>ML785316.1:886458-944960 GCA_009831015.1 Picea engelmannii | reverse complement strand
GGATATGATGCGATATATTGTGAGAATGTAAATTTTATGAATGATTAAATGCTATTTGAATGATGTTGGATATGATGTGATCTACTATGTGAATGTAAATTCTATGAATGTTTAATTGTTATTGATGATGATGGATATGATGCAATATATTGTGTGAATGAGAATCCTATGAAGGTTTAAATGTTATTTGAATGATGTTGGATATGATGCAATCTATTATGTAAATGATAATTCTATGAATGGGCAACGTTAATTGAATTATGGGATATTATGAGATCTATTTCTAACTTGAAAAATTTGATGTTAAAGTTGTTGGTATGGGGATACCAAATTGAGATTTTAGTTGTATGCAATTACATGATAATAATGCATAGATGCATATGAGTTTGTGTTACAGACTAATCTGCAGTTCATTAGGCTATGAAATAGCCAAGGGATAATGATAATGAAAGTGGATGTCATGACCACTGACCGAGAAAAAATATGGTATGAATCTTTGTATGTGAAATTATATTGGTTTGGATGCATTGCTATGATAGATGGACCAGTGCAGGATTTCAGGTGGTGAGACTGCCCAAAACCGAATAAACGATGAAAAAACTCCCAGCAACACGGTGCCACTATATATTCCATTGTAGGGTGTGGACCCCAGTCATGTTAGGAGGGGTAGAGGCATTTCCCACCGTGTATCCTCTAAAACCTGAAGTCATGGGAGGATGGTGTTAGCTCATGCTCCCCTAGACGTGTGATGATGACTAACAGTTGCCAGCTGGGGAAGCTTGGTCATAATAGTGACACTTCCACTTACGGATTCTATTTGGATTTAGGTCAATATAGTTGACGCTCCAAGATAGTCCAGTAGGGAAAGGATATGAATGAAGATGGAAGTAAGTTAGAGAGGAAGGATGAGTAGAAATAGTTGAGAGTGTATGGAGATTTGTCTTATGGTGGAATTTATTGTTTTTCCTTCTGAAAAGAAAATGGATATATATGAATATTAATAATTATGTAACTAAACTACAATTGTCTAAATAACATTGTTGAGCTAGATAATTGTAATTAAAGGATTTCACAAACATTTGATTGGTTTATTGTCTTTTATAAAATGAATAGTCTTGTTGAATGGATTGGGTGCATATGGAAATTACTATAGAGATTATAGTTATTGTTATTAGTACATGCACGAGACTTGTGTGTACTAGCTACACATGCATTTATTGCACATGTACACTAGTATGTATGAGTTTTCTTGGGTTACTTACTAATAATGTCAGTTATTTGTTATGAATGTGTGAACCATGTTTATTTTCCCTTGTATCATAAAATACTTTAACTTCGGGACGAAGTTTCCTGAAGGGTGGGTGTATGTAACAACCCTAGTTAAATAGCTAATTGTCAAAGTTAAATAATTGTTAAAGGTTTATTAAGTTTAATTAATTGTCCTAATGTATATTAGTTAATTAATGATTATCTATTAATAATATTAATAATTTATTTATTTTTTAATGTATATTAATTAATTGATTAATTAATTAATTAACTCATTAAATGTCTGGATAACGAATTTAAGTTAAATAAATTTTATTTTATTAAAAGAAAACTTAACGTATTGAAGGAGGGTTGGAATTGAATGGAGGGATAAGGTGGTTGGCATTGAATGGAGAGGTGTTGAATGGATGGGGGGATATGAAGGGGAAAAGACATTCGAGAGGGGCACTTTTGATTTTGGGGGGCAAGGAGAATTTTTGGAGATCAGGAGATTGTATTGGAGCATTTTTCCAGAGGAGGGATTGGAAAACTGTATTTTCTGGTTTTAGGCTTGAGGAATTTGTTAGATTGTTACAGGGGAGCATCGGTTGCTAGGAGTTTCGGGCTCGGGGGCCAAGAATCCTTATGGAACCCTGGAGCTAGGGACCCGGATAGGCTCCGTTCCTAGCTGGTTGGGAGGAAAGATTTAGTTTTGGGCAGAGTTTGGCAGTTTTAGCTTCAGCTCAGACAATAGAGTTGGGAAACAAATCACTTGACAGGTATTGTGTTCGTTATTATGGCATGCTCATTATCATATGTTGATTCAATATGTTATTTATGTAGTGTACATTATTCAATATATCATTTATATTATGCTGCCCATTTTGAATTTTGTCGATCCATAAACCGTAAAATTTTGTTTGTTGATGTTATTTTTCTGAATATAGAATCGTAAAAGAAGTTATAAATATCAATGTTATGTATTAATTAATTAATTCAAGGTTCTGTTAGATAGAACACTACAATGTCAAAAGGTGAAGACTGAACATAGGCACCCAACGGGTTTGTTGTAGCCATTGCCAATTCCAGAGAAGAAATGGGAAGTGATCACCATGGATTTTATCACAGGATTACCTAGAACGAGTAAGCAACATGATTCAATCATGGTGGTGGTTGACAAATTAACAAAGGCTACTCATTTTGTGTCTGTGAAGACAATGCATACAATGGCTAATATTGCAGAAACTTTCATGAAGGAAATTGCTAGGTTGCATGGGATATCTAAGACAATCGTCTCGGACAGAGATATGAAGTTTACCTCCAATTTTTTGAGGGGATTGTTTAAAGGATTTAGCACAAAACTAAACTTTAGCACAACATATCATCCTCAGACAGATGAGAAAACAGAGAGAGTCCATCGAATAATTGAAGACATGCTGAGAATGTATGTGATGGATAATCCATCTAAGTGGGAAGATTACTTACACTTGGTTGAGTTTGAATATAATAATGGGTATCAAGCTTCATTGAGAATGAGCCCATTTGAAGTCTTGTACTGTAGGAAATGTGATACTCCAGTAAGTTGGGACAACCCAACAGATAGAGTGGTACTTGGGCTGGAGTTGCTCAAGGACACGGAAGACCAGGTGGTCAAGATCAAGCAGAATTTAAAGGCATCTCAGGATAGGCAGAAAGTCTATGCAGACAAGAACAAGACAGCTAGAGAATTTAAAGTAGGGGAGCATGTACTTTTGAAAGTGAAGCCCAAGAAAAGCTTTTTGAAATTGGGTAGTTGTACAAAGATGGTAGCCAGATTATGTGGTCCATTTGAAATATTGGAAAAAATAGGGCCAATTGCATACATGCTTGCATTGCCTACTTCCATGAATGTGCATAATGTATTTCATGTCTCTTTACTAAAGAAATATGTACATGATCCTAACCATGTTATTGATTGGCATCTGATTCAGGTAGAGACAGAGGGACATTTTCAGGTTCAACTAGTGCAGGTATTGGACATAAAAGTCAAAATGCATCGGAATTGAGTTATAGAGTTGGTAAAAGTTCAGTGGACCTGCTACGTCTTGAAGATGCTACCTGGGAGCATGAAGATGCCATGCGGGCTGAGTACCCGTAGCTTTTTTAATAAATTTCAGATTTTGATCTCTATTTTGTATATGCACTAAGGACAGTGCCAAAATAAGGGGGAGGGGATGTAACACCCCAAGTTTTGAACCTCCATTTTAAATAATCTATTGTTACAATGCTGAGAGGCCGGAGTGCCCAAACAATTATTAAAAGGCCAGTGTGCCCAAGAAATGTGATTTTTTTATCATTATTAATAATAAACACATCGTTGGCTACTAGACAGACAAGGACTAGAGTTATAAGGAGCTATGATTCCACAATAGAGGGGGCTTGAGGCAATATGTGTTTATTCCTATTTTTAATTACCCCTTTTGTGTAAGGGAAGGGACCGGTTAGATGAGCTTCTTGGGGAAGGCCAGGAGATTCTTGATTTCCCCACGAAGTTACTTAAACCTGTCCCTGGTATGATTGTGGGGTTGGTTGTTGGCTTGTCCGCTCCGTCACCTTTGTGTTATCCCATTCTTTCCCTCATGCACTTTCATGCATTCACTTACCCATCCATTGATCCATCTTCATCTGCATCCTGGCCTGGCAAAGCAAAAGGAACTGCTGAAGAATTATCCATGATATAGTTGGCTATAATGGTCGCTGGTGTGATCCAGCTGTGACCTGGGGCCTGCATGTTTGAGATGCATTGGCATGTGCCCTGTTTTGCTCACAACTGCAAGTCCTAAGAGTTGCAACATTGAGATTATGTACCAACTGTGTTGGAGGCCCTAGAAAATAAAGGAGAAGGATTGTCTGAGGGACTACGTGGCAAAGAAGGGTGGAAGTCCATTCTCTTGGGGCGGTACAGGATGGGTAGAAGAGAGTTGGGTACTTGGATTGTTGTGGGTGTTGGGAAACCTATGAGAGCTTGAGAGCTAACTGGTTTGGGAACCCAAGTACACTCTGGAACCATCCTTGTGGATTCATAGCCTTGGCTCGGGGGTGACACTCCAGGTTTTTTTTAAACTATTCAAAATTCAACCAAGGCATGTGAAGTATAAGCGTGAGTGGGCCTAATGGTGAAGAGCATGTGTTTCCTCCTTGGAGGTAACAGGTTCAAATCCATAGGGGGGTAGGGTATGTATACCTCCGTAGACTTTAGCAGTCCAATCCCTGCACAGAGGGGGTCCCTTGTCCCATAAACAAGGGGGCCTCATATACCAATTAGACTTTAGTAGTTAAATCCTTACGCGGAGGGGGTCCCTTGTCCCACAAACAAGGGGGTCTCATACACCAATTAGACTTTAGTAGTCAAATCCTTACGCGGAGGGGGTCCCTTGTCCTGCAAACAAGGGGGTCTCATACACCAATTAGACTTTAACAGTCAAATCCTTATGCAGAGGGGGTCCCTTGTCCCACAAACAAGGGGGTCTCATACACCAATTAAACTTTAGCATTCAAGGGGGTCTCATACACTAATTAAACTTTAGCAGTCAAATCGTTGCATGGAGGGGGTCCCTTGTCCCACAAACAAGGGGGTCTCATACACCAATTAGACTTTAGTAGTCCAATCGTTGTCCATTGTCCCACAAACAAGTGGGTCTCATACACCAATTAAACTTTAGCAATCAAGGGGGTCCCATACACCAATTAAACTTTCGTCGTGGAGGGGGTCCCTTGTCCCACAAACAAGGGGGTCGCATACACCAATTAAACTTTAACAATCAAATCGTTGCAAGAGGTTTAGTGTGTGGCTTGACCGTGACCTTAAAAATAGATTATTATTATTATAAGTTGTAAAATAACAATCTTAATTTTTTTTCATAAATGTTAATTTTAAATTTTTATTAAAAAAAAATAAAACTAACCATTCACAAATTTATGTCTTATTTAAAGGCATTTTAATTAATAAAAAAAATTCAACCAATCAAAAAAAAAAAATCCATTTTCAAAATTACTAAACTATATTTTTAATTTTTATCATATTTATTTTAATATTTCATTTTTTTTAACTCAAACTTTATAAATCGAATCCATTTATTATGCACTTTGAACTTTTCAAATCTAAAAAGAAATTCATAAATTATAATACATTTATTATGCAAAGACTTTTCAACCCATCAAAAAATAAAATAAATCAATTTTCAAACTTATAAAATATATAATTAATTTTAACCCTATTTATTTTAATATTTCATTTTTTTTTTAACTTATTTTTTTTATAAATGGAATGCATTTCTCATGCACTTTGACTTTTAAAAATTCAAGATAACTTTATAAATTGTAATGCATTTATCATGCAAAAGACTTTTCAACCAATAAAAAATAATATATATCAATTTTCAAAATTACAAAATATATTTTTAATTTTTCATATTTATTTTAATATTTTATTTTATTTTTAAAAAGATTTTTCAAAAAATAAAAAAAAAAATATTATAAAAAAATATTTTTTATTTTTAAATTTTTAACATATTTATTTTTATATTTTATTTTTAAAAATTATAAAATATATTTTTGTTTTTATGATATTTTTTTAATATTTCATTTTTATTTTTCTTAAATTTTTTTTATAAATCGAATTAATTTATGATGCACGTTGATATTTTAGAACCCACATAACATTAAAAACGTAATTCATTTATCATGTATTTTGACTAATTAAAACTTAAATATTTTTCATTATAAAAATATTTGGAGTTAATATCATAGGTTTTTTTATATATGGAATTAATGTCATAGGTTGAATGTGTAAGAGTATTAAAAAATATATATTTTAATTTGTAATCACATCCATTAATATCTATAATTTTAAACAATTTGTAATCAACAATTTAATATTTTTCATTTCCAACAATTTTTCTATCATTTTAATCTAATTTTCAAAAAATTAAAAAAATATATATATATGCTTAGACTACGCGGTATCCGCACACCAAGTCTTGTAGAATATTTCTCCGTCCTTTCGTAAACAAGTATTAAATGTTGCTCATACCTCGAGTGTTATATATATATATATATATATATCCGTTGAGGGTTACGGTGCAATATATTTCTGTGAGAAATCTCGGTTTAAATTGAGGTTTGCAGGTATTAGGGAGAAATTCCTTGGGATCTCGGTTTAAATTGAGGTTTGCAGGTATTAGGGCCTTTTTGTGAAGAAAATAAGAACAGGATGTGTTTAGTGTGCGACGAGGATCGGAAGATTCTGGACACACAGATGGTTCCGGGCGCCTGCCCCGCCTGCGGGGGAGCCATCAGTGCATCCGATATGCAGAGCGAATATAGGCTCTGCTTTCTGCCCGTCTTTTTCAAGAAGCGGCGTAATTACACTTGCACTCGCTGTAGAAAAACCCTCGTTCTTCCCCGCTGATTTTTCTTTCAGATTTCGGTTGTATGAATGTTCTTTATGAGGGATATTATTACAGATCTTTCTTTCCTCACTGACATGGAAATCTTCATCTTCACAGGTCTTACTTTATACGAAGATACATCTAATTGTAATTATAATTAGCTAATTTGGCTTTGGTCTTGACAGGTGAGGTGGGAGGGATTTTTCCTTCTTAGTCCATATTAAGCTTGCCCCTGTTACGACTTGTAAGGGGTTTTGCATGTAACAGGTTTTTCCTTCGTGGCTGTATCTTGTAGGTAGTAAAAGAGTAATGAAGAATTATTTCAAGTTTTCTTGTTTACCGTTTCCCTTATATATACTTATGAGATGTTTGTTACATACAGTTTCCCAGTTTCCCTTATATATACTTATGAGATGTTTGTTGCAGAGGAGGAGCTTTAAAATTTAGTAAAATAAAACTGGCATACCCTCTGAACTAGTGAATGAGAATGCCTAAGTGATGAAGGAAGAGTAGGATAACTTGAGAAAGAGATCATGAGTTATGTTCATTGCCCAGTTGAAAGTAATTATCAAGTAATCAATCAAGATATTTTTGGAAAAAATCTTATGTTTACAATTTAATGAGATTTAACTACAAATATTGTGAACTATTTTTTGAGCAAAGATATTGTGTTGGTGATATAAACTGAGCTTTGCTAAACATTTTTTTAGAAAATATCTTGTATAGATAATCTCATTAAAATCAAATATTGAAAGTCCACTCACTTTAACCAACAAATTAGCTTAATTCTATCCAACAAATTAACCTAATTCTACTTCCTTCTAGCTATCTTAAGCCTTCTACATATTTGATTATTTGTAGATTTAATCCACTATTACATGCCTTTGTGCAAGCTTGGATCTTTTAAGCTAAATTGGTGAGAATATGAAACACAAATAACATAATTTCAGGTCAATATTTAGGAGTAAGAATTTTAGGGAAATTTTGAAATGGTCGGTACAATGTTTGAAGCAGTTAAATTAGAAGAACGAATTAAATGAAAGGGTATTTGTGCACTGAATAAATGATATCTTTTGATAATACTAGAGAAGTTGTTAATAACTTGAGGGAATAATTGAAGGAGGGTAATAGAGATATCATTAGGTTCAAGAGGTCGTAGATTTAGCATTGGTTTCATTTCTTTCTACTTAAACTGATTATGTTGGAAATGTTTTATTTTTATTCCACACTCTCTTGTTTTTAAAGTGTTATTTTAAGTATGAGCTTCATTAGCTATGGTAAAGCATGGATATAGATAAAAAAAATTGTTAATTCTTCTTTGTAAGATTTTTGTTAATTATATAATTATGTGTAACTATATATTGAATGTAAGAATACAAGTAGAAAATGTCAATTTCATGTGAAAATGAACTGTTTATATTTTTAGTAAAGTGTTATTTTTGTTCCACTCCAACCCATGATGTTGGTGTTTTTGAGATAATTGGTTGATTCCATAAATGTGTCCATATATAAACATTTTTTATTTAGTTATTGTTTTTTGTTTATATGCATTTGTAAGGCATGTATGCAAACATATTGTGATAACAAAAGATTCAAAGGATGCTTTAAGAAATTATGAATGCAACTATGGTTGGTTGGATTCCTTTTCTAGAAATCTAGGATTTGGAGATGAGCCTACAAACCATTTTATCTGTATTTTCTAGTTTACAATGGCAACACCCATGTTTGATATCAAACACTAATGCCAACACCATGAAAAATAAACTAAAACACAATGTCAATTGAATGACATGTGAAGCTGAGGCATATAAAATACATTAGAAATGAAATAAAAAGTAGTTTCATAAAATTGAAAAGTAAAGAGTTAATGAATCTCAATAATACATAACATAAATTGATATAAATGGTATGAAATACTTGTTTGAATTTAGTTGACAATGGTGTAATTTGTACATAATCTAGTAAAATCATAATTAAATTATAACTTGGAAAAAAGACCTTCTAATTTGAAACTAATAATGACTTCCTAGTTTAATACCATAATATATATGTGTTATTAAGATTTATTCCAAAAAAACAATGTATAAGCACATTCTACACATTATGATATATAACACACATCAAACCATTTATATAAAAAAAAATAAGTGACTAATCATTAGTAAAGAGTGCACTTATTTGGAGGCATAACTTGAATTGATTAGATAAAAGCAAATGGTGTCCACTTGCATAGATCATTTGAGAGGATTATAATGAGCATGCTTATGATATATAGCATAGAGCAAACCATTTATATAAAAAAATCATTAGTGAAGAGTGCATTTATGTGGAGGCATAACTTGAATTGATTAGATGAAAGCAAATGGTGTCCACTTGCATAGATCATTTGAGAGGATTGCAATTGGCAAGACAAATATTTGGTATTGTTTTGAAAATTTGGAAAAATGTTATATAAACACCTCAACATACCAAGTTTTAAGGCCCACACATAATAGTTTGAAGTAACAAGATAAGGTGAGGTTTTGAAATTGTAACCTCACATAACAAACTTCCTTTACATTTTCGCTATTTTCAATTACTCTACACCCCGGAGGGCTTGCATTTACTTCTTTTTATTTGAACCTTAAAAAAAAAAGTAACTCTGATTTATATAAAATATATTATTATTATTCTCTTACAATAATGAAATTTTTTTATTAACTTTTCAAAGCAAAGCAATGCCTAATGTTTCCCTAGTGAGTTTCTATAAATTACAATCAAATTTATTGACTTTTCAATCTCAAATTATGAATTATGCTGCAATAACAATTTTCCTGATTCCTTATTATGCACTGGGCAAAGATTACATTTATAAAAATAGTACTTAGTACCACTTGGACTGTCTCTCATTTTAGGTTAACAATATTGGCTGTGTAAAAATGGTAGGATTTGAATTGCTTTCAAATCAAATGGCTCTTAAAAACTGTAAGATCTGAAATGTTTATGACCTATAAAATTGTAGTATCTGAGTTGTTTGTAAAAACTGTAAGATCTGAATTGTTTATGACCTGTAAAATTATAGTATTTGAATTGTTTGTAAAAACTGTAGGATCTGAATTGCTTTCAAATAAAATGATCTATAAAATTGTAATATCTGAATTGTTTTCCGATCTAACAACCTATACATCATCCATCTAACATTCAATACTAAATATTGCAAAACCATTCCCTATGCAGTGGGCAAAGATTACATTTATAAAAATAGTATTTAGTACCACTTGCATTGGCTCTCATTTTAAGCTAACAATATTGGAGGTGTAAAGATTGTAGGATTTGAATTGCTTTCAAATCAAATGGCCTGTAAAAACGTTGAAGCACACGTTGAAGGAATTAAACTAGGACCGGTGAAGGTAGAGGCAAAACCCGCCCCCGGTTAAGTTAATCTATTGGCATGGGTAGCAGGAGATTCGGGTCGTTTTCTACATAACCTGCTTACTCCTTGTAAACAATGGTGATAGAACTATGCTTACTGTATGGTGTAAGCTAGTAATACAGAGCAGTATATCATAGATCATTCTATTTAATATGTGGAAGCTTATCTACCTAATAAAGAAGGTTGTATAGATTAGCACAGCTTGATCGTTGTTTCCATACTATATAGGACGGGTTCAATTAAGTGTAATCAAACAAACTAGCGGTTCATAAGTAAATTTACTGTGCTTGGGTAGGTAGGTGATTATCCGTCTTGGGTAGGTGTAAAACTGTATATAGGATCTGAATTGCTTTCAAATCAAATGGTCTGTAAAACGGTAGTATCTGAATTGTTTTCAAATCAAATAACGTATACATCACCAGTCATAACAATCAATACTAAATACTACATAACAGGGTGGATATTGAAATCAATCCTAAATACTACATAACAGGGTGGATATTGAAATCACTCATTTCATGTTATTCACACAGTTATTTCCATTGCTGAAAATGACAGCTGCAAGTGACATTGAAAACACAAGAAACATTACACCATTACAAGCCCAAATGAGAAATGCAATGGAATACCAGCGCTTCACGTAGTGTAATCTTCCATGCATCCATAAATATCCGTTCTAATAGTCCAATTCAGCGTTCTTGACTATCATTTGAGCATACTTTTAAGGAATATCTGGCAGAGTAACTTATCCAAGTTGTCAGAAGATCCTCTTTCCTGGACTGCTCGCTTGGTAGTTTCCTTCAGTTTTCCTATTCTTCTCCTCATTTTATCTCCTTCCTTTCCTTTTATCAAATTCTTCACCGGCATCGCCAACTCTTCTCTCTTTACCATGGTCTTCATCTGGGAACGACAAGAGAGCTGGATCGAATCAAATCAATCTGCTTCTTATCCCGCCATTATCCAGTGCCAGGTGATCTTAGCTACAGGTGGCCTTGTGATATTGTAGGCAGGCAGGATTTGATTTCGACGACGTTTCTTGTGGTCGCTCTACCCATTGATACTCGATCAAACTGTCGATTCAAGCTGCTCTCAGGCAGGAGCAGAATACAGTCTGAAATACGTTGTCTTTGAAGATGGGGAGCAGGAGGTCCCCGGTTACACTCCCGTGGGCGATTCTGCTCCTGGATGTGCATCCCATCGCCCCATGGTCAATCTCTGATAACATCAAGCAAGAATCGAAATCGGAAACCATAAAAAAGTGAAACGTTGAGAGTCGAGACGATGATGACGTGAATTTTGAAGATGAATAAACAGGTGTTTTAAAAATTGAGAGGTTTTGTGGTGAATGGTTTTAAGGAAAAACTATTCTATATACATGTCTTGGGCACAATTAAAGGGGAAATGTTGAAGCTATCAGAAATATACATGGAATGGAATGGAGTGATGAATATGCTGGAGCATAACAACTTAACAACTTTTTTCAATAAGAAAAATCAAAACTGTCTTTTTTCAAAATTACAAACTATAACAGCATTGTTTATCTCTTCCCCAAGTACAAAAGACTTTTTAGTACTGTACCCATTACATAAGTAGTCCAGAAAGTCCCCACTTATTTACATATCTATATCAAAAAATTACATATCTTTTATGTCTTCCTTATGACTGTAAGTATCAAAAGTGTACCAAAGCAAAAATTGTCTATTAAGGTAGTATCCTAAGGATTGATATCAAATCTTTCAAATATTTCAGGATGTCCTTCAGATTCCTTTGAAAAATATATGCCATCTTCATCCAATAACACTGCTTCCTTAAAAAGTGGATCAACATCTTTATTATATGTTCTATAAATATGTTGAGCTTTGATTTGCTGAAATTGTCCGGAGAAATCACCTGTAGATTATTTTCATTAGTAAACCAGTAGATAATAACCTTGGAATCACCCACCAATTGTAATCTTGGTACCTGTTTTATACAGCCTGAGTGGGCCTAATGGTTAAGAACATGTGTTTCCTCTTAAGAGGTCACAGGTTCAAATCTAGAGGGGGGTAGGGTATGTATACCTTCATAGATTTTATCAGTCAAATCGTTGGGCGGAGAGGGGCCCCTTGTCCCACAAACAAGGGGGTCTCATACATGATTATTATTATTATTATATATGCAAAAAATAAAATTACCCAAAGTGCCAACAATTCTCCCTTGGTATTTGTTCATTTTCCACAATTTATTTTTAGTCTATAAGTACCCAAGACTGGACATTTCAGAATGGCTTCAACCCCACATTTTGTTCCTCTTTCCAGTGAAGCCCCATCGAAAAACTCTACTGCCAAGTCTCAGTCAGAGAGGGAGGCCTATCAATCCTTTTATGTTTAGTGACCTGTGCAATTTTTTGTTCCCCCAAGTCTTGCAGAATATAGTTGCAAACTCTAATATGATTTTTGGGCTGGTCTTCAAAAATCATCAAATTCCTATCCTTCCAAACCTCCCAACAATTATAGCATGGGATTTCTTTCCAATTTTCCTTTTCCCTTAACCAATTTTGTAAACTCACCTCAAACTGACCACCTTGCCAGCTCTTGACCAATTTTAATTCCTTAGTAATAGCCTATCAAATACCATTTATAAAGCTACATTCCCAAAAAGATGTAACACGGTTTCTTCACTTTTCTTACACAAAACACAAAAACTAGGACCCAGAAAGCCCCTTTTGATCAAATTATCCCAAGTAAGTATTCTTTGTTCCAACAATAACCAAATAAAAAGTTTAACTTTTAATGGTAATTGCCACTCCCATTTACTTGTCCTTTTTTGGTATCCCAAGACCACAATAACCTATTTTTCCCACCATTTAAGTCAATTCGAGCACTTACCAAACCTCTTATATAATTTGTCCATTCATCTTTTAGAACTCCTTCTAGCCTTAATGATTCTTCCTTTTTCCACCTTGTAAAGCTAAATCCCTCCTGAACATTAGTCCTTGCATGAGCAAGGCATTCAATCCCTTGTTCATTTAATGAAAAAATAAGATTCCCAGATAATTTATAGAAAGAGTGAGACCCAACCATAGGATCAGTACCAATTTTGATTTCTCTCCCACTCCCAGGCTTCCACACCAACCAATCAGAAATTATATTTAAAGAAGAGGTAAGGGCTCTCCAAATATTTGAAGTACCATTCCAATTTTTTCTCCCCTTCCTGAACCACTCCTCAACATTTTTTTTTTAAGATATTTTTTCATTATCACCTCATGCCAAAGGCCAGGCATCATAAGACATCTCCACAAACTTTTTGCAGCCAATGCTTTCCCAAAGATAAAGATGTTTTTGATACCCCACCCACCATCTTTTTTAGGTTTTGCAAAATTTTTCTAGTTAATTAGATGCATTCCTTCCTTTTCTTTTTTGCCAGTCCACAGAAAGCGAAACATCCTTCTTCTAATACTATTTAGTACACTTATGTGAGTTTTTTCCAAAGAGAGCCAGTAGACATATATACTTTCAAGAACAAATTTTACAAGTATGACTCTTCCTCCTAGAGAAAGCCACATATGAGTCCAACACATAATCCTCTTTCCAATTTTTTTCTCTAGCTAAAGCCACTCGGCTCTAGTGTAACAGTTTGGTTTAATGTAAAACCCTAGGTACTTAAAACTTGAATCTATGGGTTTAACTTCAAAAGGCAAAATCTCCTTCAACAAAATAAGATCTTCAACATCCCACCCAACTTCTAAAAACATAGACTTTTGAGGGATGAAGGCCATCCCTGTAGCCTTACATAATAACACCAAAACCTCCTTGAAAACTTCCCACTCAGAAATGCTACCAATCCCAAACAATATTACATCATCTACAAACATTAAATGAGTAATACTTAAACCTCTCGCCACAGGAACACCTTCAAGTTTCTTATCCTGAACCTTCTCCTGTATAGTTCTGCTCAAGCCTTCAATAACAAGAAGAAAAAATAAAGGTGATAAAGGGAAGCCTTGTCTTAAACCCCTTGAAGATTTGAAAAAGATAGTGGGTTTCCCATTGATCAACACAAGTACCATTAGTTTATCTATTTCCTTCACAAAACCTCTAGGAAAGTCTGAGTATAATTTATCCATATCCGATTCTAACTGTAATGTTAGGTAGCTAGAGAGGTAGTGTGGGGGCCCGGAGGGCCCATATATATAATAGTGGAGGCCATTCAATGTAAGGTGGAATAGGTCCACTATATTATTAAATAAGGCTCACTATGGTAGTTAGACATAATAAATGGGTAGTTAGATATAATAAATGTAAGAGGACTTATTAAAAGGTTCTACTTCTAGAAGATTTCTCCTCTAGAATGTTCTCAGGTGATGATAGAACTATATAAAGGGGTTCAAACAATGTAATGGGACATGAAGAGAAGTATTGTATTGTGAGTTGAAGCTCAATAGGAGGCTACCCCCTCGAAGAGGCAAGTGAATAGGAGAGGATCTCTTCCATAATAGGATCCATTGTATGGTGTTGTCCTACCTCAAGGGTTTTCTAATAATAAAGTGTGGTTTCTTATATCATGCTTTGTGGATCTATTGTGTATTCAGTATTTGTGGTGATTATATTTGTAGATCTATTCAGGTTCTTAACATTGATATCATAGCACTTTCCTTGGCAAACATTGTGGAAAAATATTTTTTATTTTTGCAGATTTTTTTTTTCGGAGAAGAAAAAAGAGGGCCGCGACATTCCAGAAATTTTCGGTATATTTTTGTGCGAAATTTGCAGAAAAATATTGTAGATCTAAGTTCCTCTCAGAAAAAAACCAAAAAGAAAAATCATCTGAAACGGAGTTCAGGAAGTCAAGATACTAAAGTTTTAAAATCTGCAATTTTTCAGGGTTTTTTTCGCGGACGGTGGCGCAATTTTTTATTTTTGTAGCAGTTAGAGGCCGAATTTGCACCAAAAAAGTATAGATCTGAGTTCCTCTCACAATTTCACCCAATTTCAAAAAACAAAATCAGCCAAAACAGAGTTCGGGAAGTGAAGTTACGGGCATTTTAAATTCAACAGTTTTTCAGGGTTTTTCCGAAAAACGTCGCGATTTTCTGTAGTAATTTATTGTTCTATTTTTTGGATTTTTTCGTGATGGCGGTGGGACTGCAGATTTCATAGGGTGCTCACATGGTTATTTCTTCTCAAACCCTCAAATAAATTCTACATATTATTGAAGCATTCAAAGCCCAATGGTGTGGCACATTGCATGATCGATTCCATGACCTTGCAGATGGCCTCAATGATAGTTTCTGTAGTATTCAAGATTAATTGGATAGCATGAAGGAGAGATTTCTTATGGAGGACATCATGAAATAATATCATCAAGGAGTGTATTCTTGGTATGCTTTGGAGGACGAATGTGATGATTGGTATATGGATAGTTGTCATTTCTGGGATGACAACCACTTCCATCTTCTATTTGATGACTCTCATTCACCTCATATATAGCACATTATGGAGAGAAGTTCAGTGTCTTCTATGCACACTATTTTTCAGTATTTTTTAGTACTAGTATGTTATTCACATGATTTTGGGGATATGGAGGGATCTACATATTTGGATCCCCATGATCAATGTAGATCTTTGGAGTATCATTTTTAGTTGATTCTTGAGTTCATATATATTTTGTGTGGAGTTCACATGAACACTTGGGCATGGGACCCCAATTCACAGTCAATGCTGGACTACTTCAGCATCATGGTTTTGATTTCTCCATGGGACCCTGGCTCTCTAGTCTACTTCAGCACTATGGTCCACACTTATCCATGGGACCCTGGTATATGGTTGTACATCAAGCATTGAGGACAATGCTTTCATAAGAGGGATGGAATGTTAAGTAGCTAGAGAGGTAGTTGGGGGGGACAGAGGGCCCATAGTTATAATAATGGAGGCCATTCAATGTAAGGTGGACTAGGTCCACTATATTATTAAATAAGGTTCACTATGGTAATTAGACATAATAAATGGGTAGTTAGATATAATAAATGTAAGATGACTTATTAAAAGGTTCTACTTCTAGAAGATTCCTCCTCTATAATGTTCTTAGGTGATGGTAGAACTATATAAAGGGGTTCAAGCAATGTAATGGGACATGAAGAGAAGTATTGTATTGTGAGCTGAAGCTCAATAGGAGGTTGCCCCCTCGAAGAGGCAAGTGAACAGGAGAGAATCACTTCCATAATAGGATCCATTGCATGGTGTTTCCCTACCTCAAGGGTTTTCTAATAATAAAGTGTGGTTTCTTATATCATGCTTTGTGGATCTATTGTGTATTCAGTAATTTGTGGTGATTATATTCATAGATATATTTGGGTTCTTAACATGTAACACCTCTTTCTTACCTTCAGTCTTTTTCTTTCTTTCCCAGACAACCACCAGAAACTTGAACCTCTTTAGATTTTTGACCATTGAATCCATGGGATTTAGGACCTCTCACCCCAACAAACTATCCCAATTGGTTCTAACTAAACTTACGAATTTTGGATCCTCAAGCCAAACTGCATTAAATTTAAAAGGATAGTTGACAGTGTCACTCCCATGTTACATGTGTAAAATCACAGGCACTTGATCCAAATTCTTACCATTGCAAACCCAGGAGCGATATTTGATTCCTGATGAAACTAATTTCTCATATACTAGGAACCGATCCAGTCTTTTTGCAATGTAATCCTATCCTTTCTTCCATTCCTCTAGGTAGGGAGAAACATTACTGGCTCAGCATCCACCAAACCTCCAACTTGAACCAACTGACTGAAGTAATGTTGCAGAGGATCCACCCTAGCATGTTCACCCCAAACTTCCCTACTTGAAGTGGTGAAATTTAGATCACCCCCCAGTATAAGGTTATCCTCATTCAATATCCCTTCCCTTTTTATGTCTTCCCAAAAATATTCTTTGTTAGCATAGAACCCATAACAATTGATCAACTTCAACTTTAAATTTAAATCTTTAACTACACCCTCTAGCAATATCCCTGCAAGAGTCAAGAATGCAACAAAATCAGCCTTACAAGGATTCCAGGTTGTAAGCAAACCTCCCAAGAGACCAAAAGAATCCACCCCACAAAAATTCCAATTAGGGATGAGTTTAACAAAAACTTCCCTAGCTTTAGCTTCACAGACCATGGTTTCCTGAACAAAAAGTACATCCAGGTTGTTTTCTCTAAAAAAAATTTGAGGGTTAGTGACTTTATGGAGCCCCCAACTCCCCTCACATTCAAAGATGCCACAATAATATTTTCATCCTAACCAGGGCTTTCTGAGCTCTAAGCTCCCTAGGACCAATTAATCATGTTAGAATATAGAAGATTGTGCTCGTTTTACCATTGACGATACCCTCGTCACCCAACCACTGGCCGAAGCCACCCTCGGAGCACCTTGACCTTGACTGAGAAGAGAATCCTAGTAGAAATCCAATAGCCAAGAGAGGTTAATGCACCAAGCAAGAAAATAGAAACTAAACTAAACAGATGATCCCACCCAGAAGCTAGCGCACCATTTTCCAACTCTCCCAGAAACTTGTGCACCAAACTATTGTTTCCTGCAACTGCCTGCGTAGATTTAGCTCTCACTGCAACTGCTGAGATGATGAATAATGAAATTGGTGCCCTGTATTTATAGTGAACTAGGCAGGCTAACTAGGGCCGACTTCTTCTTCTAGGTATCAATAAATTCAATTTAAATGTATTTGTTCAGCCGACAACTTGTCTAGGGTTTCCTTCAATTATTTGCTTCCTTCCAGAGGATTCTAGTCTCGTCATAGGTCACAATAGAGGTTCATACCTCTCGAAGCTACCATAATATTAACACTCCCTCCTAGATAGGGAGGTATGGTCTTGAGCACAACAGACCATTCAATTGGTAGCATTACGAGCACCTGCCATTATTATCCGACTAGATAATCTCCTATGACAATTGGTACAATATCAATTAATAGAACACACCTGTGTCTATTTCGGTAGTACGCAACTACTCAAAATGTGAAACATAATCACAAACAATAGCATGTCTACTGTCATTTATTCTTCATAACAAACATCTGATAGCAATCTGCATAGAAACAATGATATGATAAAAAACTGAATCATCTGGGCCAATCTTTCACTCACGTCTGTGAGATCTGAAAGAATGTTTGCCCTCAGTATAGAATATCAACAATGGGATATATGTCCCATTCTTCTCAAAAAAGGAAGAAGGATTATTTCTTATTTCTGAGCCTGGACCATTTCTCACCCTGGGCCATTCTTCCTACACTAATTAAAGTGCACCCTAGACAGAATGTATAAACCCTAAGAAATGTTTGGACCATTCCTTACCCTGGGCCATTCCTCTGACACTAAACAAAGTGTAACCTGGAGAGAATGAGTATGCCCTAAGGAATGACTTTCCCTGATTGTTGAGCCTGGACTATTCCCCACCCTTGGCCATTCCTCCGACACTAAACAAAGTGTAACCTAGAGAGAATGAGTCTGTCCTTGAGGAATAATTGTCCGGACCATTCCCCACCCTACGCCATTCCTTAGACACTAAACAAAGTGTAACCTGGAGAGAATGTATAACCCTCGAGGAATGTATGTCTTGCATCAACCTCCAAAACAGACCATTCTTTGAAACTGCTCACAGCTGTGAACTTCAAAAGAATAATTTCCCAACGAGGCGGACCATTCTACTTGACCAATACTCAGAGTAACTTCCAAGAAGAATGATTGTCCTAGACCACTCCTCATGTTAACCACAATGGAAAGTCATTGTCTATGATACATCATCAATCAGTCTGCCTCCCATGTTAACTACAATGGGAGGTCACTGTCCGTCAGAAATATCAGTCCACTTTCCGAATAGGAAAGCATCTGTCCAATCTGGACTAATTTTCAATTATAAAATAAATAATGTTTTTAGTGCTCCCTCCTAACTAGAGAGTTATTTAAATTACAAAAATAAATGTTTTTCAAAAATATTTTTCTGTACCTTCTCTAGCCTGGAGAATCTTTCCTTTCAACTAAGGGAGTTATTTCCACGATCCCCATCTTCTCTCGAAAATATGCAAACTTGATTCTGGATAGAGGTTTTGTCAAGATATTTTCTCTCTGCTCATCAGTGGGGATATACTCGAGCTTTACCTCTCCTTCCTGGACTTTATCCTGAATAAAGTAATATTTGATCTCAATGTGCTTCGACCTTTCATGAAACACTGGATGCTTGGATAATATTATACAACTCTGATTATCACAATATATTATGGTTGATTCTGGAGCCTGATCAAATAAATCAAATATTAACTTCCTTAGCCATACTGCTTATGTGCATGCTTCACAGGCTTCCATATACTCTACTTCTATTGCACTGAGTGTGACAGACTTTTGTTTTCTGTTGCCCCAAGATATCATAGTGGATCCCAATCTGAAACACATACCTAAGGTACTCTTTCTGTCTTCTGCACTTCCTGCCCAATCAAAGTCTGTGAATCCATGAGGTTGGATATCACTGGATGCGGTATATCTCAACCCATAGTTTATTGTCCCACGAATATATCTTAGGACATGCTTTGCAACTATCCAATGTTCTTATTTAGGTTCCACCTAGAACTGACTTAATGTATTTACAGAAAAGAAAATATCTAGTCGAGTATTTACCAAGTACATCAATGATCCAATTAGTTGTCGATATAGAGATGGATCTACTGGATCGGAATCTGGGACTTTCATTTTTCTTATATCCACATTCATAGGAGTGTCCATGGATTTGCAGTCCATCATTCCAAACTTCTGAAGGATCTTTATTGCGTACTTTCCTTGTCCAAGGAATACTTCACCATGCTTCTGCCATACTTCTAAACCCAAGTAATAGTGCATGAGACCTAGATATTTCATATCAAATTTAGAGGCTAAATCCTTCTTGAACTAGATGATTAGAGATTCTTCACCTGTTATGAATAGATCATCAACATATAATAGTAGAATCACAGGTGCGTTGTCCATGACTTTGTAATAAAGTTCTGGATCTGCATGACTCTTGGAGAAACCAAGTCTTGTTAGATAGTTGTCCATTTTGGCGTACCAAGCCCTTGGAGCTTGCTTGAGTCCATATAGAGCTTTCTTCAATATGAAAATGTGAGTGTCTCTGGAATGTACCTCGAATCCTTGAGGTTGTTCAATATATACTTCTTCTTCAATGGCTTCATTGAGAAAGGTTGTCTTTAAATCCATCTGGTGTAGATTCCATCCCATGGAAGCGACAAGAGATATGATAGCTCTGATGGAGGTATACCTTGCCACCAGAGCAAAGGTTTCATCATAGTCTTCTCCCTCCTTCTGGGATAACCCTCTGGCCATGAACCTTGCCTTATATTTATCCACGCTTCCGTCTGCTGCATGTTTGATCTTGTATACCCATTTTGAGGTTACCACTGATTTCTCTTTAGGTCTAGGTATAATTTCCCATACTTCATTTTTCATAATGGACTGGTGTTCTTCCATCATAGCTTCTTTCCATTGTCCCTTTTTAATTGCTTCTTCAAATGTAGTGGGTTCTTCATCTAGAATTTTTGTCATGTATGTTGCATAACTTGAGAATCTTTTCGGTCTTTTGCTCTTCCTGGATGTTCCTTCTAGAACCTTGATTCTTTCTATGTCCTATAATGTGGCTTCAAGCCAAGCTGGTCATTTCTTGTTTCTTTTTCTTTGGTATATTATCTGGATCAATGTTCTCACATGGCTCCATAGGATGATCAGGTTGATCCTTTTCATTATTTTCGCTTTCTGTGTTTTCTTTATTTGGTTCTTCAATTTCTTCTTCTTCTATAGTTTCTTCAATAGATTTTCTAAAGGCCATCCTTTCATTGAATGTTATGTCTCTTCTTACTTCTATCTTGTGTAATTCTGGAATATATATTCTGTAGGCTTTGGATGAATCACTATATCCCACGAATATCCCCTTCTTTACTGAGGGTTCTAGTTTATTTCTTTTATCTTTGGGAATATGAGAGTAAACTTGACATCCAAACATTCTTAAGTTCTCTACGTTAGGTTTCTTACCTGAGAATGCTTCTTCTGGTGTCATGTTCTTCAATATGTGATGAGGGCTTCTGTTCTATACGTATATTGTCGTCATTGTTGTTTCTCCCCATAGAAACATGGATAGATCTTGATCGTTCAATAGGGATTTTACTGTTTCTTCGATAGATCTATTCTTTCTTTCTGCTACACTGTTTTGTTGAGGATTATGAGGAACAATCAACTCCCTCCTAATCCCTATTGATTTTCAAAATGAAACGAACTCCTTTGAGGTGTATTCTCCTCCATTATCTATTCTTAATGTCTTGATCTTCTTGTTTGTATGGTTTTCTATTTCTGCCTTGAATTCTTGGAACTTGTTGAATACTTCATCTTTTGACTTCAGTAGGTACAGCCATGTCTTTCTTGAATAGTCATCTATGAAGGTTACATAGTAGATATATCCTCCTAAATATCTGATTGGCATTAGAACGCAAACATCTAAGTGTATTAGATCTAGGGTTTCCTTAGATCTACTGTTGCTGCTTGGGAATGGTTTCTTGATATTCTTCCCAAGGGCACATCCCTTGCAAATTCCTTTGTGTGTAGACTTCAATTCTGGTATCCCTTCAACCATCTTTCTAAGGAAAGGTAATGCTTGATAATTGATATGAGCGTACCTTCTATGCCAAATCTCATTAGGGTTGACTTCGTCATGTACTAGAGCTTCTTCATTTCGTTCTAGTAGTCTATACAGATTTCCTTCACGTCTTCCAATAACCCTAGCATCTTCTATGCTGGAATATTTATGCCATGATAATACTTTTTCATCTATGAAAGCTATTATGTTTCCTTTGTCTTCTAAACATGATATTGATACAAGATTCTTTTCTAAACTAGGTACATATAAAACATTGCTTAAGTGAACATGATTACCTGATTCCAACTTGACAGAGGCTTGTACAAATCCTTCGATGGGGTAGGTGCTTTTGTCTCCAAGCTCCACTTTGTATGATGTCTTTCTCTCATTTAGATTTGAGAGTCTAGCTTGATCTCCCTTCATGTGCCTGGAAGATCCACTGTCGATTATCCACATATCATATTCAATTGTCCCGGTAAGTGTTGAGTAGTGTAAGAGACTGATTATTTCACACATGTCTTCGGTTGACTGGTAACTGGTCATGCCTTGATCCAAAACTTCAACTTCATCATTTTTATCTTCTGAGAAAGTCAATAGGTGCACTGAGTTAGGGCGCATCTGAATATCTTCTCCTTGAGCGAGATGCTCCATCACAAGGTGTCGAATCTGAGAATTAGGGTTTCTGCAATTGCTACTGCTAGTAACCCCAGTTGCAGTGCTTTGGAAGTTGCTCCTACTAGTAACCCTAGCGACAGTTCCTTAATGAGCTCAATATATAGCAGCTATGTTTCCTTCCAACATTTTAGGTTGACTGAAGGGGTGTGGGCCCATAACCTGTTAGAATATAGAATATTGTGCTTGTTTTACCATTGACGATACCCTCGTCACCCAACCACTGGCCGAAGCCACCCTCAGAGCACCTTGACCTTGATTGAGAAGAGAATCCTGGTAGCAATCCAATAGCCAAGAGAGGCTAATGCACCAAGCAAGAAAATAGAAACTAAACTGAACAAATGATCCCACTCAGAAGCTAGCGCACCATTTTCCATCTCTCCCAGAAACTTGTGCACCAAACTGTTGTTGCCTGCAACTGCCTGCGCAGATTTAGCTCTCACTGCAACTGTTGAGATGATGAATAATGAAACTAGTGCCCTATATTTATAGTGAATTGGGCAGGCTAACTGTGGCTGACTTCTTCTTCTGGGTATCAATAAATTCAGTTTAAATGTATTTGTTCAGCCGACAACTTGTCTAGGGTTTCCTTCAATTCTTTACTTCCTTCTGGAGGATTCTAGTCTCGTCATAGGTCACAATAGAGGTTCATACCTCCCAAAGCTACCATAATATTAACAAATCCCACCAGACTGATCGAGTTTAAGTTTTCCTTCTCTTTCCCCAATTTCCTTTCACTCCTAGTCTTTAGTGGAGAGAAGTCATTTTCCAAACCACCTAGTACTGCCCCTTTTAACAAAACATCCCCACCCCCCCGACCATTGGACAAAGTAGTGTTGAAATATTGTAACTGCAAAGAGTATTCTTATTATTATTTATATATTATTCATAAGATCAATCCCCATTGTGGATTGATCATGTCGGTTATTGTAATAGGACCAAATCCCCTTTTGTAGATTGGTCAAAAGACAATTATAATAGGTAGAATAAGAAGTCGACCCCAGCAGTTAATAAAGAGACCCGGAAATATAATAAAGGTGGGTTTACCCACCCAGCTTAAGAAGTCGGCCCTGCCAGTGAAGAGACACTTCACACGTGCCAGACTTGTATAAATAAAGGAGGCTAGAGCCTCACTTAGACACAACTAACTTGCTCAATTTGAGAGACAAGTTCTGATCTGTTACTGGCAAAGGAGAAAGAGAGTGGCACATATCTTGGAGAGGACTTTCTGTTTTAGCATAGAAATCTCTTGGCATTGTATTGGCTATCTATATTAAGGAAGTTTTGTTGGGTTTTCTTCCCCTAGAGGGTTTCCCAGGATAAATGTTATGTCTCTTGTGAATGTGTATTTCTCATTGATCTTGGATTATGCTATTGTTATCTAATGAAATGCAAACATCTATAATAATGGCTTAAACATTAACATGGTATCAGAGCCAAGCTGAAGGAAGCATCTTTCGCAAGAAAAAAAAATGCCACTGTTGTCGTACCTACAAATTAGGGTTTTTCAAAAGTGAAGCTTTTCAGCCCTAAAACTATCTAGAAAGTTGCGCCCTCCCCCAAGGATCAATTTGGCATCATCAACGCACCTTTTTAGTGGCTAGAACTCCCCAAAAGTGAAACCTTAATTTCACAAAGTACCAGAAAACCAGAGTACCAGAAGTACCAGAAGTAACATAGTACCAGAAGTACCAAAAAACCAGAAGCACCAGTCCAGAAATCCACAGATCAAGTTTGAGGGGGTAAAAGTTGGATTTTCAGAAATCTGACTGCACCAGCTAACTCGCCTCAACTCAGCGCTTCTATCCCCTGGATCAGAATTTCAAAATTCGAAGTTTGAAAAATTAGGGTTTCCTCATAAAACCCTAAGTTGCAGTTGCAGTCTCAGTACCAGTTGCAGTTGTAATACCAGTTGCAGTTGCAGCCGTAGAACCAGTTGCAATCACCCTTGAAGTTTTCTTAAGAGTTGGTAATGATTACCACTGCTACTAGATGAAGCCACCACCTACAAATGCTATTAGAGTTATGTACTCTCATATGTTTAATGGTTAAACCCTAAAGAGTATTTGCAGGAGAAGGGATCTCTTGCCATAGATCCAGACGGATCTTAAGATCCAACACATTCAGAGGAATGATGCAACCTAGGTGTGATTATTTTGATATGCATCTATTTGTCATAACATTATCTTGATCAGTGTTACATGTTGAAGCTATGATCAAATTATTAGATGGATTAAAAGTTGATCATAGAGCTTATCCTCTAACCTAACCTTCTGTCAAGATAGCGTATTGTTTCAGTACAGAAGACGGGTTGAAGAAAGAACTCGTCACTTGAGTGAAGGAGACCTGGAAGAAAAGAAAGCACTCATTCTTGAGGACAAGGCTCCAGGTTTGATTAATCAAGATTAATAAGATTCAAAGGTACACATGACAAGATGATGACTATAGTTGAGATAGCAGTCGTCGTAAAGTATTATACTTGATAGCATGTGAGCATACAAAGGTATATGTTTTGCCTGATACAACTAACATCTCCTCTAGGAGAAACCTTGTGTGTTAGTTTCAGGTTGCCATGGAAGAATGCTTGGTCACAACACTATAAGAGTGTTGATTGTATTCCTTACCTTTAATATTTTCTTCAGATAAATGATAAGTGATAGCTCTAAAGAAGTTATTGTGATGATTGTTCATGTTATTGCTTTATATTATTAGAAGGGTGTTATTCTTTCTTGTTGTCTTGTTGACCTTTCTCCAGGTCACATGAGGAAGCTATAGTGAAGGTTGCAGAAGGAAACATGCTAAAGGACAGACCATAAATGAAGCAATCATCATTGGAAAAGAGAAGGTGGCTCGCATAAGCTAAAGGGTCACTCAGAAGTTGTCATGACCCACGCCATTGAAGAATCCATCTGAACTTTGGCATAGAAGATTATCTCACATCAACTACAAGGTGCTACCATACATATGCAAAGTGGTCACAGGTTTTACCAGAACTCAAAGGGGACCATAAAGGCTTATGCAATGGATGTGCACAAGGGAAGAACATCAAGAACCCGTTTTCGAAGAAAGACAACAAGGCAGAAGGAGTCCTAGAACTCATTCATTCAGATGTGTGTGGCTCAATACCATCATCCTCCATTAGTGGGTATGTATACTATGTATCATTCATTGATGATTACGCTCATAAGACCTGAATATATTTGAAGTGTTCAAGAAGTTCAAGGAATTCAAAGCCTTAATAGAGAACCTTTATGAAAAGAAGATTAAGATACTCAGGTCAGATAATGGAGGAGAATATACCTCAAAAGAGTTTGTGAACTTCTGCAAAGATGTTGGAATCAAGAGGGAACTCACTACTCCCTATAATCCCCAACAAAATGGTGCAGCTGAACGGAAGAACGGAATAATACTAGAAGCTGTGAAGACTATGATCCATGATCAAGATCTTCCTATGTGCTTATGGGCAGAAGCAACAATGGTAGTTGTTTACGTGCAAAACCAACTATCCCATAGTGCACTTGGGCTCAAGACACCGGAAGAGATGTTCACCAGAAAGAAGCCAGAGGTAAGCCATCTTAAAATATTTGGTTGTCCAGTGTTTATTCATATACCTAAAGAAAAGAGAAACAAGTTGGACCCTTCAGGAAAGAAGGGAATACTTGTGGGATACTGTGAGGTCTCCAAGCCCTTCAGGATCTATATACCAGGTCAACATCACATTGAGATCTGCAGGGATGTGACCTTTGATGAAGATGCAATTCTCAAGAAATCTAAAATATGCCAGCTTGAAGAGGTATATGAAGAGGAACCCGTAATCCCCCATACTACAATGAGGGAGGTTCCCAGAGCTGCAGAACCAGAGAGGGAAGTCATAACATCCCTTGATGAGGAACTTCTAGAAGACCGTGATATATTAGAAGTACAAGAACCTCCTTAGATGACGATCCTCCATAAAAGAAATCCAGCCTGGGCTAGAGAGCTTATTCAAGATGGAGAGAAGTATGGTGTTCCCAAAGGAACCACGAGACAGGTGAAAAGACCAAATCCATTCTCCAGTTATATGAATTTGATGTGTGACCTCCTAGAAGAGGAGCCTACCTGTTTTGAAGAAGTCATTCAAAGGAAAGAATGGGCAGATGCCATGACAGAGGAATACCAATCCATAATGAAGAATGAAGTATGGGAAATAGTAACTAGACCGAAGAATAAAGATGTGGTATCCTCCAGATGGCTCTTCAAAATAAAACATGTTGTTGATGGAAGTATTGAGAAGTATAAAGCAAGATTTTTCGCTTGTGACTTTTCCCAGAAGGAAGGCATTGACTATGAAGAGACATTCGCTCTTGTGGCCAGATACACTTCGATCAGGACCATCATAGCTCTTGCAGCTAAGATGAAGTGGAAGTTGCACTAGATGGACGTGAAGACATCTTTCCTAAACGGTGTCATCGAAGAGGAAGTGTATATAGAGAAACCTCAAGGATTTTAGGTTGAAGACATGAAGTCTCATGTCTGCAGATTGAAGAAAGCCTTATACGGATTGAAGCAAGATCCTAGAGCTTGGTATGGCCATATAGTCAGTTTCTTGATGAGCTTAGGATTTACCAAGAGTAAAGAAGACTCAAATCTCTACTTCAAAATTATGGATAATGAGCTAGTAATCTTACTGCAATATGTGGATGACTTATTCTTAACTGGAGAAGAAAAGCTCATCGTTGAATGTAAAAAGAGACTTGCCTCAGAATTTGAAATGAAATACCTTGGCCTAATGCATTATTTCTTAGGTCTTGAGGTATGGCAGAGTCCTGAGAGGATCTTCCTTAACCAAGGGAAGTACATGGTCGAAATATTGAAGAGGTTCAACATGTTGGAATGCAAGCCCATGAATACACCCATGGAAGTGAAGCTGAAGCTATTGGTCGATACGTCGTCAAAATTGATTGATGCCACACTGTATAGACAGATTATTGGATCGTTGATGTACCTGACGAACACTAAACCGGACATTTGTTTTTCCATGAACACCTTGAGTCAGTTTCTGGTAGAACCCAGATGTGTTCACCTAGTAGTTGCAAAACATGTGATGAGGTTCCTCAAAGGTACAATAGATTATGGTCTCAGCTATGATGGAGATCATAATTTCACATTGAGTGGATATACTGATGCAAATTGGGAAGGAAGTGTTTCTAATAGGAAAAGTACTTCAGGATGTTGTTTCAGTTTGGGATCAGCTATGATCTCATGGCAGAGTAGGAAGAAATCTAGTATTGCTCTCAGCACAACGGAAGCAGAGTACATTGTTGCATGTTCTGCTAGCTGTGAAGCTATATGGCTTCAAAATTTTCTGACCGGCCTATTTGATTTGGAGATGAGAGCAACCATGATTCTATGTGACAACCAGAGCTGCATAAAGATGACAGAGAATCCTATATTCCATGACAGGTCAAAGCACATATAGATCCACTATCATTACATCCATGACATGGTACAGAGAGGAGCCTTGAAGCTCCATTACATTAGCACGGATGAACAGGTTGCTGACGTGTTGACCAAGCCTCTATCTCGTGTAAAGTTTGAGTACTTCTGAGATAAGCTTGGCTTAGTCCAAAAGGACCTTCCTCAAAAGGGGGAGTAGATGTGATGTGCCTTGCTTCTGACCTAGTTGTCAGATGTAAAGCAAGATGTTCCTTTCTTATGACCCACATGTCAAACATAAAGCAAGATGTGATGTGTTCCTTGCTTCTGACCTAGTTGTTAGATGTAAAGCAAGATGAGATGTTCCTTGCTTCTGACTTAGTTGTCAGACGTAAAGAAAGATGAGATGTTCCTTTCTTCTGACCCAGTTGTCAGATATAAAGAAAGATGAGATGTTCCTTGCTTCTGACCCAATTGTCAGACGTAAATCAAGATGAGATGTTCCTTTCTTCTGACCCTGTTGTCAGACATAAAGCAAGATGAGATGTTCCTTGCTTCTGACCTAGTTGTCAGACGTAAAGAAAGATGAGATGTTCCTTGCTTCTGACTGAGTTTTCATACGTAAAGCAAGATGATATGTGTTCCTTGCTTTTGACCTAGTTGTTAGACGTAAAGCAAGATGAGATGAGTACCTTGCTTCTGACCTGATGGTTGCGACATAAAGCAAGATGATGTGTGACTAGTACTATGCTTTTGGCTGTATAGATGCGACGTAAAGCAAGTCTAGTACCTTGCTTCCAACCTGATGGTTGTGACATAAAGCAGGATGTGTACCTTTCTTCCGACCTGATGGTTGTGATGTAAAGAAAGATGATATGATGAGACTAGCAATAAGCTTTCGACTGGATAGTTGTGACGTAAATTCAATCTAGTATCCTGCTTCCGACCTGATGGTTATGACGTAAAGACAATCTAGTATCCTGCTTCCAACCAGATGGTTGTGATGTAAATCAGGACGAGTATCTTGCTTCCAGCTTGAGTGTTGTGATGTAAAGAAATACATTGAGATGAGACAAGTACTGAGCTTTCAGCTTGACAGCTGTGACGTAAAGCCAATCTTGTATTATGATGAGCCAGCCTTGTGTTGTGATGATGATGTCTCAGTTTTTATACTAATACATATTGATGCAGATGATGATGGCATTCCTTTGAGAATGATGATGTTGTCGATGAAGAAAACTTCCGATGATATATAGATACGCCAGCCAAGATGATATTGATGATGTTGTCCTCCCACTTGATGTTGTTGATGATGTTGTCCTTTCTCTCTCACATGATGCTTCTGACAAATACCCTTCTTGTTAAGGGGGAGTGTTGAAATATTGTAACTGCAAAGAGTATTCTTATTATTATTGATATACTATTCATAGGATCAATCCCCATTGTGGATTGATCATGTCGGTTATTGTAATAGGACCAAATCCCCTTTTGTGGATTGGTCAAAAGACAATTATAATAGGTAGAATAAGAAGTCGTCCCCAATAGTTAATAAAGAGACCCAAAAATATAATAAAGGTGGGTTTACCCACCCAGTTTAAGAAGTCGGCCCTACCAGTGAAGAGACACTTCACACGTGCCAAACTTGTATAAATAAAGGAGGCTAGCGCCTCACTTAGACACAACTAACTTGCTCAGTTTGAGAGACAAGTTCTGATCTGTTACCGACAAAGGAGAAAGAGAGTGGTGCATATCTTGGAGAGGACTTTTTGTTTTAGCATAGAGATCTCTTAGCATTGTATTGGCTATCTATATTAAGGAAGTTTTGTTGGGTTTTCTTCCCCTAGAGGGTTTCCCAGAATAAATGTTGTGTCTCTTGTGATTGTGTATTTCTCAGTGATCTTGGATTATGTTGTTGTTATCTAATGAAATGAAAACATCTATAATAATGGCTTAAACATTAACAAGTACTCCTAGCCCCCTCCGCCTTCCCAATATTTTCACCAGGGTTAGATAAAATCTCCCCACTATCATAAATTGGTAATGACAAACGGGTTAGTACCTCCCGGTAGGATGGTATGAAATTGAGTAAATTTTCCTCCACTTCTGACATCACAATCGGATCCAAAACAGTATCAGCTTTCATAACTTCTTTGAGTCCCGCATCCACTCTGTAACACCCCTCCCCAAGAGGAGCATTCAGTCTATTCACTCCCTTCCCTTCCAAACCATCTCTACTACTATCACTAGAAAGGCCCGAGGAAAAAGAAGTATAGGTCGGATACCTATCCCCCACAATCGGCTCAGGACTCAAATATCTAGGAAAAAGAGGATAATACACATCATTCCCCTCCCAAGAAGTTTCCCACTATGAACACCCGGATCTCGATTACAAAGAATAAAAATATTCCCTTGCCCCTACAGAGTCTCCCTTAACTGAAGGATCAATTACATCTTCAAATGAAATTGGTGTCCCCCCCTTCCCCTGCACACCCGAAAGACTCACAGGCAAACCCTCCTTGCCCAAACGACCTCCTACCAACGGGCATTCATTCCCCACACCGTCAACTTGACACCCCGAACTGTAAATCTCTACTAAACTTGCCTCTGAAACATCCAGTCTACCCTGTGTTGATATTATGGTAGCTTCGAGAGGTATGAACCTTTATTGTGACCTTTGACAAGATTAGAATGTTTTGGAAGAAAGAAAAGAAATAAAAGTAACCCTAGATGAGATGTCGGCTGAAGAGAGATAATTAATATGAATTAATTAGTACCCAGAATGAGAATTCGGCCTAGGAAAGTTTTCCAGGAATACTATAAATAAAGGGTGCCAGTCTCTCATTTGACACACTTCTCATAATTGCAAAAAGTCACTTATGCACACTGTAGTGTGACAGTCTTGTGCGCAAGTCCCGGGGAAGGTGTTGCGCCAGTTTTGGATTGGACTCTCTGATCAGCTTTGGTTACTTCTTGCTTGGTGCATTAGCCTTTCTTGGCTATTGGATTGCTACCAGGATTGTTCTCTCTATCAAGGTCAAGGTGCTCGAAGCGTGGCTTTGGCCTATGGTTGGGTGAAAATAGTGATATTGTCAATGGTAAAACAAGCACATCCATTCATATTCTAACAAGTTATGGGCCCACACCTCGTTCATTCAGTCTAACCACTGGAAGGAAGCATAGCCATTAGGATATTAAGCTCACTGAGGAACTACCGCTAGGTTTACTAGCAGGAGAAACTTCCAAAACATTGTTGCTAGGGTTACTAGCAGGAGCAGTTGCAGAAACCCTAAATCCCAGATCCGACACCTTGTGATGGAGCATCTCTCTCAAGGATAAGATATTCAAATGTGCCCTATTTCAGTGCACCTTTTGGTTCTCTCAGAAGACAGAAACGTTAGAGTTGAAGTTTTGGATCAAGGCATGACCAGCTACCAGTCAACCGAAGACATAAGTGAAAATATCAGTTTTCTACACTACTTAACACTCACTGGAACGATTGAAGATGAAATGTGGATAATCAATAGTGGAGCTTCTAGCCACATGACGGGAGATAAAGCTAGACTCTCAAATCTAAATGAGAAGAATACATTGTACAAGGTAGAGCTTGGAGACAAAATTACTTACCTAGTCGAAGGATTTGGACAAGCCTCCATCAAGTTGAAAACAGGTAACAATGTTCACTTAAGCAATGTTTTATGTGTATTTGGTTTATAAAATAATCTTGTATCCATATATTTCCTAGAAGACAAAGGAAACAGAATAGCTTTCGTGGATGGAAAAGTGTTATCTTGGCATAAAGACTCTAGCATAGAGAATGCTAGGGTTATTGGAAGTCGTGAAGGAAATCTATATAGACTACTAGATAAAAATGAAGAAGCTCTCATACATGATGAAGTCAATCCCAATGAACTTTGGCATAGAAGGTACGCTCATATTAATTATCAAGCATTACCTTTTCTCAAAAATATGGTTGAAGGAATACCAGAATTGCAGTCTACACATGAAGGAATTTGCAAAGGATGTGCTCTTGGAAAGAATAACAAGAAACCATTTCCAGGTAGCAACAATAGATCTAAGGAGATTCTAGATCTGATACGCTCAGATGTATGTGGTTCGATGCTAGTCAAATATCTAGGAGGATCTCTTTTCTACGTAATCTTCATATATGATTATTCAAGAAATAATTGGTTATATCTACTGAAGACAAAAGACAAAGTATTCAACAAGTTTCAAGAATTCAAAGCAGAGATAGAGAACCTCACGAACAAGAATATCAAGACCTTAAGAACGAATAATGGAGGAGAATACACATCAAAGGAATTCGTTTCATTATGAAAATCGACAGGGATTAGGAGGGAGATAACTATTCCTCATAATCCTCAACAAAATGGTGTAGCAGAAAGAAAGAACAGATCTATCGAAGAAACCATAAAAGCACTACTAAATGATCAAGGTTTATCCATGTTATTATGGGGAGACGCATCCATGACAACAATATATGTGAAAAACATAATTCCTCACTGCATATTGAAGGACATGACTTTGGAAGAAGTCTTCTCAGGTAAGAAACCTAATGTGGAAAACCTAATAATCTTTGGATGTCTTGTTTACTCTCACATTCCCAAGGAAAAAAGGAATAAACTAGAGCCCTTGGGAAAGAAGGGCATATTCGTGGGATATAGAGATTCATCCAAGGCTTATAGAATCTATATTCCGGAACAACATAAGATCGAAGTTAGCAGAGATGTGACATTCAATGAAAAGATGGCTTTCAAGAAATCCATAGAAGAAACTATAGAAGAAGAAGAGAATGAAGAACCTATTGAAGAAAGCATAGAAAACCAAAATGACAAAAATGAACAACCTAATCATACTATGCAGCCATGTGAGACCATTGATTTAGACACCATACCAAAGACCAAGAAATGACCAGCTTGGCTTGAAGCTACCTTACCAGACGCAGAAAGACTCAAGGTCCCAGAAGGAACATTCAAAAAAAGTAAGAGTCCTAAAAGATTCTCAATCTATGCAACATATATGACTAAGCTTCTAGATGACGAACCTACCACATTTGAAAAAGAAGTTCAAAAGAAACAATGGAAAGAAGCTATGACGGAAGAGCACCAATCCATTATGAAAAATGATGTATGGGAAATTGTGCCTAGACCTAAAGAAAAATCAGTGGTAACTTCAAAATGGGTATATAAGATTAAACATGTAGCAGACGGAAGCATGGATAAATATAAAGCAAGGTTTGTAGCTAGAGGTTTCTCCTAGAAGGAGGGAGAATATTATGATGAAATTTTTTCTCCGGTTGCTAGATATACTTCCATTAGAGTTATCATATCTCTTTTCGCTTCCATGGGATGGAACTTACATCAGATGGATGTAAAGACAACTTTCCTCAATGGAGCAATCTAAGAAGAAGTATATATTGAACAACCTCAAGGGTTTAATTACATTCCAGAGACACTAACGTTTGTAGATTAAAGAAATATTTATATGGACTCAAGAAAGCTCCAAGGGCTTGGTACGCCAGAATGGACAGCTATCTAATGAGACTTGTTTTCTCCAAAAGTCATGCAGATCCAAAACTTTACTACAAAGTCATGGACAATGCACCTGTAATTCTACTACTATAGTTGACGATCTATTCATAACAGGTGAAGAATCTCTTATCATCCAGTGCAAAAAGGAAATAGCCTCTGAATTTGATATGAAAGATCTAGGTCTCATGCATTATTACTTGGGACTAGAAGTATGGTATAAGTGTGGTGAAGTATTCCTTGGACAAGGAAAGTACGCAATAAAGATTATTCAGAAGTTCAGAATGATGGATTTCAAATCCATGGACACTCCTATGACTACAGATATAAGAAAAGTAAAATATCCAGATTCTGATCCAGTAGATCCATCACTATATCGACAATTGATTGTGTCATTGATGTATTTGGTAAATACTCGACTAGACATTTTCTTTGTCGTGAATACACTAAGCCAGTTCTAGGTGGAACTGAAACATGAGAATTGGATAACTGCAAAGCATGTCCTAAGATATATTCATGGGACAATAAACTATGGATTAATATATACCACATCCAGTGATATACAGCTTCATGGATTTACAGATTCAGATTGGGTAGGAAGTGCAGAAGACTGAAAGAGTACTTTGAGAATGTGTTTCAGCTTGGTCTCCACTATGATATCTTGGGGCAATAGGAAACAAAAGTTTGTCACACTCAGCATAGAAAAAGAAGAATATATCGCAGCATATGAAGCATGCATAGAAGCAGTATGGATGAGAAAGCTAATCTCTGATTTATTTGATCAAGTTCTAGATTCGACCATAATACACTGTGACAATCAGAGTTGTATAAGATTATCAGAACACCCAGTGTTTCATGAAAGGTCGAAACATATTGAGATCAAATACTACTTTATTTGAGATAAAGTCCTGGAAGGAGAAGTAAAGCTCTAGTGCATCCCCACATATGAGCAGACAACAGATATCCTGACAAAGCCTCTGTCCATAATAAAGTTTGCATATTTCCATGACAAAATGGGGATCGTGGAAATAACTCCCTTAGTTGAAAGGGAAGAAATGACTCTCTGGGTTGGGAGGGAGCAATGGCATATTATTGAATTGAAGAGAGTCACTTTCAAGTTTGAAAAATAGCCCAGCTTGGGCATATTCTTTCCAGTTCGGAAAGTGGATTGAGATTTCTAACGAACAGACATTTTCCAGTTCGGAAAGTGGATTGAGATTTCTAACGAACAGACATTTTCCAGTTCGAAAAATGGTCCAGATTGTTGATGTACCATAGACAATGACTTCCCATTGTGGTTAACATGGGAAGTGGTCTAGGGAAGTCTCTCTTCTTTAGGGTTACTCAAGAAGACTGGTCTGCTTCGCCGGACAATGATTTCCCATTGTGGTTAACATGGGGAATGGTCTATTTTGGAGGTTGGTGTGATAGCCATTTCCTTTGGAAATGGTCTGGACAATCATTCCTTAGGGTGGATTCATTCTCTCCAGGTTGTACTTTCTTTAGTGTCGAATGAATGGCTCAGGGTGGGGAATGGTCCAGGTTCAGCAATCAGGGACAAACATTCCTTAGGGCAGATTCATTCTCTCCATGTTACACTTTGGTTAGTGTCGGAGGAATGGCCCAGGGTGAGGAATGGTCCGGGCTCAAAAATCAGGATAGTTATTCTTCCTTGCTTGAGAAGAATAGTCAGATGACTCATCATTGATTTTATACTCTAAGGGAAGATACTCTTTCAGATATCACAGATGTGAGTGAAATAATGGCCCAGATGATTCAGTTTATAACAATATTTTTTGTGCAGGTTGATATCAAATGATTGTTATGGAGACTGCATGTCTCCAGACAGTCGAGATATGCCACTATGGTGGATATGTTCCATTGTTTGTGATTATGTGTCACGGTTTGAGTAGTTGTGTACTACCATGGATAAACACAATTGTGTTCTATCAATTGATATTGTACTAGTTGTCATGGAGATTATCCAGTCAAATAATAATGACAGTGCTCGTGATACTACCAGTTGAATGGTTTGTTTGTGCTCAAGACCATTATCAGTTATACCTCCCTATGAACCTCTATTGTGACCTTTGACAAGATTAGAATGTTCCAGAAGAAAGAAAAGAAATGAAAGTAACCCTAGATGAGATGTCGGTTGAAGAGAGATAATTAATATGAATTAATTAGTACCCAAAATGAGAAGTCAGCCCAAGAAATTTTGTTAGGAATACTATAAATACAAGGTGCCAGTCTCTCATTTGACTTACTTCTCAGAATCGCAGAAAGTCACTTGTGCACACTACAGTCTGGAAGTCTTGTGCGCAAGTCCTGGGGAAGGTGTTGTGCCAGTTTTGGGTTGGACTCTCTGATCATCTTTGGTTACTTCTTTCTTGGTGCATTAGCCTTGTTTGGCTATTGGATTGCTACTAGGATTCTTCTCTCTGTCAAGTTCAAGGTGCTCGGAGGGTGGCTTCGGCCTATGGTTGGGTGAGAATAGTGATATTGTCAATGGTAAAATGAGCACATCCATTCATATTCTAACACCTCACTCTCTATAATCCATAGGGAAGACCTCCCCAATAGGTAAATCCTAAACCCCTATCCCTCCCTTAGTGGGTAGAGCTTCAGAATGGGGTTACAATACTAATCTCGAAACCCCGAAGTTTTTTAGAGCATACTGTTTAGAAAAATATTAGGGGAGCAGGGTGTTAACTTACCAAATTCAATAACGATATCCACTGCCTGAGGAGGATTCCATTCGCTCTAAGCTTTCGTTTCTTTTGAATTTTCACTAACTTCCAGCATTGATATCCCTTCCTCAAGAGAAAGCTTGTGAGATTTTACTCCCACACAATGATGTCATATATGACCAATCGCCTTACACCTAGTACATCGGAAAGGAATACCAGCATAATCCAGGCATTGTTGAAACTTCAGGCCTTGCCAAATAATAACAATCTCCTTAGATAACCCTCCAGAGGTATCCATTTCTACCAGAATTTTACCCATCCATTGGTCAACACCCCCCAGATGTTTCATATCCACATGCAAGAACTTCCCAATTGTATTCCCAATAATTTTAAAGGCCTCTAGACTCCACAGTGCTAACGGGCAGCCTAGTAATAACACCCACAGGTGTCTAAACCTAAAAGAATATTTTTCTGGATTGAACGCTAGATGCTAGCATTTCAACATCAAAATTCCCGCATTAACCACCCAGACCTTTTGTAGCATCTTATCTGCATCTTCTCAGTTTCTAAACAGAAAACAGAACCATACTTTCATCAACATAAACATCTCCAGAGAATAACCTAACAACAAGCCCCAGTTTCCCTCAAACCAAGTATGAACATCCTTTTCCCCCAAGGCCCAATAACCAAATCTCCCCACCAGACCTCTCGGGTCAAAGTTACCAACTGCTTCCACCCCTATATCTTTTCCCAACGTCACAGTCGGTTTGATTTTTTTTTCTTTCCACCCCCTGAGCCCTTAACTGGGATTTTTCTCCTCTCAACTTCTAATAAAACCAGCACTACCCCCACCTCTCGCACCTTTCTTCTCCCCTTTTCCATACGCAGCCACTCCACCGCTACCCACCATCTCTTGTATAGAATCCCTATCACACCCTTTCACTCTCTCTAGAAATTCAAAGCTATATCCATCTGTGCAGCTTCGGCCCCTCAGCTCTACACCATGGAAACCTATGAGACAGTTCTTTCATTCTCTATCTTATTCCCCTACCTAACCACCATATGATTCTGCAGTGACTGACTCGTAACACACTCCTTCACTACCTTAGGCTTTCCTCCACAAGACGATTCTCGAGAAAACAAGTCATTTATGGCGTCTATGGATCTAAATTCCACCGGATCGTCTGTTAGCTTGCCAAGTGTCCCTTTTCATGTACTGCAAGTCCACTCAGACTCCACTTTCTCAGACCTCCCACCCACTAGACATAAATTATGTTTGTACAACAATAATTCTTCTCTGTACACCTCATCAAGTTTGTACAGTCCACTTAGGCTCCACCAATGCTCTTCTGCTAGATCCACCAATGGGACATTTTCTCCATTCAAAATATCATCTAAGATTTTCCCAATCAACCCCTACCCTATCCCCTTCTCTCCTCCTGCCACTTCACCACTTTTCCTTTAATGTGGCTCCCCTCCCAAAGCCACCAAAACTCCAAAACATGCCTGTGATTCCATCACCCGAAGCCTGAAACAAGCCTCCAGTTGCCAGCCCCTATGAGGGGTCGAGGAAACCCTAACCCTAATCCAAAGCCTTAGACCCCAAATTCCATCGCCCGACCTCTAATGATATATTTTGCTTATTAAAACTAAAATGAAAGTGAACCATAAAATTTATATCTTAATGCTTTGACATTTCACAACTTAACAACTTATTGTAAATTGTTTACAAGATTGAAAAACCATAAACCATATATGATTTGGATTGAAAAATTGTATATAGTTGCAGTTGTAAAAAGAGAAAAATTTAAGAATTCATATTTAAGTATTGGTCTAATTTTACTAATTTTTTAAATTTCAACCATGAAATGTTTGGTTATATTTTCGTAAAAATATTACAATTTTATAATCTTTTATATAATTTTTTGAAAAATTGGTGATTTTTAGAGAAACATTTTTATTTTATATAATTTGGGCCAATCATGTTAGAAAAAATTGGAAATTGTCAAATCTTTTCTTAGAAAAACATATAAAAAAGTGGAATTGTCAAATCGTTTTTTGGAAAAACACATGAAAAATTAGCCATGGCCAAATTTATCCCCTATAATTTTCCCCCGGGACTACAAACTTGGAAACAAAATTTGATTTGTTGAAGCTTGATGTTTAGGTTTCTAAATATGAAGGAATTGTATGTGGAGTAAAAGCTAATCTGTAGCAAAATGCCCATCTTTTTTATTACAAATTTGATCAAAATTTGATATAAATTGTGGACATTATGAAAGTTCCACCACAAACCAAGTTCCATGCATGGTGGAATAATTCCCTTGAAGATTTTTCCCAATTTTAAAACCACCGATATCATTGAAAAGTTGATCAGAGTTTAGGATCACTGAGAAATTTGACTACCTATGTTGTCGGATTTTTTTAACTAGAGGGAAGTTTGCTTCAAGATTAGATGACTCCTATGACTTGATTAAATGTATATTTAGTATGTCATTTTCTAAGAGATTAAAGTAAGAAATTACAATAACTAGAGATAGTGTTATTATCAGACTTAAATCATGGATTTAGTCTACTAAATAATATTTGATCCATTTTTCCTTATTTTCTATGACTAAAGGTTTGGTTGCTTGTTTACTCTACATTCAACCCTCTTTTTCTTGCATGCATCATTTTCTCATCCAACTTCCTTGTACTTATCAATATAACCTTTAACCTACAAATTCAACCTCTCATTGATTCCTGATTGCAGTGCACATTATAGGAGAAAGTGTTGTTTAGTTTATACCTCTCTATTTTATATTCAAGATCATTTTTCCTCCCACCCATCTTCGTATTTCACATCTCACCTGGTGTGACTTGATTTTTAGATGTGTTGTTCCCTTTTTTAATGTTGTGGCATGTTAAATTTTAAGTAGTGTGAACTTTGATATGCTGATTTGTTGAATTTGTTTACATAGAATGGTTTATTTTAGTGTGGTTCTTTAACTGCATCCTCGTAGCATTGTTATACATGACTTTGTGATGCCTCTTTTTGTTTGGTAATTTTCTTCTTTTATATCCTTCTTAAAACCATTATCTGCATCATCAAATACGTATTTTCTTTACCTCTTTTTGCTCATCTTCTTTGATCTTAATTGGAAACTTGTCACTCTCTATGCTTTTCATTTTATTTATGTTCAAAATTTGTCCCCGATTCTATTAATTATAAACATGATTTAGCAAGGGGTATCTTATAAGGGGTGTTTTTTTTTACTATTAGATAACTTGTTATTAGGTGTTTTGCACTTGCTTGTTTTGGTTCCATTTGTTTTTGGATATGCTTAGTCCCATCCTTCATATTTAAAAACAATATTGGGGTTATGAGCATTCAAAAGAGAGAGTGCAACATTTTCCAGTGGAAAACCTTTATTGTCCTATGTCTATTTGTGATAAGAAATATACTTTCCACTCTTTTTGTAGTGTTTTCTTATCACATGTGTCCCACTTTCTCATTGAAATCTAGTCCCAAATAGTTATAGCTTTGGGTTATCTCTAGTGGCTCGCCTCTTAAGTCAATTTTTTTTTCCTCAGAAAAAAGCGTAACTTTTATTTCATCAAGTTGAAATGAAAATTACAATTTGTAGAAATACATGGACTCCATGTATTTTCCTCATAGTTGTCCAAAATTACAGGGAAACAAAGTCGCTCCATATATACACTAAAAGGGGCAGATCAAAAAAATTTCAAAGGATATCTGTTGGTACTACCATGAAACAAAAATCAAAGAAAATATTGTAGAATAGTTGTGAGAAAAGGCAGTGTATAAGACATATAATAGGAGAGCAGAAACCATCTAAAAAAATATTATATTAGTTTTGAAGAGAGGACCATACTCAAAAAGATTTACCAGGCCACATGCAAGGAGAAAAATTGTAGAGCTGCCCCATGGGGCTCCAACAAGTCCATAAATGATCGGTGATAATACTCAAAATGTTCTCCCTCGGCATCTTCCATGATCAACCACTACCCTAGTGCCAATTGAAGGCCTTCCTTAGACAACTTATCAACTTCCACATTATATTTCCTGTAAACATGTCGAAAAAGGAGGGAGTCAAAAGAATCCATACATCTAAAATTTTCCTCAAGAAGAGCAAGCAAATGAATGTTGTGACACACTTGGGTTTTCCTCACCCAATTAATGACACTCAAGGAGTCACAAAAAATATGCAGAGTAGTTATTCCTTTTTCACCAGCAAAAAGAAGGAGTAGTTTTAGTGTCAAAAGTTTTGCAAAGTTGTTTGAACCAGGCCCCAAACCCCGCTTAAATGAAGTACATGGGGGTCGGCTTTGATCCACTTATGTGTGCATGGGTCACGATACCATTTAATATAGTATCTCTAGGTGCAACCACACATTTGAACACTACCTCAAGGTGCCCCTATGGCTCCAGGTAAGCCCCTCATGGGAATTGAACCTTTCCCAATGGTGAAAAACTCCTTGCTTTCCACCATTGGATCCAACCCCTTTGGGAATAATAATGAGACCCCCATGTTTGTGGGACAAGGGACCCTCTTCACACTCCAAATTGGAGGACATGGGGGTGGGATTTGATCCACTTATGTGTGCACGGGTCACGATATTATGCAATATTAAATCATCGACAAAAAGATTATATCAGTTGTGAAGAGAGGACCATACTCAAAAAGATTTACCAGCCTGCAAGCAAGGATAAAAACTATAGAGGGATCCAATAAGTCCATAAATGGTCAGTGGTAATACTCAAAATTTTCTCCCTCAACATCTTCCATGATAAACCACTACCCTGGTGCCAATTGAAGGCCTTCCTTAGACAACTTATCGGTTTCCACATTATATTTCCTATAAACATGTCGAAAAAGGAGGGACTCAAAAGAATTCATACATCTAAAATTTTCCTCAACCAGAGCAAGAAAATTAATGTTGTGACACACTTGGGTTTTCCTCACCCAATTAATGACATTCAAGGAGTCACAAAAAATATGCAGAGTAGTTATTCCTTTTTCACTAGCAAAAAGAAGGAGTAGTTTCAGTGTCAAAAGTTTTGAAATGTTTTTTGAATGAGGCCCCAAACCCCTCTTAAATGAAGGACATGGGGGTGGGATTTGATCCACTTATGTGTGCATGGGTCACAATACCATTTAATATAGTATCTCTAGGTGCAACCACACATTCGACCACTACCTCAAGGTGTCCCCATGGCTCCAGGTTAGACCCTCACGAGAATTGAACCTTTCCCAATGGTGAAAAACTCCTCACTTTCCACCATTTGATCCAACCCCTTTGGGATTTAAATTGAAGGACATGGGGGTGGGATTTGATCCACTTATGTGTGCACCTATTGAGTCAATTTATGGTTGTTTTGGGTTATATACAAACATAGATACATCTAGCGACTAAGATATAACTATTAGGATTTTAGCTTCTTACTCATACACCATTCTTCCACTAGCAATGATGGTGCATTGATTGCTTGAACTGGTTCCATTTTTTTATAGATATGTGTGATCCCATCCTTCACATTCAAAAGAGATTTTTGGAGTCATGGGCATTTGAAAGAGAGCACAACATTTGCTAGTGGAAAACCTTTGTTGTCTTGCATCTATTGCAATAGGAAAAATTATTTCCACCCTCTTTGTTGTGTTTCTCTATCACATGCATCCCACCTTAGATTCCTATTGAATTCTAGTCCCAAATAGTTATAGTTTTGGGTTATTATTAGTGAGCTACTTCTTAAGTTAATTTATGGTTGTTTTGATTTATCACATACATCCCACCTTAGATTCCTATTGAATTCTAGTCCCAAATAGTTATAGTTTTGGGTTATTATTAGTGAGCTACCTCTTAAGTTAATTTATGGTTGTTTTGATTTATCTATAAACACAGATACTTCTAACAACCAAGATATAACTATTATATTTTCACCTTGTTGCTAAGTCATTGTTCTTCCACTAACAGTGATGGTGTATTGATTGCTTGACTTGGTTCCATTTATTTCTTGATATGATTTATCCCATCCTTCACATCCAAAAAGGATTTTTGGGGTCATGAGCATTTGAAATAGAGAGTGCAACATTTTCCAATGGAAAACCTTTGTTGTCCTACACTTATTTGCAATTAGAAATTTGTTTCCACAATCTTTGTAGTGTATATACTATTGCATGGATCCCACCATAGCTTCTCATTGAATTCTAGTCCCAAATAGTTATAGTTTTGGGTTATATCCAATGGCTCTCCTCTTAAGTTGATTTATGGTTGTTTTGGGGTATGTATAAACAAAAATACACTGAGAAACCAAGATATAAATGTTATATGTTCACCTTGTTGCTCAATCACCATTCTTCCACTTGCAATGATGGCACCTTGATTATTGATCCATACTAAAACTCCATTTGTCTATATTCCTTCATTTTTGTGCACAATAGAAGAAGAGCAGAATAACGACACAACACTAGTTTGTTGTGGGAGGTGAGTTGTAGTGCTAAAGGAGAGAGACAATGAGGCACATGCATGCACTAGTCTTAGATGTTTTATAGTATTAATTGTTGTTTAAAATTATAATTCCAAATTATGAACCTTTTCTTTTTCTAAATTCAGTTTGACTTTGTTAGAAGTAGAAATTTCTAGATTTAGGTAGGAAAGGAAATGATCCCTAGAGGAGGGTGAGGGTGCATTGCATAAGGTTACATATTCTATTTTTTGCACAATTATTTAGTTGCTCCAGTGCATGCCTTGCATGCAATACATTGGATGCTCCTATATAGGCAACTATGATAGGTTGATTTTCATATAAACTTTAGGCCTTCTTCTATATATAGGAAGGGATGGTCCCCTTTATTATTCATCCACTTTACTAATGAGTGTGTATGCACTAATTTTTTCCCTAAGTTAATAAAAATAAATAAAGATGATTTTTTCAATGTTGCAGTTTATTATTAGTTGTCGTTATTCTTTTCATTTAACTTAAGTGTTTTCAAAGCTAGCATACATAAGTATTTCTATGAGTTCCTTAAGTTTCCCCACATTATAGGGTTAACGATTTGTAGGTTTGTTTACCATATGTTGAAATATTAACATCATATCACAAAGTGTTTTCTAAAACCTTATAGGATTTAGTGTATGGATAGTAGGACTTCTAGTTTGGATAGGGAGTTGTTGGAGGGTTTTAGGGGCGTGATGCCCAAGATCTGTGTTTGAGAAAAAAAATTGTGGCCCTATGATATCTCGTTGATAAGTTTTCTCTAGTAGTGTGTTCCAATAGCAACAATATGACTACCTTTGGTGTTAGATACATTGACTAATTGGAATTTCCTTCCAAATTTTTTCTATGGAAGTGTTAGGTGCATATTCTTTTAGGGGAGGATGGGCTTTGGAATCTTGTGGACAAGAAGGTTACATGGATTTTTACAGATGTTACTTTATTGGGAGAATATAATAATATGATGTCCAAGGAAAAGTTATTCATTCTTCACTTATTGAAGGATCACTTGATCCCTCACACTGAGAAGGAAACCGATAAGGATATTTTGATGCTTTCATTACTTTAAATCAAAGTGAGAAGATCAATTGGAAGATGGTTTTAAGGAATAAGATCAAAGCCACAAAGAGGAGAAAGACATACATTGTAGCCATTTATTTGATGAAGGTTATTAAACTCTGTGATCAACTTGCAATGGTTGGAGAATAGGTCAAGAGTGAAGAGTTAGTACCCATAACCTTGACTAGGTTTTCATCTTCTTGGTATATTTTTGTTTTAGGTCTTTGTGCTTGAGATAAGATTTCCACCTTTGAGAAGCTATGGGATCATTTCATCTAAAAGGATATGAGTTTGGACACAATTTTATGTATATATGGGATATCAAAATCTATCCCTCATCAATATGATGAAGAAGGGAAATATGAAAAAGAAAGAGCCTAGAAGGTCCAGATAGGAAAGAAATAGGATTCAAGTTCTTTGAATTAAGGTGAAATACTTAAACCATGTCAAGTGTTTCAAGTGTTAGAGGTTCAGTCACTATTCTTCTCTATGTTGTGAGAATAATAAGGAAAAGGGAAAACCACAATAGTAGAAGAAATTTATAGAGAGTGCATAGGCCTCTTTCGGAGTGATGAGATTGCATCCATGTTTGATATAGACTTCTCCATGGTATCATGTATTTCATATAACACCATGTCTAGTTTGAGATAGTATGTGGATAATGGAGCATCCAAACATATGGAATTCAACAAGAAGGATTTCATTAGAGTCTTGGAATAGATGGTAGGGATACAGGTGGAATTGAGTGATGATGACATGTACCAAGTATTAGAAGTGGGATCCATCTCATTATAGATGCCCTTAGGTGATGTTCTTGATCTTAGTGGTGTTTTATATGTTCTTGGTTTGACTATGAATCTACTTTCATTTTCAATGATGATAAACTAGAATGTGTAACCAAGTTTGATGATCAACAAGTCATCATTCGAAGGAGATGTTTGGATCCTAGTATAGTTTTTGCTCAAGGCGTTCAAGAGGTTGGTAGGTACAAGTTGTTGATGGATCTAGTGAGAGCCCTGATGCATGATTTTGACAACATGCATGAGATTTTGCACAAGAAGTTGAGTCACTTGCACTGTAGAGTGTTTTCTATCTTAAAGGAAATGATGTAGAGATATTGGACTTAAATATTAAGAAAATAGAGGTGTGAAAGGGATGTGAACTTGGTAAACATGCCAAGACTTATTTCCCAAGTAATGATGATCTAGGTGGATATCGGTGGCCACCCACCTATTCCAACTGGCTCCTCTTGACAGTTTTTAGTTCAACACATTCTTTTGTACTTGTTTGTAGTTGTGGGTTATACACTTTTGGGGTTGTCTAAATCCACACACATCTTCTAGGTGGATATTGGTGGCCTCCCACTTGATCCAACTGGATTATTTTGTATGTTTTCATGTGAGCACATCTTTTTGTACTTCTAGGGTTGTTTTGGGGCCCTAAACAATTTTTTTTGGCTCATCGTAGTCAAACTATAGACAGAGTTAGATTTTGATGGTGTAATGCGTAGTTATTGAAAATACCTTTCCAATGGGCTATCACACGCCTAAAATGAAGGTCGTATGAAACATTTATGACCCCGGGAAGTTGAGGTACCAACTTACCCATAGGGGCCCAAATAACTTTTGGTGTTTCATCTCCTAGGGTTAGGTTTTTGGATTTCTAGGGTTTTGGAATTAATGAGTAATATTAAAAAGGCCTATGGAGCCTCATTGTAATCATTTTTCTCATACAGATGGATGTAGCAGCCACATCTCTTCTCAGAGATAGCTACCACCATTCGAGCAAGTGTTTCAGATCTGTAGTTTTGCAGTTTCAGCCTATTTCATTTATTCAATAGAAGATATTGTTCACTGTATATATGTGTTGTTCTTCATATCTCTATGTTTATTGTATTCATTCTATTAATTAGTTTGTTCCGCTCCTAAATCCAGATCAGTGGTATCAGAGCAGTCTGCTCTTCATTTATTTTTCTTTGTGCATGTCCTTGTCAAGATATGGGTACAAGAAGTTGGGACTCAAACCAATCGAGTCGTTGCAAGATCGGAAACAAAAACCCATGGGGTACGAAAATAAATATGATGGAGCAGGATATCCTTTTAAAATGTTGCTCGAAGAAGCCCTTGTGCGACAAAGGAACGAAATGATGGACAACTTTGCACAAATCCTTCGGTGGTTGCCCATAGGAGAAGCATTTTCATCAAGTGGCCATGCAACCCCCTTCAAGGTATAGGTAAATTTTGATATTCTATTATTTGAAGGACTAATAGATGTGGATTTTGTAGATAAATGGTTGAATCTTCTCGAAGGGTATTTTTCGATCCACAATTTTTTCGATAGGGAAAAGATTACTTTTTCACTCCTCAAGGCCATCCCCCATGTTAAGGACTAGTGGGATACTTACTCTGAGCAAAGGACCATAGAGGAATATGCAATATTTGTGGTTTCCCCTACACAGGATTCCTTCCGGGATGCCATTAAAGAACAATACTACCTTTTTGGAAGCTACAAGGACCAGTACACTAGATGGACCACCCTGCATCAGGATAGGGACCAGACAGCACCAGATTTCACCAATATTTTCCATACCCTGTGCACCAATTTGAGTATCAAATACTCTGAGTGACATATGGTGCTCAAATACCATGGTTGTTTGCATAGATACATTCAAATAGAAATGGATTTTCTGGACCTCCCTCATTGGGTACGTCTTATAGTTATGTTTTCAAGATCAAGAAGAAATTTAAGCAGAAGAGGCGAGAGTTTGGATCTGCAAACTCCTCACAACCGAAGTAGGGAAAAGGTGTCCCTAACCCACACAGTAAGGGATAGAGAAAATATGGACACTCTCAGGAAAACCAGTCCAAGATGCAACAAAAGAAGGGAAATGAGAAAACAAAGAAGGACATGGGAAAATGGTGTGAATACCATAAAATCCCTTGTCACAACACTGAAGAATGTCACTCCAAGTAGTTACTCGTGGTCGAGTTGAAGGCCTCTGAGTCAGAGGTTGATTATGACTCCGAATCAAATCTGGAAGGAGGGAAGTGGATTATCGATGATGAACTTAGTGCCACTATCGCTACCACCAAATTCCATCTAGGAGAAACCAGAAGAACCAGAGGAAGGGGAACTCCTCCTTCACTCACAGATGTGGGTAAAGGGGTCTCCGCTTCATTTCATTGTTGATAGCAGCTATCAGAAGAACCTGATCTCAACAAAGGTTTTCAAGTGGCTGGACCTGTCGAGGACATCGCATGCGCAACCCTACACCATCAGTTGGCTTTTCCAAGGAAGAGATCTTCATGTCAGCCAAGAGTGTCGTCTTCCCTACAAAATCAAGCCTTTCAAAGACGAGGTATTGTGTGATATTTCTTCCCTTGAATTTTGTGATGTTATTTTAGGAAAACCATATTTTTGGAAGCATCATGTTGTGTATGAGTCTAAACACCACGGTGTTATTATTACTTTGGGTGGAAAACTGTAGAGGATACTAGAGGTAGTGTCACCTATCGCTATTTATTTAATCTCTTCTAAGAAATGCAGTAAGGTCATTTCACAGATCAGGAAGTTCATCTTCTTTGTGATCCATGCTCACAGTAATCATAAGTTCACCACCACATTCGTGGCCTCTACACAGAGCCTCTCTTTGTAGCAGAAGTAAGTGGATGGGGTCGTGGAAGCATACAGAGACATCTTCTCATCACCCACTGGGTACCGACGCACTACCAAGTCAAGCATCCAATTGATCCAACCCCTAGTGCACCTCTGTCTAATGGACCAGTCTATCATCGTTCATTGATGGAAAATGACGAAATCAAGCATCAGATCCAAGAGCTTCTTCAAAAGGGGCACATCAGACCCAACTCCTCTCCTTGAGGAAGCCTGGTTTTACTGGTGTAGAAGAAGGATGGGACCTGGAAACTTTGCATTGATTACAGAGCATTAAAGAAAATCACATTCAGGAACCGATATCCAATTCCCAGGATTTATGACCTTCTTGACCAACTCAAGGGGGGAAAGTTCTTCAACAAGATTGACCTAAAGTTTGGCTACCACTAGGTTCCCATTGAACCAACTGATGTATGGAAGATAACTTTCAAATCTAAAGAAGGTCTCTTCGAATGGTTGGTCATGCCCTTTGGCTTAAAAAATGCACCAGCCACTTTCATGAGGTTGATGGATGATGTATTGAGACCCTTCACCAACTCTTTTGTGGTGGTATATTTAGATGACATCCTCATCTTCAACAGAACTTGGGAGGAGCACATGCGGCATATTCAATAGGTTTTAAGCACTCTGCGCCAACACAAGCTATATGCCAACATAAAAAAATTCTCCTTTGGCATGAATAGGATCCAATACTTTGGCTACATTGTTGATGAGCATGGGGTACATGTTGTTCTAGCTAAGATCCAAGTCATTCGTGACTAGCCAACCCCAACCACACTAACCGAGCTTCAGAGCTTCTTGGGACTGGCCAACTTCTACTGGTGGTTAATGTTGGGATTCTCCCATATTGCATGGGCCCTCAGCCAAGTGACCAAGAGAGGTGGCAGGGAAAATTTCATGTGGGAGAAGGAACAAAAATGAGCATTTGATGATCTAAAGCATCGTTTGTTCTCAGCTTCAGTACTCTCCTTTCCTGATTTGCAATAACTATTTGAGATTGAGGCTGATGCATCTGACTATGTTGTAGGCACAGCTCTCACTCAGCATGGTCATCCAGTGGCATGCCATAATGAGACAATCTCAGATACTATCTAGAAATACCCCACCTATGACAAGGAAATGTATTCCATTGTATAGGACTATCGTCAATGGAAAGATTACATTTTGGGAAAGGAGATGATCATCCACACTGATCACAAGACTTTGCAGTTCATACAGACACATGGGAAGTTGCAGAATGACTGCCATCAGAAGTGGTCTACCTACCTGCAACAGTTCCATCTCAACATCAAGAATAATACACGGAGCACAAATCGTGTCATTGACTTCCTCGGTCGACCTCTTGTGGCTGCACTCACCACTGTGCTCTATTCATGTGGACATGAGGCATATTAGTGGCCCCAACTTTATCAACAAGATTCTAACTTCACCAACACCTATCATCTCTTGGGTACATGCATGAATGCCATCGATTTTCATATTCAGGACTGATTGTTATGCCATCTGGGCCATCTCTATGTTCTTATAAGTAAGCATGCAAATCTTATTTGGGAATCCCACTACAATGGGATGGAAGGACATTTTGGCATGGAGAAAACTGTGGCCATTCTACAGAAACATTTTATTGGCCAAAAATTCGATAGTACATTAGCAAGTATATCAGATCTTGCATTGCATGTGTCATTGCCAAGCCAACCATCAGAAGAAAGGATTATACACCCCTCTTCCTAGCCCCAAGAAGCCTTGAGAATCCATCTCGATGGATTACATGTCTAGCCTTCCATCCACCAAGCAAGGAAATGATTGTGCATTTGTGGTCGTTGATCGGTTTTTGAATATGGCCACCCTCACAGCCTCCAAGAAGAACATCATAGTGGAAGATACTTCCATTCTCTTCTTTGAATGAGTGTGGGTCCATTTTGGGATACCACAGACCATCATCTCCGAATGGAACAACAGGTTCCTTAACACATTTTGGTCGATTCTTTGGTCATTGTTGGATACCAAGCTCACTAAATCCACTACTTTCCACCCCCAAACAGATTTCCAAACAGAGGTCGTCAATTAGGTGATTGTGCACATCCTGCGCATGTACAACTCTAAAAATCCTCATACATGGGATGAGAGTCTCCCCTATGTTCAACACAGTTACAACAGGACTCTCCATAGCTCCATCGGTCATAGCCCATTTCAGGTGGGGATGGGATTCCAACCTGTGGGTCCCATTGATGTTGCACTACCTCTTGCAACCACATAGAAAGACTCTTCCCATGTTCAGTATGAGACTGAAAAAGCCACCATATTCATTGAGAGGATTCATCACATCCATCAATAGGTCCAGGAGATTTTGCAGAAATCCAATGCTAAGTACAAGCAGCACCATGATCAACATAGGGTACTGCACCAGTTTCAAGTTGGAGACAAGGTCTGGTTACATTTTCAAAAAGAGCATCTTATAGGGCCCCATTGGAAGGTTAGCCCACTTCACTATGGGCCTTACATTATCACCAAGGCTATAGGTAGCAATGCTTTTGAGCTCAAGACTCCACCCTTTCTTGGATTGCACCCAGTGTTCAATGTAGACCTCTTTCGGCCATATTTTCCACCATTATTGGACACCTCAGAGATCACGAAACAACTGAAACAAACCGAGGTCAACCCTGACTACATGTAATAGGCATAAAATGATCAGATAGTGGACACACAGGACAAGGGCACTCACCAACAGAGGATCCAGTTGTTGAGCGCTCAACACACCCTAAAAATCCTATGTCAATTTTTTAAGTTTTGGGTACCACTTGATATTTGCACTGTCTAATTCGACTCCACTGTGAGAAAGGTTTTGTCTTTTCTTGTTATCATGACTCTCATCAGCTATTCAGGTTTGTTTAAATTTATGAGTTAAAAGACCATAACACCTAAATAAAGAATCAATAGCCAAAACACTTCACTCGATACGTTCAAATTCGACATCGGAAGGAATTCAAAGATGGAAAAGAACCACTCTAGAAAACTCATTCACTTAGCACCGATATCCAATGACATAGGAAAAAGGAAGTTTTTGTTTGTGCCAAATTTTTGCATAAGGATATCTTCGATCGCCGATTCTTCATCGACATCGGTAAAAGACAAGAGGAATAGACGTTAACAAAGAACATAAAGATATTTTTTATAGCCAATGCTTGACACACTTATCGGAATCGAGGAAGACCTAAAAGGATCGCAACAAACATTTTGACCACGCTAAAGAGTTCTCATGATTTTCGATCCCCGATGCGTTTTGGCATCGAGACTTTTCAAGGAAGCTAATCCGTAGAAAAACATGTGATAGGTTTATCTCCGATCGTCGACCTTGTATACCTTTTCGGCATCAGAAAGCCTAGGTTTTTTAGAACACACAACTTAAGGAAAGTCCCAACTATGATTAATATACATGAATTAGGTCATCGGTTTTCAACGCCACATGTATTTTCCATATTGGAGAATCGTACGACCTAGTTTTTCCCCGAGTCATTCTTGGTTCCATAATTCTAAGTCACACCTCTGAGTCATATTTTCCACGATAGCATTATACGATGAGATTTATCAGCATCCAAGATTTTGAGAGGGACATCGATGAAAAAATTCATAGCACATCCCCGATCCCTGATCCACCCACTGAGAAAGAGACATGATGGGATGTTTTAGCATTAGATAAGATTAGATTTTGAGCATTTAAGAGGATAATTAATACCAAATCCTACATTAGTTGCTACCTCGTGCACCAATCAAAATATTCGTTTAAAATAACTGATAGACTGCATCACCCCCGTGCTTCCGCCATCAACCCATGATGAATTTAAGTTGCAGATATTTGGCGGCAGATTTGTTTAAATTTCACTCATCACCTGAATTGAATGGCTGATGCGACATGGTAAGTTCTTCCCTGGTTTAAATTATCTTGAGCCATTGTAAATGAAATCATTATGTGTGCAAGGAAATTCATAACATCCAAAGAATCCATGGAGAGAGTAATTCGAAAGCTACAGAGATCCCGTGAGTATCAAATAACCAGGTTTATCAAGATTTTCAGGTACGTATCCAAGTCTATGGGTTTTACATGGTTACATTTCATATATTTTCTATCTGGTTTTGTTCTTTATATAGTCTCTGAAGGTTGTTTCAATTGTAGGAACAATGCCTCCAATAAATCCAACCACTAGACGATCGTCGAGGGCGTCGAAGATGAAAGAATCAGAGGTAGGCGAAGGCTCCTCTCCATGGGTCGCAAAACAACTAGAATACACTCCTAGATCGGAACCTATAATCAAAACAGCAATGAAGAAGGTTTTTATTCAGCCCTCGGCCTTTGAAGATACATAGGCAAGCACAGGGACCAAGGCGGAACTCCCACATTGGGGAGAGCTCTTTAAAAATATCAGTCAAGAGGAATACCCGGAATATATCCCACATAGCGATCCATATGTAAGAGCACTTGAAGACGAGGTGTTCCCAAACATTTGACGATCGTATCTGCATATGGTTTCTAGAAGAACCCATGTTTTCCCCTGCATTGAATTTCTGAAGTGTCTCATTGACCACACAGACACATAGAAGTGTTTAATCAATGATGACAATGGTGGGTGTGTCAGGGTGTTCCTTCTGGTAGACATCCAGAAATAATACAAACTCCAAGACCTAAGGAGCGGTTGAATACGGATTTCATCATTAAGCTCTACGAGCACCATGACACCAACCGGGTGATGGCCTCATGGTGGAGGGAAGACAAGAAATACACCAACTGGAGCACTGGATGGTACGAGATGGCCAACTTAATGGAGCCATACATATACTTGATGGCCCTCATATTCCGATTATATGGAGAGAGGGAATGCTCTATATTTTCAGAGGCATGGATTCCCTTAGCTTACACAGTGGAAATTTCTGGGAACAGCTTCAACTGGGGAGCGATCATTTCTAAGAAACTGAGCATCTGCATTCAAAAAACACAGACACTGAAGAAAGGAGAGACATCAGCCTTCTACATGGATTCATATCTACTCAATGTCATGTGCACCTGAAACATCTTCATCGTCATGAACCTGAGATAGCATGTTGCAGAGCTCCCGGTCCATGTTTATTTCAACATCCTATAGGAGAACAGGAACAAGAATTCTTACTCCCTCATTTGCGATGAATTCATCGCACGAATTTATTTTATTCTTTTTAAGAAAGAATGCCCAAGAATATGGGTTGCGGCCAAGAAGATGAGATCAAAAGTAGGCCACTGGTACTTGGACGAGCGCGACACCTACATCAAGGTGTTCAGGCCACTAGTGTGCCACATCTCTTGCCGGCTCATGTCCCAGACTGGCTTGTAGTAGGAGAAATATGCTACCAAACCATCCTTCAAGGCTACAACTCTACCTTGGTCAAGGACAAGAAGCGAGAATTCATATCTTATGGTTTCCATGTAGATTTCTACTTGGTGAAAGACACCGCTCAAGCCAAACAAGAAGGGTTGAGCCAAATAGAGTTCAAATTCCAGACAGTCCTATTCCGCAAACACGATCCAAAGTGTCTGGTATTGAAACATGCTTTGCAAGTGTCTTCCTACTGGCCATATGCTCAAGATAAATTTGAAGATGAAGTCTTCAGAGAAAATGCACAATACTAGGACAAGGTGGTGGCAGGAATGGCCGACCCCAAAATGACCAGGTTTAGGGCCATGAGCCTGGATGAACAAGCGATGACCATAAACCAATCGGCTCAAGAGGCCCTCAGAGTCAGGGAAGAAATGATAGCGGCAGAAATAACAGAGGTTCCCCTGGTAGCCGGTGCAGGATAGAGGTTTCCCTATGACACAAGACGCACAGGAAAGAGGGTTTCTCATGATAGAATCAGTGAGTGATTGATCAGTTACAAGAGGACTCGGACCTCATAGGAATGACAGGGTCTCCTACTGACAACCCAAATGAAATCTAGGCAGGCCCAAGTAGCCCTGAGCTAATAGACATTGATGAAATCATCGGGTTAGACAACCCTAAAATCACAACGCCCCAGGCCAGATCACCAGGGGAGGTTTTAGTTGAGTCGGAGACAGTCCGAGCATCAGGGAGAGCGAGTGTACCAAAACCCCTCCATGAATTGATAAACATCTATGATGATGAAGAGAGCCTGAATGTGTCCCTAGTGACCCCTATACAGATCATAGAGGAAAAGGAGCCAAAGAAGACATCTTCCCCAGCTCCTGATGCCCAAATTCTAAGCCATTCACACAATGACCAGGAGGTTGAAAGTGTCGTAGACATTTAACCACTCAATGTACCATAAAATCAAAAGGATAGTTCGACAGAGGAGCCAGGATAGACTGAAAAAAAGGAAGAATCTCCACAGCAGAAAATTGGCATCTCAACGACCGATTATCAAGTAAATACCAAGCCTACCCCCAAAACCTCAATTTCAATCAATACTCAACTTCCTGATGAGAAACAAATAGAAGTCGACCCATCGAAACACATGGAGGAAGTTCAAGAACCCATTCTTGAACAAATATATACCATTGGGAGCCTGGTAAATATGTTCACTTGGAGAGATCAGCAAATCCCCGAACTCGTGGATGAATTCGTTGACATACATGCTATCGGTTATGACCAGAAAAGGAAATTTATCATGCAAATAACCACCAAGAAGAGGAGGATCACTCTAGATCGCTCCATCCTCATCACCACGGAGGAAAATCTGATCAACATAGAGCATGCCAAGACATACGAACTTACTGATGTAGGGATGGCAATCACAGATGCCACCCCAAGCAAAGAGAAAAGGGATGAAGAGGAGTTGGTTGCTTCTCTGAAATAATTGGAACATTTGCGCCACTTGGCGAAATATTACCAGGACACCACACAGGCCGCAGTGTTCCTAAGGAGTGAATTCAAGGAGGCCTACAATAAATTTACAGATGAACAACACCTATTCACTACAAGGATAGTTGAGCTTCAAGAAGACACCCTCATGTAATTGGCGATGTGAAAGGATATGGATACGTGGTACGAGAAAGCACACCAAGATGTGGAGAGGATTGACTATATCAATGTGGTTCAACAGGACCAAGACACTGAAAAGCATGGCATCCAGGTGCTAAGGGAAAGCAGTATCGACCGCTTAAGGAAATCAACCAAATATTGGGTTAAAATGGCTCAGGAACCTCATCGATCAATCCAAGAGAAATGGGCCAAGTGTGAGAAAAGCTGAACCAAGATCAACCAGGTAATGAAAGACATCAGCCTCCCCGAATTCGGCACACACGATGACTTTCTTGACTTGTGTGACATAGTCAAATCACACGTCAAACATGACTCATTAGGGGTTGAGGAAATATAAAAGGTGGAAAACATGGCACCAGGATAGGTGCAGTAGTTCATGGAGCACCCAATCAAATCTCGAGCCATGTTGCAGCAGTTAAGTGCTAGAATAGTCAAGTATCGGGTACAAGAAGTAGAGATCTGAGAGACACTTTTGGCCCTAATGGAACAACATATATTCTCGTATGCTAACACATGTGAGGATCTCTTTGTCGAGTGGTCAGAGTACGAGAGGATTCATCCACTCAAATGAGACCATTTGATGACTCTTTGAAGACTGATAGAAGAAAGTGCCATGTCGCGAGTTTTGTTTTACTTAGCTACACTTTAATAGTTATTTTTAGTTAATAATATGTTATAAATAGGAGAATCGACCTATTAGTCAAAGGTCGATGGTGGTTGCAAAGACCCTCTTTTTTGGATTTGTAAAGAACTATTTCGGAGCTACGTTAATTGAGAAGTCATGTTTAGGACTAGAGACAAGTTTGTGTTTTCATCAAAAGTATGTATGATTGGATGTGGAGAAGAATTATTTCCGATTTTACCTCATGAATGTATGATGTAACGAGTAAGAGCTTCTAAATCTATTGATAAGTTATCTGATTCAATGTCTTATAGTTCTTATCTTTAATGATTAAATTAAATCCTTGTGTTAATATGTTATTGATGATTATCGCATGCATGTTTTCTTTTTGATAAATTGTGTCTCAGACAATAATTGGAACACCAACAAGTTAATGTATTATTACTAGGCCTATGGTAGAGAATCATTGTCTACATGCTAGAGTGAAAGGGTTATCCCAAGCTCAGCCTTCTCTTGTAGTTAAGTTTTCCCATATCGTTACCTAGTTGGTTTATACCGGCTCTTATCTTGTATCAGTCCCACCTATAAGAGAAAATACAAAAAGAGAACGTCTGAACTGAAGAAGAAACTTTCACTAGAAAACGTAAATCCCATTGATTGTTTGGCTGGATCGCAAGATCTAGAGAACCATTCCACTATTAAACGTTGTAGAGTCTAATTGGGCCTCGGTGGCGGGTTTGGTTCCTGTTGTTGAGTTAAAGGGATTTAGGACCCCTCAACAGAAATGGCGCTAGAAGGAGGGCATGAAGAATGAATGGTTGACAATATATTTTAAAAAATCTTTCACACAGCCTGTAGAATCAAAACAGCCCAGATACATGGCTAGTCATTCCCAAGAAATCACACACACTAAGTAATCCTGAAATGAGTAATTCACCCTAGCATGAGGAAGAACAATTTTTCCCTGATATACCTTACACCCGATAGATTGGTACACTTCCCTTAGCTCTGTTACTTCCTCAAAGAAAAAAATAAGTAGACTAGTGGTCAAGTTCCCCAAACAGGTTTTTTTTCACACATTAGAAGACCTAATAGATTTCTCCCTCACTAAAATCGAACATCCTCTTAATATAACCCATGAAACACTAGTCAGAAACTTCTCTGAGCCCGACGATTTTTCAAAAAAGGAAGGGTTTAACTCAGACCGCTCAATTTAGGGATCCAAATACATGGAATATAAAAATGACCATGATGGAGAGAGGGGTAACCCACCTCAGAACAATAAAACTTGTTTGACCAGAGATGCTTTGGCCATTCCCAGATGAGTACAGAACCTTCCCTGACATCTAAAGAAGTTACTCCCTAAGTTTGACCCTGAAACCTCAGGATTGTCTGAAGACTATATCAAAAAGTTCATACTAGCTATCAGAATGATGAATGTTCAACATGAAGATGTAGTATGCAGGATTTTCCCCTACACTTTCGAGAATTCAACCTCCACATGGTATTTTAACTTACCTGTAGGATCCATAATTAGTTGGACGAAGTTTCAAAAGGATTTTCTAGATAAATTTGCAAAAGAAACCACTACATGAGCCTTGATGGATGAGTTGTTCACCGCCACCATGAGTTCAAAGGAGAAGGTCAAAGACTTCAATCAAATATTCACCATTATCTTAAACAAATTCCAACCCTAAGCCAAACCCACTGAGGAATTTCAAATCGAAGTATATGCTAACGCTCTCCCAGCTTCTATTTCCATGTTTGTGAAGAGGGCTGACAAAACAACCTTATCTAAGAATTTTGAAGAAGCCAAAACAATAGAGTTCCAAATGAAGGGATGTAAAGAAGGCCAGGTCTCATTAGTTAAGAAATAGGTTCAGCCTCCTCCCAGGAGAGGACTTCTATTGACTAGACCCCCGGGGAAACAAACAGAATAAGGTCCCGAAAAGGGAAATGGGGAAATAGAAGACCTACAACGCATGGTCAAGAAGTTGTCAAACAAAATTATAGACATGAGAAGAAATGTAGGGGAAGGAAACCAAGGCTAGAGGCCCTATAAACACTTTTTTAAAATAAATACACCTTTCAAAGAAATTGAACCTCCCCCAGGCAACTTAAACATCGATCTGGGAAATGTATCATCCGACTCTTTCTGTACCTATCATCAAGAGAATCACTCTAAAAGAGACTACCCTCAATGGGTGCATTCTATGAATTTGATGGCCAACCAATTTCTAGATGAAGTCTCTCTAACTGAAAAATCAAGTGGCTCAGGTATGACTATTGTTGATCAGTAAGAGGTTTATCCACTAGAAGAAACAACCATGTTGATGTGGGACCCTGATCTACCTATGCCTTCTGATGACCTATTTGATGTTCAAGAACCACCCGCAGAAGTTCTGGCTGTGCAAACACGAAGCAGGGGTCAACCTGTCTCAAAAAACCTTACTACCACCCAAACTTCAGGAGGAAAACTAGCTCTCGATCACCCGAAAGCACCTTTTTCTCCCTGAAGAAACCCTATAAACATCCATACACAAGAATTGCCCAAGTTGGACTACAACATAGTAGAATATTTGAAGAAGTTGAAGGAAAATATATCGGTCATGGACATCTGTAGAATCCCTCAGCAAAAGGACTTTTTGTTACAAGCATTAAAGTTAGTAGAAAACCCCACGATAAGCACTGACCAAGGAGGAAATCTAACTCCCACAGATCTAAGGAATAAGCCAACTGTGAATGCTTGCTTTGAAGATAAGAAGGGAAAACCTTTTGTCCCGTCGTTCCTATTGACGTTTGAAGTCTTCAACAGAAATCTCCATAATTTTTTAGTGGAATCAGGAGCATCCTCTAATGTCATTCCATTATCTATCTGCAAAAAATTAAATGCAATCCCTCTCAAAAGAGATAAACATGTTATACAACTAGACAGAACCCAGGTGAAGGTTATGGGAGATCTCAAATTTGTGCAAGTAATTGACATCATCGTAGTATACATCCTAGAATCTTATGGATTGTTATTAAGTCGAGACTGGTCTGAGAAGTTAAACGGATACTTTAGTACAAACTGGGCTCACCTTTGGCTGCCATTAAAGGGGCACACAAACATGATCAATATCGATAGGGAAATATATCTAAAACATATTGTCATCGACTTAGAAACCCTCAATGAACCCTCATCGGTAGATTTCCTTGTGCTAGGCAATTATTCTTGTGACTCTGATTTCAGGAATTTCTCCACCCTCTCATCTGATGTCCCTCTTAATCAAAACTCTGAAATGATTTTTCAAGAGAAACTGTTGACGGAGGCAGGGAAAATCCTCTTTTGTCAAGAAACTGCATTAGAAATCACAAAACAAACAGGCAGGGAAGAAGAAAGTGACAAGAAAGAGGAAGATGATAGGTTTTTCCCACAAGTTTGTGCTGGTTGTGGAGCCTGATTATCTTCTTGATGCAGAGGTCCTTTGCTTTCAGCCATGTCTATACCCCATGAAGTATTTACACCCCAGAAGTATGTACACTCTTCCACGCGGGGGAGTGCAGAGGGGGGGTACCCCCTCTGC
>ML785316.1:841053-882324 GCA_009831015.1 Picea engelmannii | reverse complement strand
CTTCAAGATTGAAGATGAAGATGAGAAATTTTCCAGGTCCAAGAAGGTTCAAAGTCCAGCATATACAGCAGCAGTGGAGTTGTTGAGATCAGTCTCCAAGTGGGAGATTGTTGGTTGTGGAGCATGATTATCTTCCTGATGCAAAGGTCCTTTGCTTTCAGCCGTGTCTATACCCCATGAAGTATTTAAACCCCAGAAGTATGTACACTCTTCCACGCGGGGGAGTGCAGAGGGGGGCTACCCCCTCTGCGGGGTCCGGGGGGTCCATCCCCTGGCTGGGGGGTCTGGGGGCAAGCGGGCCCCCAGCGGGGGTTCGAGGGCAGCGTCCCCCAATGGGTGTTCGGCGGTGAAGCCCCCGAAGCAAAAATTGCCTTATAAAAGTATATTGTAATTTCATTGTAAATCTGGACCGTTCATTATAANAATAATAAAGGAAGGACCTGGCAATTTCTCTGGTGGACGTAGCCCACACTGGGTGAACCACGTAAATCTGTGTCTCTCTTGTATTGTGTGTCTTCTGTGTTTTTGTTTCTGAATTTGTTTTATTTTATTGCTCTGCGGTCCTGTTTTTCTAACAGTTTGGACCTTATACTTTGATGGCTCTAAATTGCAAGAAGGGCCAGGGGCAAGGTGCATCCTCATTGACCCAAAAGGCAAATGAAATTTTCTATCCTGTAGACTAGAGTTTGAATGCACAAACAATACCGCTGAGTATGAATCTCTAGTATAGGGTATAAAGAAATCCATGGACTTAAACGTTAAAGAATTGAAATTTTTTGGAGATTCTGAAATCATCGTTAGACAAGTAAGGAGTACTATACATTTCAACTCTCCACACCTGAATAATTACCTACCGGGGGTGCACAGGCTAATAGAACATTTTGAAGCCTTCAACATTACAACGATCCCCAGAACAAAGAACATTATTGTTGATTCTTTGGCCATCGTTGCCTCAAGTCTATCACCTTTAGAGGATTATGAAGCCTCCAAGTTCACGGTGGAGCTACTCTACAAATCGTCGGTACCCAACAATATTTCTAACTGGAATTTCTTTGAAGGAGAGGAACAGATCATAAACTTTTTGACCAATCAGGATAATTTTAGAGACTTGGTTATTGATGATGAAGTATTTCAGGAACAATCAGGAGAAACAAATCCTCAGACAGGTCAACCAACTGAAAAACCAAGGGATTACATGATACCGAAGGGAATAGCCAATCTAGAAAACCTTTTTTACCTAAGGGAAATATTTAAAGGATCAAAGAATGAAAAGACTGGGATTTCTTGTCCCATGCACGAAACTATAAATTTAGGAACCCCAAAAATATAAATCTCAGCAAGACCATATCTAAAGAAGAAAGGAAGGCCTATCTCAAACTTTTCAAACAGTATCAAGATGTTTTTGAATGGTCCTACCGAGATCTGAAAACCTATGATACTCATATCATTCAACACACTATCCCACTAAAGCCTGAAATAAAACCCTTCTAACAAAATCTCTGGAAATACCACCCATCCCTGGAGTCGCTCATGTGTCAGGAGTTAAAGAAACCACTGGATGCCAAGACAATTTTTCAAGTTAGACACTCCACATGGGTAGCAAATTTAGTTACTGTGAGAAAAAAATCTGGGGAGATATGCCTATGCGTAGATTTCAGAAACCTCAACAGAGCTTCAGAAAAGGACAACTACCCAGTCCCATCAATGGAGAAACTCTTGCAGACCGTGTCTGGTTCTGAAATTTTATCTTTGCTGAACGGTTTCTCAGGTTGCAACCAGGTTCTAGTTTCAGAACAAGACCGCTTGAAAACTACCTTCCGAACTAAGTCGAGAACCTTCCCTTATAAACGCATGCCCTTTGAGTTAATCAATGCATGAGAGACCTTCCAAAGGGCCATGGGCGTAGCATTTTGAGGACTAATCAACAAATGTGTAGTAGTTTATTTGGATGATGTCATTGTGTATTCGAAGAATAGAGAAGATCACATCCAACATTTAACCCAGATTTTTGAAAGGTGTAGGAAATATGGTATATCCTTAAACCCTAAGAAAACTATTTTTGGTGTCGAGGAAAGTAAGTTGTTAGGTCACATTATATCTCAAGCAGACATCCACATAGATCCAGAAAGGACTAAGGCTATATCTCAGCTTCCATTACCTCACAACAAAAAGGCTATGCAATCATTCTTTGGGAAAATCAATTTTGTGAGGAAATTCACCCCCGATTTCGCTAAAACTATCAAGCCCTTACAAAAAATGATTCATAAAGATTATGAATTTAAGTTGGATGATGAACGAAAGAGGGATTTCAGTAATATTAAGACTGCAATATCTCAGGCTCCAGTGTTACAAAGTCTTGATTTCAACAAAGATTTATTTATCTACACTTTTGCCTTCGGTCAATCATTAGTTGTAGTATTGACTCAGAAGGATGATGATAACAAAGAGGCCCCGATATTATTCATGAGCACTAATATTCAAGGGGTCGAACTAAACTACCTTGCTATAGACAAGCAAGTTTATGCAGTATACAAGGCAGTAAAACACTTTAGATATTACATCCTTAATAACCATACCAAATTCATCGTGCCTCACCCTGCAGTCTGGTCCCTATTTACTCAATAGGAGATGGGTGAAAGAAGAGGAAATTGGATGGCAATAGTCCAAGAATTTGATCTAGATATAAAAACTACTAAACTGGTTAAGGCACAAGGGTTATGCAAACTGGTAGTTGAAGCCCAGGGCTAAGTAAATGACGATCCCGGATGGGAGAATTAATTGGCATTATGGTGTGGAAAAGATTCATACGTTTCTCCAGGGAAAGAGTCTTGGTACGATAAATTAACTTATCTCCTGCATCATGGGACTTGCCTAGAAAACCTAAACCCTAGGGAAAGGAGAGACCTTAGGTTAAGATCCGCACAATATCGTCTCATAAATTTGGTACTATTCCATGCTAATTACGATGGGGTACTTTTAATATGTATCGAATGTGGATATGTAGACAAAGTTCTAAAGGAGCTCCATGATGGTCCTGCAGGTGGACATTTCGTAGGAAATACCACTGCTCAAAAAACACTGAGAGCTGGCTATTATTGGCCTACTTTGTTTAGGGACGCTCACACATACGCTAGAAACTATAAAACTTACCAAATAAGTGCGGGGAGGGAGAAGAGAGCATTTGTCCCACTCCAACCGGTGGTCGTTTCTAGGCCATTCAAGAAATGGGGGTTATACATCATAGAAGAGATTACACCAAGCTCTTCAAAACAACATAGATACATACTAACCACCATAGATTATTTCATGAAATGGGTGGAGTCCATCCCTCTGATCCATGTAAACGAAAAGGTGGTGATCCAATTCATAGAACAACAACTGATCACAAGGTTCAGTGTGCCTTCCGTCCTTGTTTTTGATAATGCAACTTAGTTTTCTTCCACCTTATTAATGGAGTTTTTTCTAGACAGAGGAATCATAATCAGATACTCTGCAAACTACTATCCACAGGGGAACGGTGTGGTAGAATCAACTAATAAGAACCTAGTGAGGATATTGAAGAAAACAGTTGCAGACAACCAGAGGAATTGGCATAGTTCACTTCATAAGGATTTATGGGACGATATATTTACACCCAAGGAAGCTATAGGGAATTCCCCATACTTTTTGGTATACAGACAGGAAGCCATTCTCCCGAACGGGCTATACCTTCCATCTCTTCAACTTGCTCAGGATTCCAGAGGACAACCCTCATCAGTCATACAACAAAGAATTGATACCCTCCTCGTGCTGGAAGAAGAACGGGAGAAAGAAAAATAAAAATTCATAGCTTATCAATAGATAGTGAAAAGGTGGTTTGATAAGCATAAGGCTAAAGAGAAGAATTTTTAAGTAGGAGACTTAGTCCTAAAATGGGATAGAGCAAGTGAGCTTAAAGGAAAACATTCTAAGTTTATGAATCTATGACTCAGACTTTTCCAGGTGGCCGAGAATATTGGGGTAGGCACACATTGGCTGCAAAATCTGAGGGGGGAACCTGATGCCCTCCCAGTGAATGGTCAAGCCCTAAAACAATATTTCCATTAAAAATAAATAAATAAAATTGGGTTTATGTTTTCACAATGTTTTGTGTAGATAGGTCGATTGCATAATTCATTTTTTGTTTTGTCATTTTCTATTGTACTTTTGCGCTTTTAAATATTGTGTTTAGCAAGACAATGGTTGACCTTAATTCATGAAATATGATGAACTTTGTTCCTGACTCATCGCTCTCATACCACACAAGAAGCGTTATGGGACCTGCAGTTGTTTTGAGGGGTTCTCTATCTAACCTGCGTAGATGAACAACCTTGGAAAAGTGATGAAGCGTCTTCCCGGTGGTCTGGTAAAACCTTAAGGGAAAGATGGTTAGCTGGAAAGAACTACATGTACCTTAGATATAGAGCTAGCAAAAATTTCACCTTTACCATCTCATTTTTCAAATAATAGACATCCTCCTCTCCCACTCGCTTAGGGAATTATGCCGAAATAAAAATCAACTATATCAAATGAGCGCACAGTAGGAGAGGGTATGTAGATAACTCTGTTTGGGATATGGACGCTCGTTGGCAGTGGAGTAAGGTCTGTGATGTCGAGGTGACTCCTTTGGGGCTATGGACGCTCGTTGGTAGTGGAGAAACATTGTAGCAATTGAATAACGCTAACTAAAATTCCTAGTGTCGGTGAATGCTTTGCTAGACTCTTGTCAAAGGGGGTGTGGGTCAGGGTTGCAGGAAATGAAGGTGGAATAAAGGTTGAAAACCCCACAGGAAGGCCCAATCACACTAACCAGGGAATTTCAAATGCAAGGATAGAAGGGTCTCTGATAAAAAAATAGTGAAGTTCTTAACCATCTTTTGCATCAGTTGAGCCCGAGGTAGGAACAAATATTTCGCTTTCGCCCAGTAAGTCGCTATTTGTTGAGCGCTCAACACACCCTAAAAATCCTATGTCAATTTTTTACTTTTTGGGTACCACTTGATCTTTGCACTGTCTAATTCGACTCCACTGTGAGAAATGTTTTGTCTTTGCTTGTTATCATGAATCTCATTAGCTATTCAGTTTTGTTTGAATTTATGACTTAAAAGACCATAACACCTAAATAAAGAATCAACAGCCAAAACACTTCACCCGATGCGCTCAAATTCGACATCGGAAGGAATTCAAATATGGAAAAGAACCACTTGGGAAACCTCAGTCACCGAGCATCAATCTCGATCAGCACGGCAAAAGGAATTTTTTGTTTGCACAAATTTTTTTCATAAGGATATATTCGATAGTCGATTCTTCTTTGACATCGATAAAAGACGATAGGAATAGACGTTAACAAAGAACAAAAAGATATTGTCAATAACCGACACCCGACACACTTATCAGAATGGGGGAAGGCCTAAAAGGATCACAACAAACATTCTTACCATGCTAAAGAGTTATCCCGATCATCGATCCCTGATGTGTTTCGGCATCAGGGTTTTCGAGGAAGCTAATCCGTAGAAAAACGTGTGATAGGTTTATCGCCGATCACCGACCTTGTATACCTTTTCGGCGTGAGCAAGCCCATGTGTTTTAGATCGCACAACTTAAGGAAAGTCTTGACTCCGATTAATATACGCGAATTAGGTCACCGGTCTTCAACGACACGTTTCTTTGCCAGATTGGAGAACCGTACGACCTAGTTTTTCCCCGAGTCATTCTTGGTTCCCTAAGTCCAAGTCACACCTCCGAGTCAAATTTTCCATGATAGAATTGTATGATGACATTGATCGGTGTCATATCTTTTGCGAGGGACATCGACAGAAACATTCATAGTGCATCCCCGATCCCCGATCCACCCACTGAGAAAGCGACAGGATGGGACGTTTTAGCGTTAGATACGATTAGATTTTGAGCATTTAAAGGGATAATTAATACCAAATCCAGCATCATTTTATACCTCATGCGCCAATCAAAAAGGTCGTTTAAAATCACCAATAGACCGCATCACCCCCGCGTCTCCGCCGTCAAACCACAATGAATTTAAGTTGTAGAGATTCGGTGGCAGATTTGTTTAAATTTCACTCATCACCCGAATTGAATGGTTGATGTGACATGGTAAGTTCTTCCATGGTTTAAATTCTCTTGATCCATTGTAAACGAAATGATTCTGTGCGCAAGGAAATTTAGAGCATCCAAAGAAGTCGCGGAGAGAGTAATTTGAAAGTTGCAGAGATCCCGTGAGTATCAAATAACTAGGTTTAGTAAGATTTTCAGGTACGTATCCAACTCTGTGGGTTTTACATGGTTACATTTCATATATTTTCTATCCAGTTTTGTTCTTTAAACATTCTTTGAAGTTTATTTCAATTGTAGGAACAATGCCGCCAAGAAATCCAACCACTAGACGATCTTCGAGGGCGCCGAAGCTGAAAGAAATAGAGGTAGGGGAAGGCTCCTCTCCAGGGGTCGAAAAACAACTGGAATACACTCTGACACCAAAACCTGTCATCAAAACATCAACAAAGAAGGTTTTTATTCAGCCCCTGGCCTTTGGAGATACAGAGGTAAGCACAGGTACCAAGAAGGCACTCCCACATTGGGGAGAGATATTTAAAAAGATCATCTGGGAGGAATACCCAGAATATATCCCACATAGCGATCTAGATAAAAGAGGACTTGACAACGAGGTGTTCCCGAACATCTGATAGTCGTATCTGCATATGGTTGCGAGAAGAACCCATGTTTTTCCCTGCATTGAAGTTTTGAAGTGGCTCATAGACCACACAGACACACAGAAGTGTTTAATCAACGATGATAATGGTGGGTGTGTCAGAGTGTTCCTTCCAGTAGAGGTCCATAAATACTACAAACTTTGAGACCCTGCGGAGCAGCTGAATACAGATTTCATCGTTAAGTTTTACGATCAGCATGACACCAACTGATGATGGCCTCATGGTGGAGGGAAGACAAGAAATACACCAACCGGAGCACTAGATGGTACCACACAGCCAACTTAAGGGAGCCATACATCTACGTGATGGCCCTCATCTTATGATTATATGGAGAGAAGGAATACTCTATATTTTCAGAGGCATGGATGTCCTAAGCTTACACATTGGTAATTTTCGAGAGCAGCTTCAACTGGGGAGTGATCATTTCTAAGCAACTGAGCATCTGCATTCAACAGGCCCAGACACCAAAGAAAGGAGAGACACCAGCCTTCTACATGGCTTCATATCTACTCGATGTCATGTGCGCCTGAAACATCATTGTTGGCATGAAACTGAGATGGCATGTTGCAGATCTCCTTGTCCACGTTTATTTCAATATCCAATGGGAGAACATGTTCAATAAGTCTTACTCCCTCATTTGCGATGAATTCATCACACAAATTTATTTTATTATTTTTAAGAAACAATTCCCGAGACTATCGGCTGCGACCAAGAAGATGATATCAAAAGTAGTCCATTGGCACTTGGATGAGTGTGACACCTACATCAGGGTTTTAGGGGCCACCAGAGTGCCACATCTCATGTTGTCTCATGTCCTGGACTAACTTGTAGTAGGATAAATATGCTACCAGACCATCCTGCAAGGCTACAACACTACCTTGGTCAAGGACAAGAAGCGGGCATTCATACCTTATGGTTCCCATGTAGGTTTCTACTTGGTGAAGGACACCACTCAAGAAAAACAAGAAGGGTTGAGACAACTAGAGTTTAGATTCCAAACAGGACAATTCTGCAAGCACGATCCAAAGGATTTGGTCTTGAAACATGCTTTGCAAGTGTCATCCTGTTGGTCGTACGCCCACGATAAATTTGAATATGAAGTCTTCACAGAAAATGCCCAAGACTGGGAGGAGGTGGTGGAAAGAATGGTTGACCTCAAAATGACCAGTTTGAGGGCCATGAGCCTGGATGAACAGGCGATGAACATAGAGCAATCATCTCAAGAGGCCCTTGGAGCCAGGGAAGAAATGATAGCGGCAGAAGAAATAGAGGTTCTCCTGGTAGCTCCGATGCAATATAGATGTTTCCCTATGACATAGGACGCACGAGAAAGAGGGCTTCTCATGATAGAACAGGCTCAACGAGTGATTGATTAGCTGGAAGACGACTTGGACCTCATAAGAATGATAGGGTCCCCTACCGATAACCCAAAGGAAATTCAGGTAGGCCCAAGCGGCCCTGAGTTAATAGACGTTGATGAAATCGTCAGGTTAGACAACCCTGAAATCACAACGCCCCAGTTTGGATCACCGAGGGAGGTTTCAGCTCAGCTAGAGATAGTCGAAGCATCAGGGAGAGCAAGTGCACCAAATCCCCTCCACGAATTGATAAACATCTCTGATGATGAAGAGTTCCCAGACGTGTCCTTGGTGACCCCTGTACAAATCATAGAGGAAAAGGAGACAGAGAAGACATCTTCCCCAAATCTTGATGCCCAAATTTGTATCCCTTCACACAATGACCAGGCGGTCGAAAGTGTATTAGACACTAAACCACTCAATGTACCGGAATCTCAAAAGGATAGTCCGATAGATGATCCAGGATTGGGCAAACAAAAGGAAGAAGATCCACAGCAGGAAATCTTCGTCTCAATGGTCGATTATCAAGTAAGTACCAAGCCTACCCCTAACGCCTCAATTTCAATCGGTACTCAACTTCCCAATGAGAAACAAACATAAGCTGACCCATCGGAACACATGGAGGAAGTTCAAGAACCTAGTCTTGAACAAATATATACCATCGGGAGCCTGGGAAATATGCTCACTTGGGGAGATCAGAAAATCCCTGAACCCGTGGATGAATTCATTGACATACATGTTATCAATTATAACCAGAAAAGGAAATTTATCCTACAAAGAACCACCAAGAAGAGGAGGATCACTCTAAATTGCTCCATCCTCATCACCACAGAGGAAAATCTAATCAACATAGAGCATGACAAGACATATGAACTTATCGGCGCAGGGATGGAAATCACAGATGCCACCTTGGACAGAACGAAAAGGGATGAAGAGGATTTGGTTTCTTCTCTGAAAGAATTGGAACATTTGCGCCACTTGGAAAAATATTACCAGGACACCACACAGTCCAAGATGTTCCTAAGGAGTGAATTCAAGGAGGCCTACAACAAATTAACAGATGAATGGCACCTATTCACTGCTAGGATAGCTGAGATTCAATAAGACACCCTCATGGCACTGGCAACGTGCAAGGATATGGAGAGGTGGTGGGAGAAATCACACCAAGACATGGAGAGGATCTACTATATCAATGCGGTGCAACAGGGTCGAGACACCAAAGAGCATGGAATCTAGGTGCTAAGGGAAAGTGGCATCGACTGCATAAGGAAATCAGTCGAATATTTGGTTAAAATGGCTCAGGAAACTCATTGGTCAATCCAAGATAAATGGTCCAAGTGCGAGAAAAGTTGGACCAAGATCAACCAGGTAATGAAAGACATCGGCCTCCCTGAATTCAGTGCAATCGATGACTTTGTCAACTTGCATGACATAGCCAAATCACACACCGAATAGGACTCATCATGGGTTGGGGAAATAGCAAAGGTGGAAGACATGGCACCAAGACAGGTGCAACAATTCATGGAGCAGCCGATCAAAGATTGATCCATGTTGTCGCAGTTAAGTGCCAGAATATTCAAGTATCGGGAAAAAGCAGTAGAGATCCGAGAGATCCTTTCGGCCCCAATGGAACAACATAGATTCCCATATGCTAACACATGTGAGGATCTCTTCATCAAGTGGTCAGAGTATGAGAGGAGTCATCCACTCAAATGAGACCATTTGATGACTCTGTGAAGACTGATAGAAGAAAGCGGCATGTGGCGAGTTTTTTTTTACTTAGCTACACTTTAATAGTTATTTTTAGTTAATAGTATGTTATAAATAGGAGGATCGACCTATTAGTCAAAGGTCGATGGTGGTTGCAAAGACCCTCTTTTTTGGATTTGTAAAGAACTATTTTGGAGCTGCCTTAATTGAGAATTCATGTTTAGGACCATACACAAGTTTGTGTTTTCATTAAAAGTATGTATGATTGGATGTGGAGAAGAATTATTTTCGATTTCACCTCATGAATGTATGTTGTAAAGAGTAAGAGCTTCTAAATCTGTTGACAAGTTATCTGATTCAATGTTTTATAGTTCTTATCTTTAATGATGAAATTAAATCGTTGTGTTAATATGTGATTGATGATTAGAGTTAAGTAAACTATTTTTCTTTCCATCATTTATCGCATGTATGTTTTCTTTCTGATAAATTGTGTCTCAGTCAATAATTGGAACACCAACAGGGTAATGTATTATTACTAGGCCAGTGGTAGAGAATCATTGTCTGCATGCTAGAGTGAAAGTGTTATCCCAAGCTCATCCTTCTCCAGTAGTTAATTTTTCCCATCTCGTTACCCAATTGGTTTATACTGGATCTTATCTTGTATCAGTCCCACCTATAAGAGAAAATACAAAAAGAGAACGTCTGAACTGAAGGAGAAACTTTCACTAGAAAATGTAAATCCCATTGATTGTTTGGTTGGATCACAAGATATGGAGAAACATTCCACTATTAAACTTTGCAGAGTCTAATTGGGCCTCGGTGGCAGTTTTGGTTCCTGTTGTTGAGTTAAAGGGATTTAGGACCCCTCAACACCAACTTTATCGGGTTGTCAAGGAAGGGAATCTCCTCCACCAAGGAAAGTGGCTCACTCGAAGCCAAATTCAACAGAAGTTTCCTCACCTGATGGGGGAACTTAATGCAATGGATACCATTGCTTCCTAAGGAGGGAGGACTGATCCGGGTTGATATTGGTGGCCACCCACCTATTCCAACTAGCTCCTCTTGACAACTTTTAGTTCATCACCTTCTTTTGTACTTCTTTGTAATTTTGGATTCTACACTTTCGAGGTTGTATAAATCCCTACACATATTCCAGGTGGATACTAATGGCCTCCCACCTAATCCAACTGGCTTATTTTGTATGTTTTCATTTCATCACATCTTTTGGGGGTACTCTAAAATGTCCAATCTCTCCACTTAATTCCATGCAGATTCATCAAACTTATTACACCTTTGCAAAGAACATTCTAATGATGATAAAGAATATAACATATAAAATATATCATTTGAATTTTTCATCTAACATACTACCAAAAAAATTGCAAACTACAGAAGTTGTAATCTCCAAAACTAAAACTTGTGTTGCTACACTGAAATCTTGACAATGGATATCAATCAAAACATGAAATTTCATGATAACAAATATCCAATGGTAAATATATTATTATGGGGATAGGAAGGACGAGGTAAGGAAGAAACATCTTTGAGAGGGAGTAACTAAGAACATGTGTGAAGGCTACTCTGCAAAACTGTAGGATTATTCTTAGATTTTTCATTAAATTTTAACCAGTTTGCTAGTGGATCATTGTAGTAAGTAGGATTAATTTTAACTCAAGGGATAGAATAAATAATGTCATATATAGAATCCTTGGACTTGTTTGTACTTTCTATATATTTCCAAGGAGAGAATGAAACCTAAAAAGGCTCCTTCCCCAGAGGAATTTGACAAGGTACTAACTTAGGCTTTAAAACCTTTACTAAAACCAATATTTTTATCAATGAGCATTGAGAACCAGAATGATCAAACTTTTGACAAGGTTTATAAAATTTTCCTTTTGACCTCCTCATGTGTTTGGGTTCCAGGGATCTTGACAATTTCCCTAAGCTAATCTATTGTATTCTCACAAGAGAATGCAGGAATATTTTGGGAAGGGATGTAATTGCCATGGGCACAAATAGGCCTCCAACTTTGTTATGCTATTTCTGGGCCACAAGCAAAAATTCTAGGCAAGCTGCAAACAAAATCAGTCTTCAACATTAACACTTGTTTAAAGTCTCATTTCTTATAAGATATCAATGCATACCAATCATTGTACAACATAATATATATCAATGTATTGATTGTTATCGACATTTTATTCAAGGGTTCCATGTATAAGTTTTGAATTAATATTATGAATGAAAATCGTCCATGTTATTCAAACTGGAAGCTTTGAAAACCATATAAATTAATAGACATGATTAGATTAAAACAAAAGGGCTTGCAACAAGTCGATGCATTTATCCTTATATAACCAAAATGGTTAGAATGGGAATCGATGCATTTAATTTTAAAGAGAAAACAACCACATGTGAAGCATTGAAGGAAGTAGTGTTGAGTCTGACTTTAGGAAAACTCCTAGTTCCAGGAACAAGGCCTCCAAAGTATGTTCCAGTAATCATATGAATCATTTCCACAGTCTTGAAAATCCTATAGGATGAAAATATTATGTCCATATGTGACTCCTATAGCTAATCCTTACAGAAGGAAACTTAATAACACCTAAATGAGAATCAATATATAGTACTTTGAAAAATACCTCAATAAAATGGAATAAGCATTGAATGAAAATGAGAATATACATTGCATGTTATCATGGTTTTCAAATCTTTTCAAATTAACACAAAATCAAAATAAGATCTAGTGTGTTGAATTCCATTTGCAAACCATATATCAAGGCCAAGATGCAATCAAATTTTCCATGTTAACCATGTTACATTGTACAATACCAACACATACATCCATATTACCAATGATTTGAATTGTTGATAAGTGTACAAATTCTTGATGAAATCATGGAGATTGAAGGGAATCACAAATATTTTCAATATCTTTTGACGTGTATAACTGTCCCCTCAGAAGTAGAGAAAGAGAAGAAAATTTCAGAAATGATTATACGTAGAGAAATTATAAATTGGTAGAAATCGATAACAAAGATAATTTCTTGTCCATAATTTTAACCAGAGCCATATTTTATCCCTCCATATATATGGGTTCGTACACAATTTTAATTCAACAATTGTAAACAATAATCTTCAGAGATTATTGGAAACTAGAGACAGAATATGTCAGAAGTAAAAGTACAGTATTTATCTAACATTTCAAAAACAAATTTATGATCCATAACATAAATTTAACTTATATTGTGGATTCTACAGACCAAACAACCAGTAGAGAGAGTGATTTCCACCCAACCATAGATTGTCTGATGTGGATAGAACCCCCTAGCCAAGCTATGATACCACCAGGTCGAAGCAGGGATACAATAACTCTAAAATTCAGACTCACACAGATTAAAACCAATGATTTATTTTGTTGGTTTCTTGATGACAGAGCAACACCAAGGCACCCACATACATTCCCCCACACAACACAAGGAGAACCTCCTTATCTATTATATAGTACCTCATAAATTACTTATTCTCCTTCTATTCAGTGTGTGCACATAAGGTCCAAGTTGTTATCTCAATATTCAACAGAGTTATCCATGGTTTCTTGGCTTTTCTTCAAGGTATACAAGCTTCCATTCATGGTTGGGTTGGTCTATCATTGGCTTGGCTCTTCATTTTTCTTGTCTAACCTCTAAAAAACTCTTCTACTCCACTTTTTTCCCACATCCTCCCTTCAACCATTCAATTTTTTTCTCATGCATCATGGTAAAATAAATCAAACTCAACTTCTCTTCCTAGTTCCGGGAATGTAGGGGAAACAATTTTCTATATTTTAGGAGCGGTGGGAGTCATTTTTCTTTATTAACTACAAAATAAAATGCTTACATGTTCCTAGTACCATGGTATATCTGTCCCATGGAGTTAAAGTAGTAGAGTTATAAAGTATCCATGAAAAGAATTTAAGTATTTAATTACAAATAATTCCACAGGAGTAAAAATTGGGATATTGCATCCTCCCCCCATTGGAATAACACCGTCCTCGGTATTCTATTAATGCAACAACGTTTATGTCTTCATTTTCCAGCTGTACCTAAAATGTCATCATCTTCATTGTCTTGTTACATAACATTCCATCATTTCCTATAACAATCGTCTAGGTAAACATATAGCATAGCCATTTATATGCATGTAATATTGCATCAATATGAATTCCAATCTACAAATTTTAAGATCCAAGATGAAACACACACACACATATATATTCAAAACACAAGATCAAATATGTAATTAATCTCAATACTTATCTTTATAAATAAATATTTGCTCCATATGATCGTAATGGATACAAATCAATTCATTGTTTTCTCGGACACACTTAATGCACTCATGATCCCAAATAGCATGTAAGATGAATCCATCAAGTCTCTTCTTCCTTTCAGTCAGTCGCCCTCGAAGCTCAGGCATCCTCTTCTTAGGTGATCCATCATTTTTCGAGGCTTCCTCACATAGGAAGAGTACATATAATTATAGGGTCTTACAACCAAGGTGTCCCTCTGGCTTGTTCTAACATAGCATAGCACATCTCAATGATGATCAAGGCATATCATGGGGTTACAATATATAGTGGCATTCTTTCCATGCTTTTCAACTTTAGAAAACATCATTTTTCCTTCTTAGACAAATCCATCATCTTGTTAATTTTTTACTGTTGTTATTAGGTTATTTCCAAATTACATGAGCATTCAATGCATTTCCAAAACAATAGTATAAAGAGGATCACTGAAAGAAACACAATCACAAGGTACGCAACATTTTATCCTGGGAAACCCTCATAGGGGAGAAAACTCAGCAAAAATTTCCTCAATAATAGATTACCAAGACTAAGAACAAAACACCAAACAAAGACCAAGACTGATCATGCACCTCTCTTCTCTTCCTCCTCCAACCGCAACTGCCTTCAAGATATGTGCACTAGATGAGTGAGTGAGTGTAAATGAGACACCAACCTCACATATAAATACAAGTGTGAGATGGCACTACGGTTTTGTCTCTTCACTTGGTTGAGCCGACTTCTCCTAGAAGTGGCTAAAACCACTTTATAATTAATAGGGGTCAACTTTACAAATACCACTATACAAATACAATTTGACCAATCCAAAAAAGGGGATTTGATCTTATACAATACCCGACTTGATCAATCCACAAAAGGGGATTTGATCTATAAAATAATAACTCAAATATAATTAGAATATTCTTCGAAGTTACAATATTTCAACACTCCCCCTTAACGAGAAGGGTATTATATTGACATGACTCAATACAACATCATCAAGAGAAGGAGAGGGAAGCATCATCATCGGCATCTGAAACACTGACATCTATAAATCATCTGAAGTTTTTCTCATCATCAATATCATCATCATTTACAACATGGAGTTGGAGTAACATCATCATCAGTAGTAGCATGAAGCTAAAACATCAACATCAATAGCACAAAGTTGGAACAACAACATCATCAAAAGCATGAGGCTGGAACATCATCATCAACAGCATGAAGCTGGAATAACATCATCAACAATGGAACAAGGCTGGAACATCATCATCAACATGTGGCAACAAAATGAGATAGGTTCATAAACAACAACATTTGTGGTACTCTGACAAACCGTCCTTACTAGACCTTCGGGATCTACCCAGGAATTATAAGATTCCCTAGGATATAAAATATTAACAAGATACAATGTGTTACTCAAATAGACTATCCTTACCGGACCCTCGGGACATGCCTAGGGATGATCAATCCCGTAGGATATAAAATCCTAACAAAGCTACCCGTTGTTGGTCAGGATACCATAGTATCATCAACATCACTCCCCATTTCGAGGGAGGTCCTTTATGACTACACCAATCTTGTCTTGGAAGTACACAAACTTCACACGAGACAGAGGCTTGGTCAACACATATGCAACTTTCTCATCTATGCCAACATATTGGAGCTTTACAACTCCCCTCTGGACCATATCATGAAAGTAGTGGTATTGGATCTCTATGTTATTTGAATTATCATGGAACACTGGGCTCTTTGTCATATTTATACAACTCTGGTTATCACATATAATCATAGTGGATTCCATCTACAGATCGAAAAGACATGTCAACAACTTCTGAATCCATATGGCTTCACAACTAGCGGAACATGCTGCAATGTACTCCACTTTTATCGTATTGAGAGAAATACTAGATTGCTTCTTGCTTTGCCATGAAGTCATGGTTGACCCTGAACTGAAACATCATCCTGAAGTGCTCTTTCTATCTGAAGCACTTCCAACCCAATCTGAATTAGTATAACCATACAGTCTGAAGTCATGATCTCCAATATAAAAGAGACCATAATCCAATGTAACCTTAAGGTATCTCATCACATGCTTTGCAGCTACAAGGTGAACACATCTGGGATCCACCAGATACTGACTCAAGGTGTTCATAGCAAAGCATATATCTAGCCTAGTATTTTTCATATACATCAACGATCTAATAATTTGTTTGTATAGAGTAGAATCAACAAAATCTGGTGAAGTATCAACCAGGAGCTTCAAATTATTTTCCATGGGTGTGTTCATGGATTTACATTCCAACATGTCAAATCTCTTCAGTATTTCAACTGCATAATTCCCTTGGTTAAGGAAGATCTTCTATGGGCTCTTCCAAACTTCAATACCTAAGAAATAATGCATTTGGCCTAGGTCTTTCATCTCAAACTCTACAATGAGATTCTTCTTGCAATTTGTGATGATATTTTCTTCTCCTATCAAGAATAAATCATCCACATATAGTAGCAATATAAATGGATCATCATTCATAACCTTGAAGTATAGGGTAGGATCAACTTTACTCTTGGTAAAGCCCAACCTTGTCAGGAAACTATCAATTCTGCCATACCAAGCTCTAGGAGCTTGCTTCAACCCGTACAAATATTTCTTCTACTTGCAGACATGAGTCTTTCTATATTCAACTTCAAACCCTTTTGGTTGTTCTATATACACTTCTTCTTTAATAACACCATTTAAGAAAGTTGTTTTCACATCCATCTGGTGCAAATTCCACTTCATTTTGGTTGCAAGAGATATGGTGGTTCTGATAGAAGTGTATCTGTCTACATGAGAAAATGTTTCTTCATAGTCAATACCTTCCTTCTGAGAAAATACATGAACGACAAATCTTTCCTTATGTTTTTCAATACTTTCAATTGTTGCATGTTTTATTTTGTATATCCACTTGGAAGATACCACATATTTGTTCTTTGGTCTGGGAACTACTTCCCATACATCATTCTTCATAATGGACTGGTATTATTATATCATGGCATCCATCCATTATTTCTTCTGAACGGCTTCCTCAAAGCAAGTAGGTTCCTTTTCTACGATATCAGACATCAAGACCATATAGTTGGAGAATGGATTAGGTTTCTTTCTTTGTCTCATGGTTCCTTATGGGGCAACATACTTCTCTACATCTTGAATAAGTTCTTTCTCCCAAGATGGATTTCTCTTTTCAAAGATCATCATATGGAGAGGTTCTTTAGATTCTATAATATCATGATCTTCTGGAATCTCATCATCACGGGTAATTACAACTTCCTTTATGGGTTTTGCAACTCTAGAAGCTACAGGTTCTACTTCATATACTTCTTCAAGCTAGCATTTCCTTGATCTTTTGAGTGTTGCATCTTCATCAAAGGTTACATATTTGTTGATCTCAATATGATGGTAACCTGGTATGTAAATTATGAAGGCCTTAAATACCTCGCAATATCTAACAAATATTCCCTTATTGCTTGAAGGATCCAAATTAGTTATCTTTTCTTTTGGAATGTGTAAAAATACTAGACAACCAAATATTTTGAGATGGCTTACTTATGGCTTATTTTTGGTGAACATTTCTTTAGGAGTTTTGAATCCAAGTGCACTATGGGATAATCTGTTTTGGACATATATTGTTGTTTTTGTTGTTGCTTTAGCCCATACGTTCATTGGAAGATCTTGATCGTGAATCATAGTCTTTACTGCTTCCATAACCGTTCTATTCTTTCTTTCTACTACACCATTTTTTTTAGGATTATAGGGAGTGGGGAGCTCCCTATTAATCCTGGCATCTCTGCAAAATATTACAAATTCATTTTAAGTGTACTCTTCTCCATTGTCTGACCTAAGTATCTTGATATTCCTTTCGAAGATGTTTTCTACCAAGGCTTTGAATTCCTTGAACTTTCCAAGTACTTCATCTTTTGACTTCAAGAAATAAACCCAATTCATATGAGAGTAATCATCAATAAAAGATACATAGTATACATACCTTCTTAGAGAGGTTGATGGCATTGGACTGCATACATCTGAGTGGACAAGTTCCAAAATTTCTTTTTCTTTACTATCGCTCTTTGGAAAATGATTATATATGTTCTTTCCTTGTGCACATCCCTTGCATACACCTTCATGATCAACCTTTAGTTCTAGTAAACATATAACTACCTTTCTTACATATGGTAAGGCTTTGTAGTTGATGTGAGCTAGTATTCTATGCCAATGTTCACAAGGACTTTCAGTAGAGTGAGTCAAAGCTACATCTGAGTGACCCTTTAACTTGTACAAACCACCTTCTTCTATTCCAATAACAACTGCATCTTCTATAGTTTTTCCTTTAGACCACATAAGAACTTCACCATCTATGAATGCAACCCTAAAACCTTTCTTATATAGGGCTGAAATAGAAAGTAATTTCTTTTTCAAACCCGGTACATAGAGTCATCCTTAATTCTCATTTGAATTCTTGAATCAAGTTTGTAGGTGGCTTATCCCATTCCTTTGATTGGGTACTGATAATCATCTCCCAGTGAAACTTTCCATGGGGATTCCTTCTCTATAAGTTTGGAGAGAGTGTTCTTCTGGCCTATCATGTGCTTAGATACACCACTATCTATGAGCCAAGTATCCTCTCCAGGTGTCACAGATTCTAAGAGAGAGGAAAACAAAACATATTCTTCAATCTCTTCTTTAGCTAAATTTTTGGGTGGCTCATCATCTTCAGTTGCATGGGCATGATTTATTTTGTTATTTCTCTTCTTGTATTTTTCCCTTATGGTAGGAAAATTCTTAGCAATATTTCCCATCTTATCACAATGATAACATTGGTAGGAGGACAAATCTTTTTTCCTTCTTTGACCTTTATGATATTTCTGGAATCTCTTCGGAGAGTGAGACTCTTTATGAAAGTGAGTCTCCTTTTGAAAATGATACTTTCCCTTTCCACCCTTAGCATGAGAATCTAGGTATTTATCTTCATCTCTTAATAGGAAAACTTCTCAATTGCCCACTCTTGCTTCTTCTTGAACACAATCTTCCCATAAACTGTCAAATTGGAGTTTCTCTTTTCTTGCACAAATAGTTTGGATGAAGGCATCCTAAGGTCTTGTGAGACCATTAAGAGTTTTCATCACGAGTTCACATTCATATAAGTTGTATCCAATTTCCTCTAATTATTCCTTGAATTGAGAAACCCTAGAAAAATAGTCTTGAATTATTTCTCCTTTTTGCATCTTTGTATTCTTGAGTTGGGTTCTCAAGTTCATCTTGTGGTTGATGTCCCTTCCTTCATACATTCTGGTTAGGGAATCAAACATATAGTTTGGATTATTTTTAGAAGATACTTGAGGGATCAAGTGGTATTTAATGGAATCTATAATTAATCTTTTAGACTTAATCATATCCTTCTTGTACTTCTCTTTGGATGCATTTTCTTCGGGTTCCGGTACATTTTCTTTTATGAATTTTGCAAGGTCATTCTCTTCAAGAATGAATCCAATTATGTACTTCCAGGCATGGAAATTTTCCACGCCTTCTAACTTGTCAACAAGATTGGTGCTTGTAGACATCTTGACCTGGAGCTAAGAAAATGACCAGAAAATAAAAGTGCTCAAAAAATGAAACTGAGCTTACTAGGAGATGTGTTGAGCTGAGGCGAGTTTTATGGAGCAGACTATTTTTGAAAAATCTAATTTTTACTCCTTGAAACTTGACTTGGTCAATCTTGGACTAGTACTTCTGGTACTGGTTCTGGTTCCCTGGTTTTTTGGTACTATTCAAAACTAGGGTTTGACTTTTCGGAGAATCCATCCACTGAAAAAGTTCGTTCAAGCTGTTAAAATATGTTCTAGGTCAGGGTGCACTTCCCAAGGTGGTTTTTGGTCAAAAATTCCTCTTCAGTAAAAAAATCCCTATATTTCTTGTACGACAACAGTGGCATCTAGATACCTAGTGAAATATGTTATATTCAGTCAAGCTTTGATACCATGTTAAGTTTGTACTATTGTTATTAGGTTATTTCCAAATTACATGAGCATTCAATGCATTTCCAAAACAACGGTATAAAGGGGATCACTGAAATAAACACAATCACAAGGTACGCATCATTTTATCCTGGGAAACCCTCAGGGGGGAGAAAAACTAGAAAAAACTTCCTCAATAATATATTGCCAATATAATGCCAAGACTAAGACCAAAACACCAAAGGTAGACCAATATTGAGCATGTGCCTCTCTTCTCCTTCCTCCTACAACTGCAACTTCCTTCAAGATATGTGCACTAGATGAATGAGTGAGTGTAAATGAGACACCAACCTCACATATAAATACAAGTGTGAGATGGCACTAGGGTTGTGTCTCTTCACTTGGTTGAGATGACTTCTCCTAGAAGTGGCTAAAACCACTTTATAATTACTAGGGGTCGACTTTACAAATACAGTTTGACCAAACCACAAAAGGAGATTTGATCTTATATAAGACTCGACTTGATCAATCCACAAAAGGGGGTTTGATCTATAAAATAATAACTCAAATATAATTAGAATATTCTTCGAAGTTACAGTACTTCAACACATCTCAGCTATATCATATACATATAGTTACCATGAGATATCGTCATAATAATTTTAATCAAAATCCTTTATTTCAAACCTATTTCATACATAAATCATATTTCACAAGTATGAGATTATGCTCATAATGTTTGTCTCTTGCATGTGGTAGCACACATTCTTCATTATGGACTTACACTCATTTCCATATCTAATACCATCCTACCTGCAATCTAAACTTTCAATCAACCAAACAATTGTAAATATTCAAGCATATAATCCATTCATTGCATCATTTACAACAACCCAGAAGTCATTTCAAACATAACATACGAATTTCATGAATATATGGAAAGGATTATAACCATATTTTCATACTAGAGGTCTCTTCCTCTACCATACCCCACCAATATCAATTATGCATATGCATTCATCCATGAATACATTATTAAAAATATAAAATATATCTAAAGGAATCCTTTCCCAATTCCTTCATATCACATGATGTTATTGGTTTTCATAGTTGTGCAGTTACAATCAACATCTCTTGATGTTACTCAATCAAATGGTGCCTTATGGATTCTCACACGATCCCTTCCTCAACCATCTTGAAAATCATCCTCTTGTTTTTTTGACACTTGTTCCATCTTGGATTTTATCAACACTTTCATATATAACTTGAAATCTGCATGTGGTGGATGCATTTGTCGTAAGCCTTCCATCTGCAACTAATGAATGATTCCCAAAACCTCATTGTTAAACCCATTATGTGAATACCCAGCAATCATTACATCCCATGTAACCACATCTCTCTTAGAAATTTTGTCAAACAATACTTGACATGCAAACTCTATTCTAGAAGATTTAGCATACATATCCACAAAATCGATAGCAACAAAAACATCTGGTTCAAACCTTGTTTTAATTGTATAAGAAATAAATAACTTACCTTGTTGCAGAACAACTACCTGAGCACACACCACAAGTGCACCCATTCGGTGACTTGAAAATCACACAACAATGAAGCAATATTATTCAACAAAAAGAAAGCTACAACAAAATCTCTAGTACTAATCAACCTATAATCACAAATTGGACAAGAATTAAAGTCAAGATTTAGTATAAAATCCATATTTTGTTTGATTTCATCATATGAAACGTAAATATAGAGAAAATATACCACATTGACATAAAATACTATCGATTGCTCGTAGTTATGTAATTTAGTCCAAATAATTTATATCTTCCAAATTCTTGGCAACATAAAATAAATTGCAAAGAGGATCAAAAGTTGTAAGGTTTTTATATACCCTACAAGAAGTCATCCTTGAAGTCAGAAATACAAAAAAATTATAACTTCATTTTTTTAGGCAATATGGGAGTTATTAGCAGATTGGGTATCTTTCTTATAAGTTCAAACTTCCTCTCAACTCAAAATTTCACAATGTTTTTCAGGTTTCTCCCTTGAAAGATACATTGAGACCACACACAACACAAACAACATTATCTCTTTTAGATGAGAAATACATGTTCATATCTAAACCTATAATGTTGAATGAGCCCAAATACAAGATAAAAGAATATGATAATCCACACTAAACTAGAATACTTCCTTTTGTTGTAGTTACCAGCTGAACACACATCCTTGAAGACTGAANAAAAAAAAAAAAAAAAAAAAATTAGAATCCCCTCATCATTATAGTATGCAGAATACTTTGAGTGCAAAGGTCATAAAAAGGTACAACATGGATTGAAGTTTTCACTAGTATGCATAGGAGAATAGAAAGGAAATTCGTAATATAAATGTGGAATAAACTAAACATAATTAGGCCTCAAATATAAAAGCACCCAAAGGAACCCAAATAGAATGGGTGATTAGATATTTTCATGTATTGTCTAAATATTATTTGTGGAAACACAACTAATATCAAAGGTAATTAGAAATTCAATATTTATCCTCTAATTGTCTTTTCCATTGCTTATCTGTAGACTTGAAATATTGTCTTTCTTTAGATTTCTTTGGTTTTTTCTTCAATTTTCAAATTTTGTGTAGTTGTGTTCTTCCCTTATGCCATATCTAGTTTATTCTAACACATGCATGTTTTCTACAAACCTGGAAGATGCAATTTCGTGCCTTCTTTATGCTCAGGATGTAATACATCGTATTGTCTTCTCTTCAAATATGTTTTCTTCTTATAAATTGAACAAAGAACTTTCTCTTTGGAATCATACATGGAATGAATCCATAAATGGCATAAAGCATCGTTGGGGAAGAAGTAATTCTTTGTAGATATTAAGTTTTCAAAAACCCATAATCACTGCTACACAGTATAACCTATGGATTTAACATACTCTAGAATCTATGTAAGCATGCCAAAATATTGTTCTATTTGGTATTTTTCAAGTAGAAGCAATGGCCTTGACCACTTTCAATAGAATCAAGTCTTTGATGGAAAATGTAGATCATAGAGGTAATTTGAGAACTAATGACAATCTTCCATTGTTGCTTCATTTTGTAAATTAGATATTATTCTCCAACATGACTTCCCCAATAGTAATGTATATAAATATGTCATCACCTTGGAGTTAAAGTCTGGTATTTGGTTTTGTGATTATCTACTCATAGGAGAAGCATCTCCAATTGATTAATTTGGTACTTTGTCTTCAATTTATTATATCCATCTTTCCCAATAAGAATAGTTCCATAATACACACTCATCCATGTCTTCCAGTATGGGCCACATTGGCAAATTAAGGTAATTTAAGTTGGTTCTTGATGCAATATTCAATCCTTTTCCACGTCCAATCATAATGATAGACAAAACATGAGCAATAACAAACCTTATATACAATCATATTTAGTAATCGATTTTCATTCTCTCTATTGGCCAACATTCAGAAAACATGAGAATAATCAACTACATGTTTCATCAACAACTTGAGACTTTGCAACAATTTCTTGTAAGATCCAAAGATCAACAAACTGGGTGTGATAGCTATGGAGGTAAGTATTTTCTAACATTTGTAGCTAACACTAAAGCAAGCCTCAAGTAAGTAATATTCATAGCATTGTTGATCTATGAGATACTATAGAAAACATATTTGGCAATAATTGCTAACTATTGTTCCCTTAGGAACCCTTTCACCTTCCTCCATATGATTATGTTTGATATTATGAGCAATAAAATTGTTCCATACATGTAACACTATTGATCACCATACCCATTTCCAACATGTTGTAAAAGAGGTTAGTGATTAAATTTGTTTATAGAAGGTTACCTAGTCAATCTCCACATAGCCATCAATGTCACACAATATAGCCCCAATACATATAGCCAACTTCTCCTAATTACTAGAACATATTATTCCACCAACATAGCCCAATTATCTTGCTTGAAATATGTTTCAAGGCATCATTGACTGTGCCTATACTTGGTGGAATCATAGTAGATTATCAACATCGTGATTATAAATCTTGTTGCACCTTCTAAGCCTAAATTCCACTTGCATGAGAATAACATAGTGTGCATAATCAGCTCATATCCATCATGTGTCATCCATTAATGTCTTTATAGGGATGAGGCATGGCCATCCAGGTCTACTACTGAAGAAATTGTTGTTTCCAAACTAAATTCTATTGAAACAGGATCCATGTATTCCTGAATGAAGCTTATTGTTAACTTTGTCCACATAATTTTGCAACCAAGCTCCCAGACATCCCAATCATGAGGGAAAGGTGACAATCAACACTCCAAAAGAAGGCAGTGGAAAATACTCATCATGTGTAGCACTACCGGAACTATTTGTTAGAGCACATCCTTGTACACACAAATAAACCTATATCAACCTCCATTTCTCTAGGCAAAGATTTAGAATATATTTTACTCCTCACCTGCAAAACACAACACCAATGATCTAACTCACGCAATTCACAAACTTTGATGAAAAAAGATACTCATTGTTATGTCCATATTTTTGAGCCCATACAACCCCTAGTGCTGAAACATGGCTCTAATGCCATATGTAACATCTCCATAAATATTAATACATCTTTCCTGTATCATATTCACAATGCACCAGATCTTATGGCATATTAAGGAACTTATTCCAATAATCTTGAAAGGTAGTAAATGCATTTTCTTCTTCATCATTGACCTCCCAGGTTTCATAGAGTAAATATGAATTGAATGATCTCACCAATATGCCTTGAGAAGAGATATCTTGCTTCAACTTATGATCATGAACAAGTGACGGAGGATCTATTAGTTTTTTTATCACATTTTCAACCTACAGCTTGGATTTCATAATTTGGGGTACTCCAAAATGTCCAGTCTCTCCAATTACTTCCATGCAAATTCATCAAACTTGTTACACCTTTGCAAAGCACACTCTAATGATAATAAAGTATATACAATCTAAAAGAGATCATTTTGATTTTTCATCTGACATACTACCACGAAAATTGCAAACTACAAAATTTGCAATCTCCAAAATTGAAACTTGTGTTGCTACACTGAAATCTTGACAATGGATATCAATCAAAACATGAAATTTCATGATAAATAATATCCAACTGTAAATATAGTATTATGGAGATAGGGAGGATGAGGGAAGGAACATAGAGATCTAAGAGGGATTAAATAAGAACATGCATGAAGGCTACTCTGCAAAACAATAAGATTATTCTTATATATTTCATTAAAGTAACCAATTATCTAGTGGATCATTGTAGTAAGAAGGATTAATTTCACCTCAAGGGATAGCATAAATAATTTCCAAATAGAAACCTTGAACTTGTTTGTAATTTCTATATGTTTTCAAGGAGAGAATTGTTAGAAAGTAATAGATGTGCTTGTTTAACCATAGACAATATAGCAATATTGTCACCCAACCATAGGCCAAAGCCACCCCCGAGCACCTTAACCTTTACAGAGAATGATTCTGGAAGAAAACCCTAGGCATAATAGCCAATCAATGTAGCATACCTCTCTCTCTCCAGAGCTAGCATACCAGGTAGAAAGTCCAAACCATAACCAATAGAAAGTCTGAGCCTAAGTAGAAAATACAGATTGCAGTAGTTGCAGCTGCAACTACTCCCCTGACTTGCTCACTTACCCAGTTCCTATAGTGTGCACTTCTTCACTACTGCAATTCTGAGATGTGTGTACCAAATGAGATCTAGATTCCTGTATTTATACTATTTTTCTTGAGCTTTATGGGCCGACTTCTCATTCTGTAGGCTAAACACTTAATATTAAATATTTCCTTGAGTCGACTTGTCTTCTAGGGTTATGTTCAATGCTTTAGGGTTTCTTCTTTCTTCTCGGAATATCCTATTCTCATCAGGGTTAAACGTGGAGGTAAATACCTCCCGCAACTACCATAATATCAACACTCCCTCCTAGCTAGGGAGGTATTGAAGGCAATGGTCTTGAGCACAAACATACCATTCAAATGGTAGCATCATCATAGCCATAAAGACTATCTCATGATTAGATCACAAGCACCGTCATCACTATCTTCTGATAGCATCAACTGCATCATCTCTCAAATCCATACTTTATCTGGGTAATCAGGCATGATGTTGAATAAGTCACTCACTCCACAGAGTAATACAAGGACCATTCTTCTAATCCGGACATACTTCCTAGAAGAATTATTGTCCCAATAGATGTTAAAATATACGCCATGGACTATAGAGACCATTCCTATAGGAATGTCAATCTAAGGCTATTTTCTAATCGAGTCATATGTACCATAGATATTTGTCTCAACCTATATGCCTTAGAAAATATTGGTCCTGAACCATTTTCCTAATCGGGCCACAATTTGTGCCTTAGGAAAATACTAGTCCATGCCATGTCAACAAATTGTCAACCTGGACCATTCTCCATGGAGAGAATACCTGTCCACCATAAATTTGTTCTATCTGGACCATTCTCCGCCTGGAGAATGTCTGTCCAAAAGCATATTGACTATCCATCTAGCTGATAATCACTTTCAACACTATTGATAGTCTACATGGAAATTAGAACAATGGCATTCAATAGAACACAAATGTGTCTATCCATAGTAGTACACAACTACAATCCAATGGTACACTACCACACCAAGTAGCACACGGCTACTTAATTAGTGACACATAGTCACAACCAGTGGAACACATCCACCACAATAGCATACATATACTATCCAGAGACATACAGTCTCCATAGAAATCATATCAACCTGCACAGAAAACAATATCATGATATAAATTGAGTCATCTGGGCCATTCTTCCACTCACATCTGTGATATATGGAAGATCATCTGCCATCAGAAAGTAAAAAATCATCCATGGGATATCTGGTCTATTATTCTCAAGCATAGAAGAATAATTGTCCCTGATTTTTGAGCCTGGACCATTCACCTAAATGGGCCATTCCTCTAGCACTAAACATAGTGCAACCTGGATAGAATGAGTTTTCCCTAGGGAATGCCTTCCCCTGATTTATTAACCTGGACCATTCACCTAACTGGGCCATTCCTCTGACACTAAACATAGTGCAATCTAGAGAGAATGAGTCTTCCCTAGGGAATGACTGTCTGGACCATTTCCTAATGGAAATGATTGTCCTGCACCAACCTCCAAAATGGACCATTCTTCGAAACTACTCACAATTGTGAACTTCAAAAGAATGAATGCTCGGTGAGGTGGACCATTCTACTTGACAACTACTCAGAGTGTCTGCCAAGAAGAATGACTGTCCTAGACCATTCCCCCACACTGGCCACAAGGGGAATCATTGTCTATGGTACATCAACAATCTATCGAACCATTTTCATTACGGAAATGACTGTCTGATCTGGACCATTTTCCGAACTGGAAAATGCCTTTCCGTCATAAATATCAAACCACTTTCCGAACTGGAAAGGAACTGCTCATCCTGGACCATTTTTTGAACTGAAAAATGATTGTCCATAAATCAATAGCACATCAGTGTTCCCTCCCAACCTGAGAGTAATCTATTCCTTTTTCAATAAGGAAGTCATATCCACGAGCTCCATCTTGTTTTTCTTGAGTATGCAAGCTTTTTCATATTAGACAGAGGCTTTACCAAAATATCTGTTAACTGCTCATCTGTGGAGATATATTGGAGAACCACTTCTCTTTTCTGGACTTCATCATGGAGAATGTAATGCTTGATCTCAATGTACTTCGGTCTGTTTGGAACATTGGTTTTCTCTGAAGGCTTCATATAGCTCTGATCATTACAATATATTATGGTTGGATTCAACACTTTTGTTTCCTGCTAGCTCATGACATCGTGGCAAGGTTCAAACTGAAACATATCCAAGTAGTACTTCTTCTATCATCATGAGATTTTTTCATGGATTAGCAATCCATCATCCTGGACTTGTGAGTAACCATTCAGATACATTATCTCTATTATAGAAAGTTTTCACCATGCTTCTGCAGTGCATGAGAGGCTCTGCACCAAGTTGTTTGAATCCATACAAGATCTTCTTCCATCTGCATACAAGGGTCTCTCTCTGGTATACCTCAAAACCTTGAGGTTTCTCTACATACGCTTCTTGTTCAATTACTATATTGAGGAGAACAGACCTTACATTCATATGATGTAAACTCCAACCCATGGATATTGCAGAAGATGTAATGGCTCAAGTAGAGGTCTGTATGGTTACTGGAACAAGATATCATCATAGTCTTCTCTCTCCATCTAGGAGAACCTCTAGTTCTGAATCTCGCAATGCTTCCATTCATAAGTCTTTCATACATTGTTCTTCATCACAACTTCTATTTCTTCTGCTTGATTGCTTGTAGTGGGTTCAAACCAAGTTGGTGGTATTGTGATTCTCAATATAATGATTGGTTGTTCTTTCTTTTCTTTCTCTCTTGGAATCTTCATGTTCTTCCTCATGTTTCTCTTTAGCTCTTGGGTCCATGGAGTTTTCTATAGATTCCATGCCCTAAAGATTCCAACTTCTTCCTTTCATCATAGGATCGTGGATGTGAATTCACAACCAGGGATACTTTACGATCTGAAAATAGGGGGCTGACTTGTTTTTCTATGCAAGCACCCTCTACTCCATTAAAATAAATTTCAGGACCTTGCTCAATGTCTCAGTTGTGCAAGAGAAATTATGTGTCAAGTTTAGGCTCCTTTAAAAGGTTTATGTGTGAGGTTTTTAAAAGGTTTAGATATGTTTTCCACATAAATAAAACAGCAAAAACATATGTTGCAAAAAATAATAACCAACAACTCACAACAATAACCACATGATAAAGGAGTTCACCCCCAATTGGGCTACATCTCCTTGAGCAACCATCAATGGACTAGGCTCTCTAGGATTAGTTTGTCAAAGATTCTTTTACAAGATGTTTCTCAAATCCAATGGATTTACTGACTGTACCATTGGGTTCATAATACATAAAAACCCCAAAAATGACTATTAGATCTCTAAAAACGGACCATGGCTCATCCGAGCATGACCTCTTCTACATGTGGCCTTGAGCTTCCCTGAGCTTCCTTGTGGAAAAAACACTTGTAAAAGTACTCAAATGCCTCTAAAACCTGTCCCAATGTGTTTGTAGCATAACAATTAGTCAAAAATGACTATTCAGTCATAGAAAATAGACTTGGGCTCATCTGAGCATGGCCTCCTTCAATGGTGGCCCTAAGCTCCCTAGAGATCCCTGGAACTTCAATGGTGTAAAACTTGAAAAATAAGTCTCAAAATGGATTTGAAAATAGTACCAATGGATTCACAACATCCAAAAACCCCTATCTAGGCTTTTTCGGCACCTCATTTGGCCAAAAAATGAAGAAGATAGGCCTCCTGCCATTTTCCTCCTTCAAGCTTGTTGTCTTTGGTTCGCCAAATTGCACTCCTGTGTGAGTAACCTGGCTTCTGGGTTTTCCCATGCCTAAACCCAGCACACGTGTGCATGCTTGCAAAATGCGCAAAATTTTCACACCATTAGCGGAATTAGGGGCCCCAAAGGTGGAGGTGTTGGTAACGTGGGGGCCATATGGCCATGTCCCAATGCGAAATAAGGGCTCCTTTGCATGGTGGAATGAGAACTTGACAAGCGTCTAGGAGCATGGGTGTTTAACTATTTGAATGTGGTTTTGAACCCAAACAAAATCACATGTGGAAAATTCATGGTTGTATGGGTATGCACATTAAATCGAGGGCTGGGGCTAAGCCCCAGCCCAGACCCATGCCGAAAACAAAACAAAGTAACTTTAAAATTTTACTCTACAGCATGGTGCCACATGATAGCCCATGTCTGGGCCACGTGGCACCACTCTATTGGCCAATCCATATGCCACGTGTCGCAAAATGATTCACCCACGTGTCTTGTCAAATAAATGATTTCCAACTCAGCTCTTACCACATCACCACTTGCCATGTCAGCATCTAACATGTCAGCACTTCCACATGTGAGGTACAACCCTGCCACATCATCACCTGGACGGATTGTACAGTCAGCAATTTTTTTGCATGTTGGGCAAATCAAACAGAACGCGATATCTCTCTCATCCAATGTTTGTTTAACCCCGTTCGAAGTGCATTGGTTTTGTGACGACAAGGCCTATGCACCTTTTTTTTTTTAAGCGATTCTGAACAATTTCATTTTTGGGCTAAATTTTGACCCCTAGTCCAGATTATGATCACTTTAAGGATTATTTTCGAAGAAGACTTATTCTAAAGTCAAATTGTGATGCTTTTCATGGCTGCTACCATAAATGGGAACATGGATAGATACTTCATAATCCTCAATATATCATATTATTTAGAATTATCTCCCTCCTAATCCTTGATTCATGCATGAATGCATGCTCTTCTTTTGGAATTATATAATCGACTCCCTCCATCTAAGAGAGTCCACGCTTTCGTCTCCATCCTTATTTCCTTCTGTAAAGTGTCACGAGTCTTTTTCTAATTTCCTCTTGATTGCTAACTTCTTTCTGTTTTTACTTCTTCCAAGTTTCTTCAAGTTTGATTATGATTTCAGCTTATCTTACAGTTGTTACTTATGTAATAGCTTCCACGGGAATTTTTACCAAGTATTGTCAATGTACTTCATCTTTTCATGTGTATTGCTTGACTTGTAGTCATCGTGATAGCAATACTTATCTTGTTATTCTTCCATAGGTATTGTTTCTCTTTGAACATATTATCTTCTAAGAAATAGATATGCAAGATATGTACAAAAACTATGTAAACATGGTATGTACAAGAATTATGAATAATATTGTTACCTTGTCTTAGAAGAAGAAGTATGTGTTATCCTTCTTGGCCTTCTTTTAGGGTTCTCTTTCTTCGGTAACTGTTGCTTCGTCTGTTTCTTTCCTTTTCTTTAACTCAGGATAGTGGTTCCCGTAGTGACCATATTTTCGACAGTTGAAGCATTGTATATCTGACATATCCTTTTCTTGATTTGGTTTCTTCCTTGAGCCAAACTTCTTCTTATTCCAAAATTTCTTGAACTTTGTTGTGAAAGCTTGATCATCGTATTTCTTTTGGGATTTCTCTTTTGCGCTAATCCTTGATTCTTCTTATGTACAGCAAGTCCAAAGTTCTTCAAATGTGGGATACTCCTTTCTTGTGTTCATGCTTGCAAAAAATGCATCCCATGTCTTGGGAAGGCCATTGAGTACTATATACACCAGTTCCTTCTCTGAAATGATTTCTTCAATAGCTTGTAGTTGGTCTCTTAACTGAGATTATCACAAGGTATGATGTTATGTTGTCATCATCATTCATTTTCATGTCACAGAGCTCATTCTTCAGACTCATTACTTGTCCAATGTTTCTAACTAAGAAGAGGTTTGTTAGGGAATCGTACATCTTGTTAGATGAGTCAAGATGGGATATGTATGGTATCAAGTGGTCTTTTATAGAGTCTGATATGATACTCATGGAATTGATGTCATTGTCTTTGAACTTCTCCATAACTACAACGTTCTAAGGTTCCTTCCTTCCACGCTCTGAAGTTAGAAGCCCCTTCTAACTTGTTTTCTAACTTCATAGAGTAAGTCATAACTGTTTTGACTTGGTCAACCTTTGAATTTGACCAAAAACTCAAACTTGACGTCTTATCTTGCTGAGAGTACCAGGAGGTGAGTTAGGTTAAGGCATACCAGGCTATCTGGAATAGGTCAATATCTTCATTTAAGGTGCCGCAACAAGAGGGTTAGGGTTTCATTGTTGCAGCGAAAACTTTGACTACAATTGCAATTGTAACTGAGCAAATCCTCCCAATCTATGTTCCATCATTTAGACTATCTGAAGATAGTGTGGAACCATAACTAGTTAGAAAGTAATAGATGTGATCATTTAACCATAGACAATATAGAAATATTGTATCCCAACCATAGGCCGAAGCCACCCCCAAGCACCTTAACCTTGACAGAGAATGATTCTGGAAGCAAACCCTAGGCATAATAGCCAATCAATGTAGCATACCTCTCTCTCTCTAGAGCTAGCATACCAGGAAAAAATTCCAAACCATAACCAATAGAAAGTATGAGCCTAAGTCGAAAATACAGATTACAGTAGTTGCAGTTGCAGCTACTCCCCAGACTTGCACACTTACCCAGTTCCTGTAGTGCGCACTTCTTCACTGCTACAATTTCAAGATGTGTGTACCAAATGAGATTTGGCTTCCTGTATTTATATTTTTTTTCCTGAGTTGTCTGGACCAACTTCTAAAGGATAAACACTTAATATTAAATATTTCCTTGAGCCGACTTGTCTTCTAGGGTTATGTTCAATGCTTTAGGGTTTCTTCTTTCTTCCCGGAATATTCTATTCTCTTCAGGGTTACACGTGGAGGTAAATACCTCCCGAAACTACCATAATATCAACAAGAATGACACCTAAAAAGGTTCCTTCCCTAGATAAATTTGACAAGGTACTAACGCATGATTTAAAACCTTTGCTAAAAAACTGATATTTTTATCAGTGAGCACTGAGAACCAGAATGATCAAACTTTTGACAAGGTTTATAAAATTTTCCTTTTGACTTTCTCATGTGTTTAGGTTCCAGGGATCTTGACAATTTATCCAAGTTGATCTATTGTAGTCTCACCAAGGAATGAAGGAATATTTTGGGAAAGGGATGTAATTGTTGAAACACACACTGACAATTAGAGGGGGGGTGAATCAATGTTTGGAACTTTTGGCTTCTTTTCACACTTTCATAGATTAACTAAATTAACTTAATAAGATATATGCATTTCAATTAATTATTCATAAACATGTATAACACAAACGTTATGAAGTAGATAAAATATCATTCTTTTATTTATTTAACTTGAATGAATACAAATAAAATCAATCCTTTAATATCTTCAACTTCTACTCAATATGAGAGATCCAACTCTCTTACACAACACCCAGCTTGTAGTTCTCAAATCCAACTGAGAAATGAGGAATCCAACCATCATAACAAGACAAAACTTGTTGATCTCAGATCCAACTGAGATGTGAGGAATCCAGTCCTCATGACAAGACTCGGGTTGTAAACAGACACCAACCTAATATAATGAACTTTCATTCAATCCATTATATATATATATATATATATCCACCAAGACGCCTTCTTCCCTTCATATTCCTTTACTTATATAGTCCTCAAAAGGGTGACACTTTGAAACAATGTGTCATTTTGGAATGAAACATTGCACCCCTTCATTTAATTAACACAAATGGTTACTTTTATTAATTAATTTGTGTACACCAATTTAGATAGAAATTTTCGTATGACTATTCTAGAGTGATGGAAACGAATTTTAAAATTCTACAGCATGGGTTTTTTGAAGAACATGCCCAATTAGCCAATACACGACAAATTTCCCCAGAAAATGTGTGAGGTGGCTGGTACAGGTGGTTCTTTGTAAAAAACTTGCCCATATTTTCCTTTTGGCATCATATGCCATATCGACTTCAGTACATATTACCTTTTCGTGAATGTCTAAATTGACCTCCACATATCTCCTTTGTTGGTGATTATTTAAACTCAACTTGTGAACATTTTACTTTATGGTTATATTAAAATTGGTTTCCTCTCAACTGCTAGTCACTAAAGATTTGACATGGTCTCACCCTTTTTCATATTTGCTTCTTCATTTGACCGACAAACATCTTTTTGGTTGACGCAAATAAGAGAAAGTTCAACTTGAGTATTTCAATTCTAGTTGACCCATATTGCTTCAGCCTCGACCTGACTTTTATTTAAGTTTTCTTTGACTTCGACCTTTAGCTTACTTCTTTCTTAAACTGACTCGACTTGGAAGAAAACCGAATTGAGAAATTCAACTTTGGTCGTCTCGAATTGTTTTGGCCAACTTGGATTTCTTGACTCAATTTTCCTTTGACTTTGACCTTCAGTTGGTTGAATTGTCTTTGACTCATCTTGAAATCGATCGAATTGTCTTCTCCAACTTTCGTCAATATGTAGGCTTGCAGTTGGTCAACTTGTCTTCAACTCGTCTTGTCGTCGATCGAATTCCAGATAGTTGACCTTATTGTTGTTTGAATAGATTCGACTCGTGAATCGATGGTGTCAATGTTTTCTCACAAAACATCCACCATTGACATTATGTCTCATCTCTAGACTCTTCTTCAATTGATATTTTATGAATCACTTTTAATGAACCATGTCTTATTAACTTCTTTATTTGTGATTTTTATGGATCCATATTGGATTTTCCATTTACCCTTTTTATCTTGACAGTTTCCTCTTTTGTGCATGGATGTTAATGACACAATCTCAACCTTATACAATATAGGATGAGTGTATCAATATCATACAATATATTAGTGAATATTATATTTCTATTGATATTCAAGTCACCTTCATAACATTATGTCCAATATTGACAATGCTTGATATTCAATTCACCTTCATAACATTATGTCCAACCTTCATAAAATTATGTCCAATATTGACAATGTTTGACATTTAAGTAACCTTCATAACAATATGTGCAATATTGACAATGCTTCTCAAACCAATAAATCAATGATACTTCACCTATTTATTAAGGTTGACATCAATGACAATCAAATTGCCAACAGTAATTAAGCCAAGGGCACAAATAGGCTTCCAACTTTGTTATGTTATTTCTAGGCCACAAGAAAAAATTATGGGTGAGTTGCAAACAAAATCAATCTTCAACATTAATGCTTGTTCAAAGTTGCATTGCTTATAATATATCATTGTACACCATAATATATATCAATACATTGATTGTTATCAATATTTTATTCAAGGGTACCATGTATAAGTTTTGAATTAGTATTATGAATGAAAATCATCCATGCTATTCAAACGGGAAGCTTTGAAAACCATATAAATTAATAGAAACATTGAGATTAAAACAAAAGGGCTTGCAACAAATCGATATATTTATCCTTGTATAATCAAAATTGTTAGAGTGAGAATGTATGCATTTAATGCCAAAGAGGAAACAACCATATGTGAAGCACTAAAGGAATTAGTGTTGAGTTTTACTTTAGGAAAATTGTAGCTCCAACAACATGGCCTCCAAATCATGTTCCATTAATCATATGAATCATTTCCCCAGTATTGAAAATCCTTAGGATGCAAAGAGACTATCCAAATGTGATCCTATAGCTAATTCTTACACAAGGAAACTTAAAAACACCTAAATGAGAATCATTATATATTACTTCAAAAAATAGCTCAATAAAATGGAATAAGCACGGAATGGAAATGAAAATATATATTGCATGCGATCAGGGTTTTCAAATCTCTGAAAATTAACACAAAATTGAAATAAGATCTAGCATGTTGAATTCCATTGCAAAACCATATATCAAGGCCTAGATGCAAACAAATTTCCCATGTTAACTATGTTTACATTGTATAGTACCAACACATACTTGCATATCACCAATTATTTGAATTGTTGATGAGTGTACAAATTCTTGATGAAATTATAGAGATTGACAGGCATCACATATATTTTTGAGATCTTTTGACATGTATAATTGTCCCCTCATAAGTAGAGAAAGAGAACAAAATTATAGAAATGAGTACGGGCAGGGGAATGATAAATTCATAAAAATCGATAACCAAGATAATTTCCTGTCAATAATTTTATTCGTAGCCATATTTTATCCCTCCACATATACGGGTTTGTTCACAATTTTAATTCAAAAATTGTAAACAATAATATTCAAATATTCTTGGAAACCAGAGGTAGAATATGTCAGAGGTAAAAGCGCAGTGTTTATCTAACATTTCATAAATAAATTTATGATCCAAAACATATATTGAACTTATCTTTTGGATGTTGCAGACCAAAAAACAAATAGAATGAGCAATTTCCACCCAACCATAGGTAGTTTGATGTGGACACCACCCCCTAGTCAGGCTATGATACCACCAGGGAAAAGCAGGGATACAATAACTGTGAAATTTAGAGTTACACAAATTCAAACCAATGATTTATTTTGTTGGTTTCTTGACGATAGAGAAGCACTAAGGCACCCACATACTTTCCCCACAAAACACAAGGATCAACTCTTCCTCTGTTGTATATTACCTTAGAAATTACTCCTTCTCATGTTATTCAGTGTGTGCATAGAAGGTACAAGTTGTTATCTCAAGATTCAATAGAGTTCTCCATGGTTTCTTGGATTTTATTCAAGGTCTACAAGCTTCCATCCATGGCTGGGTTGGTCTATTATGGGCTTGGCTCTTCATTTTGCTTGTCTAACCTCTAAAAAACTCTTCTCCTCCACTTTTTTTCCCACAACCCCCCTCTTCCCATTCAAATTTTTCCTCATGCATCATAGTAAAATAATTCAAACTCAACTTCTCTTCCTAGTTCCAAGAATGTAGGGGAGACAACTTGCTAGATATTAGGAGTGGTGGTTTAGATTGGGGAATTTGTTTCCTCCACTCTTCTTAACTCCTTTTTGCTTTGAAATTCAATTTTTAAATGGGTGAGGGTTGAAGGTAACATAGGATAGATATTTTTAGTCATAAACCCCCCTTAAACCCCTCACCTTTCCCCTCTTGTGGTATCATAGCCCCCTATAGGTGCTTAAACTTAGGCAACCTTGGTCATTTTTATTTATTAACTGCAAAATAAAATACTTACATGTTCATAGTACCATGGCATATTTGTCCCATGTAGTTAGTGGAGCAGAGTTATAAAGTATCCATGAAAATTATTTAAGTATTTAATTACAAATAATTCTAGGAGTTAAAATTGGGATATTGCAATCATGTACCAAGAGGGAGTTGATAGTGCCTTATAACCCACAACATAATAGGGTTGTAGAGAGGGAAAATAGGTCCATCATAGAATTCCAAGGAAGTAACCCATGACCTAAATTCTCCCATGTGCCTTTGGGTAGAGGCATATTGCATCACAATGTACATTATCAATTAGGTGTCCTCACGAGATATTAAAGTATAAGAAACAAAAAAAATATTTTATTGGTGAGAAACCATGGGTGTCAAATTTTTATGGTTTTGGTTGTCATGTATATATTAATAATCTTTAGGAGAAAATAACTAAGTTACAACCCTCTATTTTGAAGGGTATTTTTGTGGGATACATCAAGACTTCCAAGGCATACAAAGTCTACTTTTTGTCGAAGTAGAAAAAAAATTTAATTCAACATTTCAAGTTTGATGAGGATGTAGAGTCCTTTGAGTCTTATGAGGTAGATAAGGTTGTTTCCCCAAAGAATAATCCTCAAATTCCAAAGAAATTAGATTTTGAATAGTCAAATTCTAGACCTAATCTAGAAACCATTTTGCCTTCCAATTTAGTTAGGAGGCCCAAACGGTTTACCCAAATAGTACATAAGAAATAGGAGCAAGTAGGAGAGCCTAAGACTTATTTCCAAGTGATTCATCATGCTAATAAGTTTGATAATTATGTTTCATTGATATCTTCCAATATTGATGTTGATCTTTGCAATTATGAGGAGGAAATGTGTGAGAAGGTATGGAGGGATGCCATGGTAGAGGAGTAGAACTCCATATTGAAGAATGATTTATGTGAGATGGTATTGAGACCAATAAGAAGTGAGTGATTGTTTTAAGGTAGTTGTACATGGTTAAACATGTAGCTAATGGAAATATTGAGAAGTATAAATTGAGGTTCGTAATGAGAGGATTCTTCTATAAAGAGGGTATAGAGTGTGGTGATACCTTTGCTGCAATTGCCGCATATACTTCCAACATAGCTTTATGTGTTTAGGTTTTATTGTTTGGTGAGGGAGTAGTTATTATATGAAATGGATGTTAAGACAATGTTCCTTAATGGTTTGATTAAGGAATAAGTATATATTAATCAACTGAGAGGTATTGAGGTGCATGGGTAGGAGACCATGTGTCTAAGTTTAAGAAGACCTATTTGAGGCAAAGGAGCCAACAAAGAAGCAAGAAAAAATAGCGAGAAAACATGTAAACACCCCTTCCCTCACTCTTAATCTCATTTTCTTTTGAGTTTATCTAGTTTCCATAATCTTTCACACACTTCATTGTCACTATAACATTAAATTTCGAGATAAAATATTTTTTTCAATCATTTTCTATTCAATTAGATTTGTATGTATTTCACTATAATTATCATTTAGCATTTTTCATTATAAATTTCTATCCCACTAACCATGGAACTAGTTGAAATTTCCTTTCCACATGAAGGCTATGCGGCCCACAAAGAAATTCAACCCCATTCCTCTAGGCTAAGTAGTGTAGTTAATTTAATTATATTCTTTCTTCAATTTCATAAGTGTCGTGACACCTGAGTCGAAGACTAAAGACACATAACCCTGTGATTGGGTGATGGTTGGATGTCCTTTTCATTATACCTACTACAATCAACATCAAGTTTAGTAGGGAGGGTGAACCAATATTATTTTCCTATGTATATTTTTGTTTATTTCTCATTTTCAAGTTTCTACCCCTAAAGGGGCATGCACACACACACACAAAAAAAAAAAGCACAAAACCCAAAAAACATTAGAAAACAAAAGGGCAAGGGTCCCTCCCTGATCCGGATTTTATGAGCAGAATGAAATGACTACAGATTATTAACAGGTGCTTAACACAAAATAACAGAGATACAGTAAAAATGGTTTTCTCTTCAATAAGGAAATAAGTTGAAACTGTAAAATGTAGCAGAAATAAGCTTGTTGGAATGGTGGCGACTTATCTCTGAGAAGAGATGTGACGATTGCACTCATTCGCAAGAAGATGATTACAATGAGGCTCTGAAGGCATTTTTACAATAAACAGGAATTCCAAAAACCCTAGACATCCCAAAACCTAACCCTAGGAGATGAAGCGCCAAAATTCATGTGGGCCCCATTTGGGTAAGTTAGTACATCAACTTCCCGAGGTCGTAACTTTTGCATACGATCTTCGTTTTAGGCATATGAAATCTTGTTGGAAAGGTATCGTCAAGGAGATTCATTTTAGGGGAAATATGGAAGTTCCTTATGGAAGTAACTTCCATATCTCTCCTCGTTTTCCCAAAAAACATCATCTATGGCCTCAAAACGGCTCTCGAAGTGAAAAACTGCTAAAAATAGTAAATTACCAAAATTGCCAGAAAATTGTTTTGAGCCAGTTGGAAAAGGTGGGTGGCCACCGATATCCACCTGGATCAATCCTACCACCTTAGGAAGAAATGGTATCCATTGGGTTGAGTTCCCCCATCAAATGAGGAAATTTTTGTTGAATTTGGCCCCAGGTGAGCCACTTGCCTTGCTGCAGGAGCTGTCCTTCTTTGACGACTTGATAAAGTTGGATCCTTTGTTTTCAAGTGACCTTGATCTGTGTTTCCACAATCTGATCAATGGATTATTGTTGTATGCAGTTGGGGTTGAGCTTTGTTGGTGTTAGTTGTTCTGCTACTTCTAAGGTGTAGAATAATGGTGGGAAATAAGGGCGAAGGAGATCCACGTTGAACACTGGGTGCAGGCCAAGAAAAGGAGGAATGATGAGCTCAAAATAATTATCCCCCATGGCCTTGGTGATGGTGTATGGCCCATAATGGAGTGGGCGAAGCTTCCGATGGGGCCCTGTAAGTTGTTCTTTCTACAAGTGAAACCAATGATTTGTCGCCCACTTGAAACTTATGTGGCACCCGATGTTGATCATGGTGTTTATTTTACTTGTCATTGGACTTATGTAGGATATCTTGAACCTGTTGGCAGATGTGATGGATCTACTCAATGAACTAGGTGGCTTTGTCATCTTCAGTTGGAGCAGGAAATGAGTCAGTCGAGGTGACCGCAAGGGGAAGTGCAACATCTATGGGACCCAATGGTTGGAATCCCAACCCCACTTGAAAGGGGTTGTGGCTAGTTCAAATATGAAGGGATTGGTTGTAGCTATGTTGGACATAGGGAAGGCTCTCATCCCATGTGTGAGGGTGCTTTGAATTATACATGCAAAGGATATGAACAATCATTCGATTAAAGACCTTGGTTTGGCCATCTGTCTGGGGGTGGAAGGTCGTGGATTTGGTGAGCTTGGTGTCCAGTAGTGACCAGAGGCTCGACCAGAATGTGTTAAGAAATTGATTGTCTCGATCTGAGACAATGGTTTGTGGGATTCTGAAATGTACCCATACTCGTTCAAAGAAGAGCTTGGTAGTGGCCTCTGTTGTGATGTTCTTCTTGCAGGAAACCAAAATCGCCATCTTAGAAAAGCGATCAACAACCACAAAAAAATAGTCATTTCCCCACTTGGTGGACGGGAGGCCTGACATGTAGTCCATTGAGATGGATTCCCATGGCCTGTCAGGAGTAGGAAGAGGGGTGTACAGGCCATGTTTCTTAGTGGTCGTTTTGGCAATAGTGCAAGCAGTGCAGGACCTGATATACTTGTTGACCACTTATCGAAGTTTTGGCCAATAGAAATGTTTCTGTAGCATCTCCATTGTCTTTTCGACACCGAAGTGTCCTGCCACCCGACTGTAGTGGGCTTCCCAAATCAGCTTCACTCATTCGATAGATGGAACACAGATATGGCCTAGACAACACAACAACCCATCCTAAAGATGGAAATTATCGACAACTGTGTTTGCACCTAACATTTGGTAGGTGGTGACGAAGTTTGGGTCGGTCTCACAGAGTTGGATCCATCTAGAGGTCTCATGGCCACAAGAGTCTAGCACCATGGTGAGTTCCACAAATGGCAGTCTACTGAGGCAATCAGTGACACAATTGGTGCTTCATGTTTTATACTTGATGTTGAGGTGGAATTGCTACAAGTATGTGGACCACTTTTGATGGTGGTCATTGTTCTAGGATAAATCCGTAAGTGCGGACACAAACCGATCTCCCCAGATCCACCTGGATCTGGAACAAACAGTGACAGAATACTACTATTTCCCTAGTTCTAAAGTATTGAATGGACAAGAGAAGAAGGATGATATACTTACTTTATGAAATCTCTCCTTATCTCTGTTGATCCCCGCTCTGCTATGATGCTCTTGCGTCGTCCAATCACGACAACACAAACCAATCACAACAAAGAGATTAATAT
>ML785316.1:817031-840896 GCA_009831015.1 Picea engelmannii | reverse complement strand
TGCGTACTGTCTCCAAAAGAGTGATTTTGAGAAACTGACAAGTGTAACTTTCTTCATGAAAATGATCTTAAAGAAGAGCTAGATATTCTATCACCATGTCATTATCATGTTATCATCTTGATAACCAAAAATGAGGATAACAGTCATTCTACATTTTTCCTTGCATCTGCATGAACTGTAGTGGCTTATGATCAATGCGGATGACTATCTCCTTCCCAGGAATGTAATGTCTCCACTGGCGGCAGGCTTGCACAATGGATTACATTTATTTTTCATAAGTAGGTTACTTACGAACAACATCTGATAGTGTCTCACTATGATAGGCCACGGGTTGGTCGTGCTGAGTGAGAACAGTGCCCACAGCATAGTCTAAAGAAATTGTCTCAATCTCAAAGGGTTGTTGCAGGTCTGGTAGTGAAAGTATTGGGGTTGAGCACAAGCACTGCTTCAAATCATCGAACGCTTGTTGTTGGGACCAGACCCACGCAAATTTTTCCTTACCACCACCCTTGGTTATTTGGTTGAGGGCCCATGCAATATGGGAGAATCCCAACATGAACCTACAGTAGAAATTGGCAAGGCCCAAGAATCTCTGAAGCTCAGTGAGTGTGGTTGGGGATGGTCAGTCACGAATGACTTGGATCTTGGCTTGATGCACATGTACGTCATGTTGATCAATGATGTCACCCAAGTAATGGACCATGTCCATGCTGAAGGAGCATTTTTCCAAGTTGGCATATAGCTTGTGTTGCCGCAGTGTGTGCAGAACCTGTTGAATATGTTGCAAGTGTTTGTCCCAAGTCTTGTTGTAAATGAGAATGTCATGTAGATACACCTCTACAAAAGTATTGGTGAATGGTCATAGGATATCATCCTCATCCTCATGAAAGTGGTTGGAGCATTTGTCAAACCAAAGGGCATGACCAACCATTCAAAAGGGCCTTTCTTTGACTTGAAGGCGGTCTTCCATACATATGTTTGTTCTATCGGGACCTGGTGGTAGCCAGACTTTAGATCAATCTTACTGAAGTATTTGTCCTTCGTGAGTTGATCAAGGAGGTCATCGATTCAAGGAATCGGATACTGGATTCTGACTGTGATTTTATTCAGAGCCCGGTAATCAATGCAGAGTCTTCAGGTTCCATATTTTTTATGTACCAGCACGATTGGGCTCCCGCAAGGTGATGATCTGGTACGGATGTACCCCTTGTGGAGCAGTTCTTGGATTTGTCACTTGATCTCCTCATTCTCTACCAGAGAGAAATGATAGACTAGCCCATTAGGCAACGATTCTCCAGGGGTCAGATCGATGGGGTGCTTGACCTGGCAGTGTAGAGGTACCCCAGTAGGTGAGAAGAAGATATCTGAGTATTCTTCCATGACCTTATATATTTGCTTCTGTTGTGTGGAGAGGTCAACTGCAAAGACCCTGGATGTGGTTGTGATATTTCTCTTATTCTGAGAGTGAATCACGAAGAAGACAAACTTCCCCATCTAAGAGATGACCTTCCTGCATTTCTTAGCAGAGATCAAGGAAATAACACTAGGTGGGACTGCCTCGGGTATCCTGTTCAAAGTAATAATAACACTACAAGGCCTAGACTCATATACAGCATGACGTTTCCATAAATAAGGTTGGCCCAAAATAACATCACAAACTTCGAGAGGAGCAACATCACACAATACCTCGTCTTTGAAGGGATTAATGTCGTACGACAGTCGACACTGTTGGCTAACGCGGAGATCGCTTCCTTGGCAGATCCATCCAATGGTATAGGGTTGTGGGTGCGTCGTTGTCAGCAGGGCCAACCGCTTGACGACCTCTGCTGAGATGAGGTTCTTCTGGCTACCACTATCAACGATTAAGTGTAGTGGGTTGCCTTTTACCCACATCTATGAATGGAAGAGGCACTCTCCTTCTTTTGGCTCATCTGGTTCACCAGGCTGGAGCTTGGTGGTAGAAACAGTGGCACTGGGTTCTGCGTCAATGATCCATCTTCCCCTTTCTGGTTCTGGCTCAGATTCAGAACCCACATCTGATTCAGAGGCTTTCACTTCAACCACCAACAACTTCTTTGAGCCGCAGTCAGCAATGTTATGCCAAGGGATCTTATGGAAGTCACACCACTTCCCGGTATCTTTCTTTATCTTTCTGGTGTCCTTCTTTTCTTGCAGCTTGGACTGGTTGTTGTGATATTGTCCATCTTTTCTCTGTCCTTTTTTTTGTGTGTTGGGGTCGCCCTTTCCTAGATTTTTTTGTGAGGGGTTCCCAGGCCCAAATTGTCGTGTCTTTTGTTTGAGCTTCTGCTCGATTTTGACGGCATATCGGTAGGCTGCACCCAAGGATGAGATGTTTAGAAATTCCATATCAGTCTAGATGTATCTATGCAAAGCACCACGATACTTGAGCACCAAATTTCATTCTAAATCTTTCTTACCCTGCTTGGTGTGCAAGGTATGGAAGATATTTGTGAAATCTGGCACTGCTTGGTCTCTTTCTTGCCGCAGTGTGGTCCAATTGGTATACAAGTCATCATAACTTCTGACAAGGTAGTATTGTTCCTTAATAGCATCCTTGAAGGATTCCCAGGTGGTCGTGACTATAAATAATGAGGTTTCCTCTGTTTCCTTTTGTTCACAGAAAGTTTCCCACCAATCTTTGACATGGGGAACGGCTTTGAGGAGTGCAAAAGTAATATTTTCTCTATTCAAAAAGTTATGGATAGAAAAATATCCTTCTAGTAGATTCAACCACTTTTCTATAGCATATGTGTCTATCTGACCTTCAAATATAGGAATATTGAAGTTTATTTGTACCTTGAAGGGGGCAGCGCCTCCGCTCGAAGAAGATGCGTCACTTATTGGTAGCCACTGAAGGATTTGTGTGAAACTATCCATCATCTCTTTCCTTTGTTACATGAGGGCTTCCTCAATCAATAGTTTGAAAGGATCTCATGTCTCATCATATTTCTTTTCTCCTGCCATGAGAGGTCGCTTGGGCGTGCGAGAGATTTTTTCGTCAAGAGAAACAAGCTCGAGACCCAATTCTTTGTACTCCGACCTCGTTGGGGACATGCATTAAGACGACAAGGAGGAGACCGCTCGGATACTAATGATCCAAATTTTATGAGAAGAATGAAATGACTATAGATTAATAATAGGTGCTTAACACAAAATAACAGAGATACAGTAAAACTAGTTTTCTATTCAATAAGGAAATAAACTGAAACTGTAAAATGTAGCGGAAACAAGCTTGTTGGAATGGTGGCAGCTTATCTCTGAGAAGAGATGTGACAGTTGCGCTCATTCACAATAAGATGATTACAATGAGGCTCTAAAGGCCTTTTTACAATAAACAATAATGACAAAAACCCTAGACATCCAAAAACTTAACCCTAGGAGATGAAGCGCCAAAAGTCATGCGGGCCCCGTTTGGGTAAGTTAGTACATCAACTTCTCGGGGTCATAACTTTTGCATATGATATTTTTTTTAGGCATATGATAGCTCGTTGGAAAGGTATCATCGAGGAGATTTATTTTGTGGGAAATATGGAAGGAACTTTCATAGTGATCCCCATTTTCCCAAAAAGCATCGTTAAGGGCCTCAAAATGGCTCCGGAAGTGAAAAACTGCTAAAATAGTAAATTACCAAAATTGACAGAAAAAAAAAATTGAGCCTGTTGGAAAAGGTGGGTGGCCACCGATATCCACCTGGATCACTCCCATGAAACATGCACACACATATGTATAAGTATATGTATGTATTTCAATTATTCATTTTTTCTTACCAAGAGACACGCTTGTGAAAGCACGACATGATATCGCCACATGGATGGCTTGGTATTTTCATTTTTGCATTGTAAATTTCTATAATTCTAAGATTCAAATATAGGGAATCCTCATCAAGATCCCCTCATAAATTTGTTCTTCCTCATATCAATTGAGTGATATTTCCACAAATGATTCTTGTTATCGCACAAATTCACACTAGTTGAGCTAAAGTTTGAAAGCTCAAGTGTAATCATGTGTAATTATGAGGAAAGGCCACTATCAACTCACCAACCCTCTTTCGCTTCAAACCATATCTCCTCTGGCTCAAGGGGGTTTCCCTAAGATAAGATTGCTAGGACATGGGGAGAAAGGAAGCTTAATGTGGAGAGTGAAGTCTAGGAAAAATGGGTTTGGGTAGATTTTGAGTGTTAAATAAGAATAATTGGAGGCATGAAGATCAATGTATTTTCATTGTGCATATGGAGTCAAGCATGCAACACTTGGAGGTTGAACTAGGTGAAACAAAAGAGGTAGAGTCTAATCCCTAAGGTGCAAGCACGTTTGGGCCTTAGGATTTAGACTTTGAGGAAGAAGGTACCGAGGGTGCAAGCTCATTTGGACCCCAGGTGTCATTTTTTCCTTCTTCTTATTCCACTTAGGTCAAGGATCAAAGTCTAGGGTTAAAACCCTAAATTGAAAGCACTTTTGAGCCTTGGGATTTTAACCTAGAAAAGGTTCTCACAAAATTGGAAAATAAAGAATTCATGAAGGAGAGAAGCACTTATGTCTCCTTCCTAGGGTTTCAAAAAGACAAAGAAACTTTCAACAAGATAGGAATTAACACCTTTAACATTACCAAGAGATAAGAAATTGCAGTAAATTGCTTACTCCTTCCAAGTAGCTAAACTAGTCAAACCTTAGTTACAGAAAATAACCATCCACAAAAAATCCTTCTCCAAGAGTAGCACGTGAGTTCCAAGAGCTAGGAAATTTCAGAAAATTTCAGACCTCTTGAGAGGAAAATCCCTCAATTTCTAATGATGAAAATGAGTGAAGTGCCTCTTTATTTTTAGGGGAAAGGCTCAAATTCCTCTTACATTAAAATAATAATTTTTATACTAAATTCCCTTAATCTATCCTATGGAGGGGAAAAGTCCCCCTACAATAATTAAATAATCTAAATAATACAAAACGTGGGGCTTCTCATACCACCTGTACAACAATTTAGCGGGAAAATCCCTCAAAAGTGACCAAATATTCCACAAATGGAGGAAATTGGGGGTGTCGGTGCAACATCCAACCTCCAAATTCCATTCAATGCGCAATGCCCCATCTTTCAAGGGCCCCTTCAATATTATTTTCTCCATGTGTCATGCAACCCACACTCAAGTCCTCTTGTGATGGTGAAAGTAGGGGATTCAAAATAGAATGTGGGGTTTCAGATGAATATTCCATCCCCATGCATCATCCAAGTGGACATTTTAGTCCTCCAAGTGGGTAACAAACCCTCAAACACCATACTCTTCCTTCAATACCCCTTCAAGTTCAAATGTCAACTCATCTTGCATTTCCTCAAGCATGGGTCAACCCTCCATATACTTTACCTCCAAATCAATTTTATGACCCATATATAGGTCAACTTCCATTGTGTTCATGTGCAAAGGTCAAACCTCCTTTGCTTCGATAATTTAAACTCAAATTCAGTATAAAAACCTTAGGTCGGCCCCAATCAAATTTGACATTTCAATATATTCTACAAGATATATACATGTCATCCCTATTTCATTAGCCCATCTCCCAACAAGCATATATATACATCTTAAAAGACTAAATTTTTTACTTCAATTCCTTAAGATATCATTTGTTGGACGTCCCTTCTGTTGTTTAGGCCAAAATTTGATTATTTCCTAGTAACTCTTGTTTCAGTGCTCAATTTCTTTGAGATCTACCTCGGAACTATGAATTAAGAAAATACCCTCGATTTCTTAGCTTATTTGTTTGTAGCTCCACTATAGATTTTAATACCATACCATGGACCACAGTTCATTCGTGCAATTCCCCACCAAGAGTTTTGCAGTTCGTAGACTATCCTCATTGAAATTCACTGGATACCCTGGGGAAGCTTGAATATATGCATATGTAACAAGAATTTTTTCTTATTCTTTGTATTCTTAATTCTGAATACTAATTTGAAACCATGCCACTTTATCTCCACAGTTGTGACAGTCACAAGATATTTCTTCTAAAAAATTTATCTTAGAAATGGCACACTTTTGTTCTAAGGGATATTGGAAAGACCCTTTAGTCCAAATTGTTTGAGTTGCCAACCATTCCTCAAAAACACCTTCAACAATCAACTATCTCCTTGGATTGTTTCTTATTTATCATTGCTCATACCCCTGTCAAAACTACATATATATAGAGGTCTCTAGCACTAGTATTAACCATGATATAGGGAAGCATCTCTTTCCTAGCTGGTGAACCACATTGCAGCCCTACATATAACTTCCCAAATGACCTCCTCAACTTGTATATCACTCCATTTGTTTGGATGGTCAAGTGGGTTGATCTATGAGAAAAGGTACCGTTGAGTATTGATTTAAGGTTAAATGCTTGTTGGTCCAGTATTTTCCTTCAACACCTATTTGAGCTGAATTAATTGATTGTTTTCATCAACAATAACATCATAATTATCTGAAAGGGTCCCTCCAACCAAACCTATGTTGACACTTCTATTTCTCATGTACTTCAACAATCGTCATCCCTCCTTCAATACCTCTTTATGACAGTAATTATTTCCATGTTAGCAACAAGTCTGTGAATGATTGTTGGTGCCTTTTCAACATTATTTTGCAAAATTAAAATGCTTATTTTGTCTTAGACAAAATTTGGTGATAACAAGTCTCATTGGACAAACCCCATAGTTCTTAACATTGAATAGTTTAGTTTGGATTGGAATATTCTTCTACTTGGGTAAACTTAACTAAACTCCCTCAGGGGTTTCTTGAGCCTATTCATTTGCACAAGTATCCTTTCTCCATCTAGGTAGCTTTAAGAGCTTGAAATCACTGGTGATGAGAAGGGGCTAACCCTTCCTTATTTGAACTACATGAGGTGCTCATTGTTCTAACCAAGTGGTGTACGCCAACTCACTCATTTTATACTGAGTTGAACAATTTTGAAATAAAAGGTATGGGCTTAATTGGGAGGACCTCCATAATGCAACGGTATCCTTGCTAGTTGATTAACTAGATCAAAAATAAAAAATTACATATGGTTAAAGCCTCAAACATTTCGTCAGTCCACCTATCATCCTAGTAAACTTTTATTTTTCATCCAATTATATTTTTCTCCATAGCTATAGCATCCTATTGAAGGGTTGGAATTGAAGTTTTAGACCCTAAATTTTACACTCAACCCTCCTTTAAATTACCCATACCACTTTATAGGAAATTTTAGGCTTGTTTTCAATCCATTTGAGGCACAAACAACTTATTGTTCATAATTTCCAGCCATATTAAATGGTATGGCTATAGGTTTCCTAAGTTATTTTTTACTCTTAATTCTAGTATTTTTTCATAAGTCATCCACCGGGTAATTGTTTGATACCCTGGTTTACCTAGAGAACCATTGTATATCATCTTTATGAGACCATAAGGGATCAAACAACTTCTTGTTTTCTTTTATTAGTTTGTTGGTTCAAAAATTATCAAGCTCTTTTTCTCACCCATTTCCCAAAATACCACCCCGAGGCCTTTTCGTCCCTCCAAGGAGATGAGAGAGGAAAATATCCAAGTTGGGCGGTCCTAAGAGGGCTTCCATAGAATTCCCTCACCTCTCCTTCTTCCCCTTTCACCACCTTAGAAATTAAGTCCATATGAGGTACGAGTAGCCTCCTTTGTGTACCAAGCTACCAAAGAGGATGTAATCAACTTGACAACCGGATAGGTGGAATATGTATCAATGGATGGATTTTTCTTATAACATGGATGAGAGAGAAACACCTTGGAAAGAGAAAATGACCTAGGGAAGTGTGAAATTGCCTAGCTAAGGGAAAACGACCTAGGGGCAATGTAAAATCATCCAGCTAAGGGAAAACAACTCAAGGGCAATGTGAAATCGTCCAACTAAGGGAAAATGATCTCGAGGCAATATGAAATCATCCAAGAAAGGGGAAAAATATTGCGGGTAAAGAGAATACGACCCAACTATGTAATTAAATTGACCAGATTGTAGGGGAAGTCAACTAGGGGAGAGAAATACACCAACAACTCTTAAAACCAATTTTGCAACTCCAACTTTCTTTGCAATGGATCCAAAATGGGAACCATTGATTTCCCATCTCCCAAATCACCCAATGGTGGAGGACAAAGAGTTGTTGGGATAGGTATTGGCCATCAAAATGTTGCAATATGAAGGAAAACTTCCACACTACATAACTAATTGAGTTCTAAGTTTAATAACTAACACAACAACTATTAAAATCCTCAAAGCAGCCATTAAAATGCATAACTAACACATGAGTACATAGAGAATAATCTCATAGAAATCTAAGAGAAAATCAAGACACATTGGACACCATATTTACCCCAAAAACCCAAATGGGAAAACCAACTTCAAATGGGGGCTCAGTTCTTCATTATGACAATCTCTAATTACATTGATTTCATGGATCTATATGCCTCCTCTTCTCTTTTGGCCAAAATACACATTGAGAATGAATGTGAAGGAGGAAATAGGGAGAGTTTTGCAGGGTAAGGCAAGGCCAACAACCATGGCCCTTCACTTCCCATTAATCAACCTTCTCTCTTATTCATTTTTCTTTTCATTTAATTATTTGTTTCTCTCTCACTTTTGTCTCATTCATCTTTATATTTACTTTGTTTTACAATGTTTTCTAACCTTATTTAAGTTCCAAATTGCATTGTAAGTATTTATTCTTACACCCAGTCGTCGGTTTGGATCAAGGGAAAACTTTAGTAGATATTCAGAAACATTTGAAAGAGTTGCGTGAGACTTTGAACAAGGGTAGAGCCTTCTTCCTAAATAATATGTTGTTTTTCAATCACAATGGATGAGAGTGCATCATTATATGAGAATTTACTCAAGATCAAGGATATCAAATAGTATTTTTCCATCACTTTTTCAAAATATGGAAGACGAGGACATGGTAGTAATCACATTGAAAAGATTACTATGTGCTTACCAGCACTTTATTGAGACCTTAAACATCACCACTACAAATTCTAACCTAAAGTGTGATGAGCTATACAATACGCTCTTACAACATGACAGATGGAAGAAATAGTTCAGTAGCAACAATTAGACAAAGGGTTTATAATAGGCCTTTGCAACTAATGTCAAGGGAAAAGGCAGATTGGAAAAGAAGAGAGGTCAAGGCAGTGGTGAAGATGAAACCAAGAGCTTAAAGACCATCACCTGTCACTACTATGGTAAGGTGTGACATATGAAGAAACACTACAAAAAGAGGTTCATTGATCAGAAAACCAACCATGGAGGGCCTCAACAGAAGGCTCATGTTGTAGAGCATATAGAGGGGAAGGAGTTGGCCTTATTTGCATTCATGGCCAAGAAGCAAGTCGATTGGAACAAGCCATCTACTTGGTTCATTGATTCAGGCACATTGTGACACTTCACCAAAAGGAAAGACTTGTTCACAGAGTGCATTTTGTGTTCCTCGAAGGATTCAATGATAATTGGTGGTGGGACAGAGTACATAGTAGTTGGCAAAGGGAATGTGCAGATTTCATTTGGAGAAAAACATTGATTTTTCTCAATGTGTATTATGTGTCATGTATGGAGAATAATCTACTTTGAGTTAGATTATGTAGCACTATTGTTAGGGACCTAACCTCCCTAACCCCTCATGCAGGTAGAATAATATATTTTCAATGTAATAAAGGTTTACATTAGTTAATAAGGCCTATTTAATAAATGTGAACAAGTCAATGTAAGAAGACCTAATAGAAGATTCCACTTCTAGAACGATCTTCCTCTAGAATTTTCTTTAGAAGATAGAATTAGTATAAATTAGCGTAGGAGGCATGAAAAATATATTGATTTTAACCTTGTACAATATTTACTACAAACATGATATATTCGGTAAAAGAACAGAAAGGATACAATTGCAAATACAAACATTACATGGAGAAAACCAGCATATTCTATATTTTCATTGTGTTACATTGTTTACAATACAATATACATATAGGAGCCAGCGACATTCAAACCCCTAACCCAAATGACCTGTATTAGTCAACAACCCTAATTCCTTAACCGAAAAAAGAAAACCATCGGCAAAGAAACCATGTGTCGAAAAACCACCTAAATATGTGACATGTTTCCCAAGGCAGAAAATTTTTTCTCAAAGGCACTACCCCCTAACCCCCACGCGGGGGGGATTTTCCCCCCTGTACCCCCCCTCAAACCCCTCGACGCAACACTCAAACAATACTACTCGTGAAAATAATATAACACATACCCAACAAAATATTTATCTTGATAATTATCATAATAGAGCGTTGCTCTACTGGAGGTTGCCTCCTCAAAGAGGCAAGTGAACATTTCTTCCTATTAATAAAGGTATTATTTTTTTTTGTGGTTCTCTACATTTTATTGTTCCACTAGAATTTTTCTGTAGTATTTCCATTTTTTGCTTAATATAATAGATATGGTACCTAACAAGTGGTATTAGAGCACTTTCCTCTGCGGAAACTGTGGGAAATTATTTTTTTTCAAGGTAGAGACGTGTATTGCCAACATCTTTAAAGCACAAAGATTTTAAAGAACAAATATTTTTTGCTTAGTAGGTAAAACTATGGTGGGGATGACTACACACAATAAATACATACGGTTTCATAGGGTTTCCTAGAAACAAACGTTTCACCTTGTTGAAAACATATGTAACCCTTGTTGTTACCCCTCGAGTAGTACTGCATCAGACATAATCTGTACATGGCCTTTACTCCCACATACCGATAGGTATATCAGGAGTCCCCTAGGTCTCCTGAAACTAGCTTTAGGTCAGTCGATCAACTGCCTAACTACTATAGTGACACTGGGAACAACACTCATGAAGTTGCTCTCTAGTACTTGGGTAATCGAGTAGTACAACTAAGGGTACGGTCGAGCCTCCTTAGTTGGTACCCTAAGATATTGGGCCAAGTACTATTGTTCGACCCTGCATGTATATCAGAGAGTTATAGAAAAGGGAAAACCCTTGTCTGTAGGAACCATATAAACCCTAACCCCTAGGAAAGAAACATAAAAAAATGGAACATATGAGATCTATTGTAGCGCCACCTTGCCTCCTGCAATCTGGTGGTGAAATTCCTACATAATTTTTCATGTTAACAATTTGGGCCATTCATTACTGCAGTATTCAGGTCAGAGTATAACTCTACAAAAGTGAAAAAAAAAAAAACATAGTGGTCCCACCAACACCCTTATTCGAGACCTATCTCATTGGATTCATCTCTTCTCCCTACTCATAGTGATACCTATCATTTTTAATCCTTTTTTCCCATGGACTTGACCCCCATCCTGGAACCCTTATTTGGCACCTATCCCATTGGCTTCCTCTCTTTGCAATGATTGTAGTGGTACCATTATCCAATACACTTTTTTCTATATAGACACACCTTCCCCTTTCCCTCCCTAATGGCCCACACCTGCAACCAAGGTTAGGATACCCACCTCACTACGCTGGACAAATTCAATGAGAAAAACTGGAAGGATATCTTTGACCTTAATTCTAACATCGCTAGCATAAATTCTCAGTTTCCCCCCTTAGAAACACTTCCCACAACAGTGACCAAATTGACCTCCATGTGTCAGTAACCCCAAGAAGTAGTGAACAACTTGATCGCACTATTTAAGAAATCCCAAGATCCTTTCTCTTCTACCCCGCCTTATAACCCATAAGGCATTGAATCCTCCCATTCCACATCCCTTCATTCCAACCACTTCTAGCAGGACACGCGTCTTCCTAGAGAGGAGGTGAACAAATATGATGGCTCGGATCCCATGGGATGGGTCACTCAAATGAAACACTATTTCTCTTTACATGGAATTACTGATGAGTTGGAAAAACTTCGTTATGGTGTTCTCTATCCAGATCCTGAAATATGGAAATGGTGGAAATGGAGAAAAAATGCACGCCAACGGTATGTGGCTTGGACACTATTTGTTGCAAATATTTATTAATGATTTGACACCGACACCCACCATTTAGTCCATTTGTCCAAGTTGAAAAAATATGTCACAATGGAAGACTTTATACCTACCTTTGAGGACTTGTATTTCCACACGGAGGGCATGTCAGATGGTTTTTTTCAAAAATTCTTTATCAATGGCCTAAAGGATGAAATATATGCCAATGTCCTAATGGATCATCCCTAAACTTGGGTGGAAGATACTAAAAGAGCGAAGGAATCACAACAGGTTGTCTCCTCCCAACTAGAAAACTCTCCTTTATTCCTCGCCCTAAACCATTCAATCCCGCCCCTCCGTCCACCCCACTGAAAATCCAGAAATTGACACAGACAGAAATGGTTGAATTCCAACTATAGGGTCTTTGCTACAATTGTGATGAAAAATATTTTCCAGGACACAAGTGTAAGGAACAAAAGCTTTTTATGGCAATCTTTGAGGATTTTTTTGGTGAAGAGGTAGTGGCTCCCCCTATGATGGAGCTACCTGAGCCAATTGATCTTACTCTACCCTCTGATCCATCGGCAGTCAAACTGGTCATTTCACTGAATGCCCTCACTGGCTTATCTTCTCCCCAAACCCTCAAGCTAATTGGCTACATTAAGCATCGAAAGTTCATCATCCTAATTGACAGTGGAATAACCCATAATTTTATTCATTGTCACATTTCTCAAGAAACCAATTTCTATATCCGTGGAGAAAACAATTTTCAAAACATGATTGCTAATGGCAGTTCCATGAAATGTGGGGGGCATTGTGAAAATGTTCATCTCCAAATTGGTTAGTACAACTTGAAGTCACATACGTTTTCAATCAACATGGGTGGTTGTGAAATTGTGTTGTGCTCGGTGCAGAATGGTTACGCACTCTCAATCCCATTCTCGTGGATTTTAAGGAATTAACCGTGCAATTCCACTAGGAAGGAAAACATTATAAGTTCCAAGGAATCACAATAGAATCCCCTGAGATCAATAGTTCCCATCAAATGGAAAAGCTCCTCAAAAAAGGTCATTCGGGCATTATTTCCAAACTCCATTCCATTCAAGCAGTTGAGACATCCTCTATTCATCCTGACCTCTAATCTATCCTCTCTAAACACCAAGTTGTTTTTTCCACTCCCCATGGACTTCCCCCTTCCCATGGTATTCATGATCATTCCATTCCTCTAGTCTTGGTTAGTCTTCCTCCCAATGTTCTCCCTTATCATCACACCTTTTCCCAAAAGAATGAAATTGAGAAAATTGTTCAAGAATTGCTCAACATAGATGTTATCCATCCTACTACCAACCCCTATTCTTCTCCTATGGTCATGGTCCTCAAGAAAGAAGGTACTTGGTGCATGTGTCCCGACTTTTGCGCCCTTGACAAACTCACCATCAAACAAAAATTTCCCATTCTTGTCATTGATGATCCATTAGATGAATTGAGCAGTGCTTAGTACCTTACTAAACTTGAACTTTGTTCTGGCTACCACTAGATACATATGAAAGAGGAAGACATTCCCAAGACGACATTTAGAACTCATGAGGGTCACTATGATTTCTTGGTAATTGCCTTTGGCATGTGTAATGCTCCCTCCACTTTCCAATGTCTCATGAATCATGTCTTTTGTCCTTTTATCTGTCCTTTTGTCTTATTTTTCTTTGATGATATTCTCATCTATAGTAAAACTTGAACATCCCATCTCGCCCATGTGGATCAAGTTCTCCATCTACTCTCTCACCACCAAATTTTCCTCAAACAATATAAATCTTCCTTTGGAGCCTTGGAAGTGGAACACTTGGGTCATATCGTAGGCAAGGATGGTGTACGGTTGAATCCTAAGAAAATTGAAGCTATGCGGGATTGGCCTCGTCCTAAAACTCTTAGGAGCTTGTGTGGTTTTCTCAGTTTAACGGGATATTATCGCAATTTTGTTAAGAATTATGGAAAAATTGCAGCACCTCTCACTTCTGTCCTTAAAAAGAATGCTTTCACTTGGACTCCAGTTTTTGATCAATCCTTCCATGCTTTGAAAGAGGCTATGTGCATGAATCTAGTCCCAACCCTTCCTGAATTCATAAATACTTTTGTCCTAGTATGTGATGCTTCAAGGAAAGGAATTGGGGAAGTCCTCATGCAATATGGTAGGCCTTTGGCATTCACCAACAAAAAAAATTGGAGCGAAATTTGGGCCAATCAATCTATGAAAATGAAATGTTAGCTATTCTACATGTCGTGGATATTTGGCGTCCTTATCTCTTGGGGAAACGCTTCCAAATTAAAATTGATCATCAGAGCCTGAATTGTTTTATGGAACAATGAATTTCATCCCCGAAGCAACAAAAATGGGTGGCCAAGCTATTTGGATATGATTATGAGATCATTTATAAGAAGGGGAAATAAAATGTGGTTGTTGACACTCTTTCTAGGAAGTATGAATAATAAGAGTCCCTCTTTTTCCTCTCCTTAATTGTACCAGATTGGCTCCAAGTTATTCACCAGGAACGACAGCAAGGCCCCAAACTTTCTCACCTGATCCAACAATTTCAACACCATTCTCTAGATTCTCCAGGGTACTCTTGGCATAATGAAGAGTTCCACTACAAAGGTCATTTGTATTTAAACAAACAGTCACAACTTAAATCCACAGCGCTTTCTAAGCTTCATGCTTCACCCACAGTTGGGCATTCAGGGTTTACCAAAACCTGTGAAAGGGTCAAATGTTATTTTTTCTGGGATGGTATGAAATAGGATGTCTGCACCTTTGTGGTTGAATGTGATGTCTGTCAACACAACAAGGGAGAAACAATCAAAGCCCTAGGAACACTTCAACTGCTTCTGATTCCCCCTAACATTTGGAGGGATATTTATATGGATTTCATTTTTGACTTACCTAAATCAAGAAATAAGTCATTCATAATGGTGGTAGTCGATCATATATCCAAATATGCTCATTTTTTTTCTCTTCAACACCCATTCACCGCATCCATAGTGGCTCAAATTTTCATGGATAATATCTTCAAACTTCATGGCATGCCTCATTCAATTGTCTCTGATAGAGATCCAACTTTCACCAGTAATTTTTGGCAAGAATTGTTCAGGCTCCAGGTAACCCAATTGCATCTTAGCACTGCCTATCATCCCCAAACTGATGGCCAAGTTGAAGTTGTCAACAAGTGTTTGGAAACATATCTGTGGTGTTTTTCATCTGACAAATAAAATAAGTGGGATCAGTGGTTACCCCTAGTTGAATGGTGGTACAACACATATTACCATACAACCACTCGCATGACTCATTTTAAATAAGTCTGTGGAAAAAATTCAATGTTAGTTATCTCATACATGCCTGGTGTCTTGAAGGTTTAAAAGGTTGGAAAAAATATTATAGTTCCAGAGGCTATTCCCCGTACTATCAAAAAAAATTTGGTCATGTCTCAGTATCGCATGAAGTAACAAGTAGATCAAGGTTGTATTGAATGTCAATCTGTTGAAGGGGATCAAATGTTTCTTTGTCTACAACCTTATAAGTAGACTTCACTCAAATTTGAACATTGTTAGAAAATTTCTCCCAAATTTTATGGTCCCTATACCATTCTCAAGCAAGTGGGGAATGTGTCCTGCCAGTTATGTCTCCCAGTGATTCTAAGATCCATCATGTTTTTCATGTCTCATGCTTAAAGAAAGTGATTGTAACTAAATGTCAATTTCAAACTAGTCTCCCCGAGTTGGATGAAGAAGGTTCCATTTGGTTGCAATCACAAGCAATCTTAGACCAATGCGAGCATCATCTCCATCAATGCACCATCAAGGAAGTGTTAGTTTAGTGGAAATATACAAATCCAGAAGATACCACTTAGGAGCCAGCCACCATTCTGCAACAATTTTCTCATCTCAATCCTTGAGGAAAAGTTTTTTCTTCAAGGGGGAAGGCATGTTAAGGACCCAACCTCCCTAACTGATCCGAAAAATATTTAGATTTTGATCATTTTAAATACACATAAACATCTACTTGATCTTTGAAATAATAATGATTCCTTCACTGATTGCAATTACATGTGAAATACTTATCCAACCATATACACTTTAATGATAAATAACTTGCAAATAACTAAGAACAAAAAATGAGCAACAATATTGAAATCACATACATAAGTTTGATAACGGAGTCCACCCAATTTGGGCTACATTTTCGGGTCCGCTTCCAATAGAGACCTTCTTATTAATGCTCAAATGCTTGTGCTTTACAATGACCTTTTTACATGTTTCTCAAATGAGTAAACATAATGCATCGTTGGATTCCTTGCAAAAAATCATGAAAAATGAGTATAAAGTTCCTAAAATTCCATCAAGGAACCTCTCAGCATGCTTTATCGTGTAACCTCAAAGCCTATGTACCTGTGGGCATGCACTTCGAGACATAACTTTGAAATAATGAATGCATGTCTTTTCTTCTCGGTCCATGCACCATTAAATAGGGTGCACCCCTTAACTTACCTCCAGAACAATAGGAAAACAATAATTATTATTTTGTTGGCATACCTTAACAAGATGCACCTTTGGCGCAAAGGTTAATTCATACAGTTAGCATGGAGGAGGTAGCGAGTTCGATCCCCATGAACCTCATTTTTTTTTACAACAAAAAATATATACATAGTTCGTAGGTTATAACCCTCGGCATATAGATGGTGGTATATTGTTAATGGTTTAACTAAAGTTTTAACCACCCACAAATCTTGGCACAAACCTTGGTTATATGTTATTTCATGTGACCAAATATAAGGGGTTGAGGGCCCTTTCCTCCACCAATTATACATTGTAACAACTTTAATTATATATGTTCCCATATATGGTTAAGAAACAAATGGATGGTGGAATGGTTAGGCTGTTGGCTTGGTCAGCGGGAGACCCAGGTTCAATCCTCTGAGGATACAACAAAATTTTGACAAACCTTATCCATTATTGGCCAATGGGAGGCTACCACGTGGTAGCCTCTCATTGGCTTATTTATTTCATGTGTCGTCACATGATTATCCCACCTGTATGTATGTTATGCCAATACACCTGCCTAGTCAATGTATGATCATACCACGTGGAACCTTGGGGTGTGACCACGTCATATTTTTATTGTTGTATGGTCGTTCCACGTGTCACCCTTGCAATGGTGATACATGTCACCTTGACCCCTTTGACTTTGACTTTTGACATGGTTGACTTGAACTTTGATCGGCCATAAATTTTTCATGCAAGCTTCATTTGACTTGTCGTTTGCATCGTTGGAAATCTGAGGACGAGCTCTACACATTTATGTCGTTTTCGAGAGAGTTTGGGATAGTCAGATTTTGAGCATTTTTGAACCATTCTAGACCTCTATGGACATTATGGATCCTTCTAGACCTCCGAGAGCATTCACATTCCTCCCCATTGGAATCCTTTTGGACCACCAAAAGTTTTGATTACTCAACAACTAGGTGAGGGTATATTTCCCTCAACCTTTCGATCTCGATCCACTTTTCTTTACCTAGTTTTAATACTTTAAGACCAACTGAAAGATATTCCACATCACCTTGCTATGAAGTCTTTATTCTTCTTTCAAGAATAACATCTTCCTATAGCTCGTCCAAATATTATGGAGAAAAATTATCAACTGTTGGAAATTGAATACTTTCATCTTCATCTATAATCATAGGAGGCTCATAAAGATTCAAATTCTCAACATTTACCACTGAACACATTTTCATTTAGGCTGGTAGATCTAAACGAAAGGAATTAGTACCAATATTCTCCAAGATCTTGAATGGACCATATCGGATTTCCCTCAGTTTTTTACCTTCACCTTTCATTCTATCTTTGTTGATGTGTAATCATACTTGATCACCGATTTCAAATTTATGATCAACCCGATGTTTTTCACGCCTTGCCTTATAGTTGGCTTGGATTTTCTCCAATTGTTCCTATACTTCTTGATGTACCTGTTGAATTTTTTGAATTAACTTTTAGATTTATCTGTATCATCTTGTCCATCTTCTTCAGCTACTTCTCCAAAAGAAAATTCCATAGGTGATTTAGGAAAGTACCCCAAACACACTTCAAAACAAGTTTTCTAAGTAGACGAATGTATGTCATGATTGTAGGCATGTTATACATAAGGTAATTGTTCATCTCATAACTTAGGATGCTTGTTGCAATACCCTCTAAGTAGATGTACCACTGTTATGTTTACCACCTATGTCTTTCCATCTATCTGTGGATGAAAAGTCATGCTCTTCTTCAACTTAGTGTCCATGAGCTCCCATAAATGAGACCAAAACTTTCCCAAAAACCGAGAGTCTCGATATGATATAATAGATGTAGGAAGTCCAAAATGAACCCATACATTAGTAAATAACATTTGTGACATATGTTCATCTATGACATGTTTCTTGCATGGCATCAACATACACATATTTTTGAATCTATCCACAACAACATATAGATAATCATGACCTATCTTGGACGTCGACAAACCCCCTACAAAATCCATGGAGATACTTTCCCATGGCTGAGAAGGTACTGGAAGTGGTGTATATAACCCCAACTTTTTGTTGCTTGGCTTTCTTTTGGCACACATAACACACCCTTTGATATACCTAGAAACTATTTCATTCATTCGAGGCCAATAACAATATCTATGTAATGGTGCTACTATATTACCAACCTCAAAATGACCATAAATGAGAGATGTGTGAGCTTATCTAATTATATTTTCTCTTTCATATCTGGGTATACAAAGTTTTCCAAGACGATATAACAAATTTTCATGCATATAATAATATGATTGTTGATTTTCTTGAGTTAATGCATCATATACCTCTTTAAAATAATCATCCTTAACATATTGTTTTGTATAACTTGAATGCACTAAAGGATTATACCTAAGTATTTTGGATGCCTTAATCACTGGTCTTGACAACATATATGCAACATTTTTATGAATACCTTTCTTATATTCGATTACCAAATGAAACTGTTGTAAGAAACCCATCCACCTGAAGTGTCGTAACTGTTGTAGCTTGGTCTGTGACTGCAAACACTGTAACAGTTGATGATCTATATGAATAATTGTCTCCTTTCCCATTAATTAATTATTCCATTTCTTTAGACTTTGTACCAATTCATGCAATTCCTTATCACATGTTGGATAGTTAATCACAACCTGTGTAAAAGCCTCATAATGATAACATATAGGTTTGCCTCGTTGCATCAAAACTGCTCCCATGGCATATCTGCTTGCATCGATTTGAATATCAAATGGTTGTTGTAGATCTGGAAAATCCAGAAATGGTTTATTGATTATCTTTTCCTTCAACGTCTCGAAGGATTTCTATTGCTTTCCTCCCCATTGAAATACTTTCTTAACACTTGTTAATGCATGTAGAGGAGCTACTATGTATGAGAAATTAACAATGAATTTCCTCTAGTATTGTACTGCTCCTAAGAAGCTTCTAACTTTTGTGGAAGTAGTTGGCTTGGGACATTTCACAATGACTTATACTTTTTGGAGATCTGTATTTAGCGGACCATTCCCTACAATGTATCCCAAATATACCAGAGAAGTTTTTCCAAATTCACATTTAGATAATTTGATATACAACTTATCCTTCTTCAAGATTCCTAAGATTCTCTTGACATGCTTTATATGATCTTCCCATCTTCAACTAAAGATCAATATATCATCTAGATAGATGATAACAAAATCATATATGTAGGGTATGAACACATCATTCATTACCCTCATAAATGTTTTTGGTGCATTGCATAACCCAAATGGCATAACCAACCATTCAAACAATCCTTGCTTGGTATTGAAAGTAGGTTTCCATATTTCACCTTCTGCAATTCTGATCTGATGGTAACCACTTCTCAAATCCAACTTAGTGAAATAAAAAACATTCTTTAATTGATCTAATAAGTCATCAATTATGGGAAGAGGATAATGGTTCTTTACCATAATCTTGTTCAGGGGTCGAAAATCAATACACATCCTCCACGTGCCATATTTATTTAGAACTAATACAATAGGAGAACCACATAGAGAGGAGCTTGGCATAATGATTCCTTTATCGAGCAACTCTTGAACTTGCTTCTTTATTTCTTCATTCTCAATTACTGATGAGCTATACATTCCAATGTTCGAAAGAGGATCATCCTGCTGCAAATATATTTCATGTTCAACACCCCTCTTAGGAGGAAATATTGTAGGTTTCTGAAACAACTCATCATAGTTATATATGATGTTGACCATATCTTGTTGATCATCCCCTCTTAGGCATTGACCGATTTGAAGAAGTGTTTCAAATCAAGCAAGAGAAGTCATTAACGGCCAATGGGATGATGGTTGGGTATTGATTGATTCTGTGAATTGATCAGTTCGTCCAAGAGAAACGACCAATGGTCGATGAAGGAATGAGGGTGAAAATGTGTCATAACATGCCATCCAAGTTGACACCACAGGATGATGTTTCATGCCACATCAACATCCACATGTCATGCCATGTCAGTAGATTCCACATCATCCTAGAAGTGGTTGATGACCGATGATCGGGTCGACTGAATTGGGGAAGTGTTTTCGGCAGTCATCGAGGACCGTCGACAACTGATGGGTCGATGATCGAGCATCGACTGAATTGGTTCTTCCAAGAGAAATGACCGATGGTCGATGAAGGAACGAGGGTGACAACGTGTCATGCCATGCCAGCCAATTTGACACCACAGGATGATGTGTCATGCCACATCAATATCCACATGTCATGCCACATCAACAGATTCCACATCATCCTAGAAGTGGTCGATGACCGATGACTAGGTCGACTAAATTGGGGAAGTGTTTTTGGTATTCATCGGGGACCATCGACGCCTGATGGGCCAATGGTCGAGCGTCGATTGAATTGATGAGGAGTTATATTCACTAATGAAAATCACCAACGGCCAACGAACGATGGTCGATTCGATTGGTTTATCATGGTGTTGTGAATCGATTGTTAAGAGAATGGGATGAAAACCGATGGTCGGATCGACGGTTTGGTCAAAATGTTGTGTGCATCCAAAGGAAAGCATTGATCATCGATGGTCAACGACTGATGATCGGATTGACTGAATTGGGGAAGTGTTTTCAACAGTCATCGAGGACCATCGACAACTAATGGGTCGATGGTTGAGCATAGACTGAATTGGTGAGGAGTTCTATTCGCCAATGAAAATAGCCAATGGTCGACGATTGATGGTCGATTCGATCGGTTTAGCATGGTGTTGTGAATCGATTGTCAAGAGAATGGGACGACAACCGATGGTCAGGTCAAGTGTTTGGTCAAATGTTGTGTGCATCCAAAGGAAATCGTTGATCACCGATGGTCAATGGAGCACAGATCAACGACTCATATTCCACGTGACTTGAGATCAACAACTCATATTGAAAAGGTTGTTACAACAGAAAAACAATCAGCTTTATATGAAATTTTAGAAATTGGTCCTTAACAACATTTTTAGCCAATCAAAACCCATGAAGACAAAGTGTAGAAAGGTATATTGTGTCTTTGCAACTCAAATGAAAGAGATTGGAGAGAACTATCCAATGAGCTAAATTGTTCGCAAAACATAGCTCGTATGAAAAAGTTACAACCAAAACAGTAAGGATAAAATTTTGACACCAAATTACTTCCGAAAGGCATAACTCCTTGCTCTAAAGTTCATTTGGGGAACAAGAGAAACCTATGGAAAGCTTATGATCCATAGAAAACAAAAATGGAGCCATATTTAGGATATGGGTATGTAAAAATGTGCAGGTAGATAAAGAAGACACATGTAGCATACAAGGATAAATTAGGTAGAACAACCTAAACTTCTTCAGACCATAACTTTCAACTCAGAGCTCGAAATTGAGCAAACGAATAGTTGTTGGAAAGGTATTGAGAAGTGAAAGAAATATTTCAACTCAAAAATTTTATTTGGGCACTAAAATATTTCCAAAATTCAATAAAGAGATTTTTGTAGCAGTAAATGAGTGGAGAATTGCAACATGTGGATGTTGTAGCTTTTCGCTCAGAACTGAGATTGAGGCATGAGTATAGTCATCGGATATATTTTTCAGAGAGAAATGGATCTAAGGAATAATATTTTTGATTTGGTGCATTTTTTCCTTCATAAATTGGGATCAAGAATGACATGTAGCATTAATTGACAAAATTTCTATACCATGCATAATTCTAACTAAAATGGTTGCTTGCACATGGTACAAAATTAGAGGTATAATCAAATAAATTAAATCCTAGCATTGAATATCATAGTAATGGAAACATGGAAGAGATTGTAGAAGTTGGTTGAGGAAATAAAGAGCTACAAGACAAGCAATGGAAAGTGGAATTGGATTTCAAGAATCATGTAATTACTCAATGTGAAGATTTTTCCAAATAGTGTCAAAGTTTGGAGAAACCTTCCCAGACAATAGAGGTGAATGTTGAAAGTGATTGTTGTGTAAGGAAGAGTGCATATTCTCAGGATATACCTATGCATAAGCCTAGAGACACACTTGAAGTGCAATATTTTGACAATAAAGAGAGACCAAGCTTACTAGCAATGCATTGTTAATAAGCATAAGAGTACTTTGCAGAGACTGTTGCATGAAGGAAATTTCTAGAAAGAGGATAAGATTTCACAATTGATCATTGTGTGGGTCCGTTTTAGATTAATTCTAGGGTCCATTTGATAGGGAAGCAGGTAAATCTTGTACAGTTGGTTGAAGCATCGAAGAGTTTCAAAAGGGAAGTGCAGGACTGTAGAGCAGATGATGCAATATTGACAAAGGTCTAAGGAAGAACAAGAATATTAGTATTCAGTTGGTATAGAGCTGAATAGTTTACAAGGTAAATTTAATAGAGCTTCTCACCATAAAGCATGAAGTTAATAAGTGAGAAATGTCATTGCATGCACAAGGATTTAAGAATAACTCCATAGCCTTGAAGGTAGAAATATAGTGAAGGTTAAAATATTGTTGCAAGAGAAGGAGAAAGGATATCATGAGATGAGGTGTGACTCATGGTTGGATCAATCATCTCTATTTGAAAGCATGGGAATGTAGGAAGAAGGAATTGTTATATATTATCTAACAACTTTTTTCTAAAAGTACCCAATGAAATAAAGTTGCATCTAATATCAGAATGTGCAACAAAAGTAGGGTACAAGTGAAAATCGAGGGTGTATCATTTCCATTTGGAGTAGAGTAGTCTTGAATGGACAAGTAGTGATTAACAATGAATCACTCAATGAAGTGAAGAGAGGTATTTAAAACTTATCAAATCCATGGATGGAAAAGAGTATCAGAAATATGACATAAAATAATATTTCAAAATGATGAAATGCCAATCAATGATAATTGTATTTCAAGATCGGTTTGGTCGAGGAAATGGGGAGTGTCTAATGCGATTGAAATATTGATGTTCAGATGGAATAATGCATGTTACAACACTATGGATATTGATAATGATAGCCAAAAGATGTTGGGACAGGTTTTTCTCGACACAAAGAAAGCAGTTATGAGATGGCAACACTACTGGATCTAGTGACTGAAAATGTAGAAAGTCCAAGTGGGGGTTGGCTAGTAGGTTCAGAATGGGGGCTAGTTGCGCACAATTGAGCGGAATGGCAATGCACAAGACAACAAGGTTCTATAGAAATTCAAGGACATCCATCTACAACAACAAAGATAAATAATTAATTAAATATGAAATAGATATGCATTGGAGTGCATGATAGAATTGATGCATGATGCATACAATAAAGATATAATGCATGTGCATAAAATAGGCATGAAAAATCAAATTATTGGTGCAAATTGATTTGTGTTTGTGC
>ML785316.1:758327-797065 GCA_009831015.1 Picea engelmannii | reverse complement strand
CGCAATGGAACAGTCCTTTCAGCCCAGAAATGTACAGAAATGCTAGAAAATGGAGATGAGGAAACTCGGCTTCACGATCTCGATCTACAACAGGAGCGGGTCTTCAAACAGGCTCTGATACCATGTTCGACAACACAGGTATTTCAACAGAGGAAGAACACCTTCAGTAACCACTTACATAACCAGATCAAAGATCAACACACCGATGTTTTCACGTGGTAAAACCCCTACGGGGAAACATCCACGGCCCCATCCAACGCGGCTACTTGGAGCAGTTTATTAATGCAAAGAAAAACATTACAGAGAGATTTTACAAGAGATTTTCTCACAATCGATCATCGGAAAATGACCCTCCATGCTCTTTAAATAGAGATCATGGACCAATCGGGTGTTAAGCCACGGATCAATGGCCGTTAAAATCGAGGAGAGTATGAACCGTCATATCACTCTATGTCGGGAACATATCGTGACCGTCGGATTGCCTAACTACAAATGCATACTAATGCATACTAAAGAAACACACGTTTACCTAACGACATATTAGACCAAGTAGATCTTAACTAACTACTAAGTGTCTAAATATCCTAACAGTCACCTATGTACTTTAGTTGATTATTTTTAATAGAAATACTTTTTTCTTGTCCAATTGATATCTTGCAAATATTTGAATTATTATTCCATGGGTGTATTTGTCATGTATGTTAATGGATTATGCTAATATATATGCTAACATTATATATTATCACCATATGCTTGCGTATCTTGGTTGTTGAGGAAAAGTTGCAGGTATAAAAATTTGGGTTGCGTGCTCAACGGTGGTCTTCATCGAACGTCCGGACAAGGTACGATATTGGCCTTGTCTTGTTAGCATTTCATTTATATAGCATACTTGGGATTAGAATTGATTTATGTGTGTCATTCTGTCTGTCGTGGTTTACCCCTTTCCATAGAGAGATTTTCGTCGTAACAAACATCCCATTCCAACCACTAAGGCACCAACTTGAAATACATAGTATACATGCAATATATGCAATTCTAATTAACCCATGCTATAGAAATTGGATGTGTGCAATGTCGTTAGTTGGGTCCCCCAAGTGAATATGCTAATTTTAGGTTGTGTATGCTAAGAAAGTTTTACAATCCCTTTATACACTATTGTTATTTACAATGATACAGGGATGCAATCATATCATACTACTTCTTTAGAAGAGTTTTTGCAAAATCGATTAGAAAAATTTTGCTACATTTATGGTCTCATTTTTTTCCTTGGTAAAATGAATGTTTTAGTTGATTTGCAAGGCCCTATGATTCCTAACTCCACCCTATTTTGGTACAAGTTACATTTTCCACACATTAATACACAATATGTTCTCCTTTAAACAAGTATCTACCATTTAACTTCACTCAATGACATCTTAAGTTATTTAGACTCATGGTCTTTGTCAATAATACATTCTTTATTAGCAAAATAAATATTCTACAAAATTTCAAAAAATAAAAATAAACATGTTTTTTAATTCATAAGAGGACCAATTCCATATGGGGAGTTTTTCCTTAATATGATAGAAATATGGTCTCCATTTTCAAGAAGGGTGATATCATTAATTTTGAGTGTGGCAAACTTAGGCTCGAACTTTATGTATATTATGCATTCATATGATTGTGAAGTTTGTAGTTCATATTCAAGACAAACATGTAATAATTGTATTGAGAGATTTTTTTTTTCCATAAAGAAAATTTCTCCATTATATTAGAAATATAAATATTACATCTCGTGGATCACAAAAACTATCCAAGTAGGACTATAGTTACTGTGTCATTACAAAAAAAAAAGATGAGAAGACAAAAATACACAATCACTTGTTCATTGCCCAAAATTTTAATGGTAACCCAATTGACAGAGGGAGGAGTATCCTCGAATAGTGCAGAGTTTCTCTCCAACCATAAAAACCAACAGGTGAGAGCCGAAAGGAATGGGATATTTGATTTATCTGTTGTCCAGAGATTATAACCATCCAACAATGTTGTGCCATTCCAAATATCCTTAAGGTGTAGGAGTGTTTTTAATCTCTTCCAAGTAGAAATGGTGAAGCAACACGAGATAAAGAGGTGGTTTATGTCTTCAGAAGAACAATTGCAAAGTGAGCAACGACTGGGACCTTCCCATCCTTTCCTTTGTAGAGTCTCCCATGTGTGTATCTTCCCCTCAATTGCCATCTAGGTAAAAATTTTTATTTTTAGTTGTATAATCCACTTCCATAAGCCACGTCTTCATCCTTTTATGACATTGTTGTCCTGAGTGGTAAGAAAATCCAAATATACACTCCTTGCAGTTAGAATACCAGAGTGGTCACCTCCCATCCACATCAATTTGTCGTTGTCGTCCACAATGGAGACACCAGAGCTAATAAGTGCCTTAATGTAGCGATCCCATTCCATCGCCAGCGAGCTAGAGAGGTCCAGGTCTGTATAATTGTACCAGGTGGGCGAGTGCCCAGATCGTTCATCATTTTTCCATGCCTAAGAGAGTACAATGATCTTCTTTTGTTTTAATACTGTAATCAGTTTCGGCGAGAGGAAAGAGTTTTCCTCCAACCCCATAATCTTATCAATGCCAACCTCCACTAGATTGCCCGACCCCGAAATCCAGCTAAGCCAGTGAGTAATCAAGTGAATTGATTTTAATAAACCACCCCAGATCTTGGAAACTCGTTTCAGGGAGAAGGATGGAGATCTGAGCCAATTAATGATCGTGTAGGATGAGAGGTACTTGTCCTTAATTACATCATGCCAGATGCCAATGCCCATTAGAACCCTCCATAGAGTGTTAGCAGCTAGAGATTTACTCAAGAGAAATATATTCTAGAAGCCCCAACCTCCATGGATTTTTGGCTTTGCCAGAGACATCCATCTACATAGATGTAGATGTGGAAAGTCCTTGTTCCCTCTCCAGAGGAAGTTATACATAAGATTCTTGATCTTGTTTAAAACAGAACACGTGATGATAGTCAAGGACAACCAATAAATTGGCAGACTTTCAAGTGTCGACTTAACTAAAATGTAACGTCCACCCAGGGACAACCACCTATTACACCATAGATCAATTTTGTTCTCCAACTTAGACAATAGCCAGTTCCAGTCTGTGCTTCTATGGGGTCCAATTAACATGTAGAAACCCAGATATCTTAAACATGTGGAAAGCAAAGAAAAACTGTATGGAAGAACATTCTGAAATGGAGCCAACTCAGATTACGATAATTCGACATATAATGCATTGGATTTTTGTACATTTACCTTTAACCCAAAGGCTTTGCAGAAAAATTTGATAATATCTTCGATTTCTATCCATTCATTTAATGAAGCATTTGTCATAATTAATATATCATCCACGAATAAGATGTGAATTATCTTTATCAACCTGGATACTCTAATACATGTGATCTTCCCAACTTCCTTGCTATCTTTTAATAGAAAACTAAGTCCTTCTAATAGCAAAATAAATAACAACAGGGATAAAGGACAACCCTGACGTAAACCTCGATCGCTCTTGAATAAGTTTGTCGCTTCCCCATTCACTAAAATTGCAAAGGAAGATGAGGAAACACAGTTCATTATCCAGTTGGTGAATTGAACATCAAAACCTGATTGTAGCAAAATCAACCTCAAAGTATCCCAGTCAACACAATCATATCATTTTTGTAAGTCTAGCTTCAAGATTATAGATTTGTAATTCTTCTTCTTGATGCTATGAAGACATTCATGAGTTGTGCCAATGGCCTCTTGTATCTGTCAGTCTTTTAGGAACCCGAGCTATTCTATAGAGATGAAGTTGGATAGGATGGGTTTGATATGATTTGAAATTATTTTAGATATTAATTTGTAAACAAGATTGCAAATAGAAATGGGCCTGTAGTCGTTGAAGGTAGTCAGCTTGTTTGACTTCAGAATCAGTGTGATAAAGGTAGAGTTGAGACTGCTAATTACCTGCCCTTTAGTTCTAGACTCCTTTACCATTTCCAATAGATCGTTCCCCACAAGATCGAAAAATATGGTGAAAAAATCCACAGTCCATCCATCGGGACATGGACTCTTATATTTCTTAAAGGAATGTAGCACTTCCTTTAACTCTTCTAAGTTGAAAGGATGAGTTGGAGTGTTTGTATCTGTATATGTTACCATGCGAGGAAAGATCCCAGCAAGTCTGCATTGATCCATAGTTAAATGTTTTCCCTGTGCTTTGAAAAATTTACTAAAATACCTCACGACCTTAGCTTTTATATTCTCCTGGCCTATGTGTTGGTGCCCAGAGGAGTCTTCGACTTCCCAAATGTGTTTTCTATTTCTATTAAAGCTGGCGTATTGGTGAAAGAACTTCGTGTTTTGATCCCCTCCATTAATCCAAATAGATTTGTTGTGCTAGCTCCATAGTTCTTCTTTTTCTCTTAGGATGTTGTTGTGCTCATGTTCCAAACAAATTAATAACTTTTATGTATCTTTTGTTAATTCACCACTAGCCCGGTGCATTAAAATATCATTTATATTGGATTCCAATTGTTCCATTCTCAACAGGATATTCTTGTTCTTTTCCCTGACCCATAGCTTGGTCCTTTTTTTTAGATCCTTTAGTTTCCAGATGATTCTGCGTTGTTTTCCACCTTCAAAAAGATATAGTGGATCTGGCTAAATCTCATGTACAAGGGAAATATAGTCTTTATCTTATAACCACTATGGATTGAGCTTGAAGGATAGGGTCTGTGTTTTGGTCTGATCTCTAACTGTAATAGAATAGGGGCATGATCGGATACATAGGGGTATTCCACCCAGGAGCGATGTATACCTACATCTGAGACTAGCTCTTCCAATGCATAAAATCTGTCCAAACGCTTTGTAATAGAGCTAGACCCTTGGCGGCCATTCCTCCAGGTAGGGATGATAATGTCCGGTTGTACATAGACCAAATGATTGTTTTGGAATATATCTTTGAAATATTCTGAAAGTGGCCCAGCCTGTGTTGATCCACCCCAAATTTCACTAGGATAAACGGTGAAATTCATGTCTCCAACTATGATTAGATTTTTATGTAAAATAATGCCACTTTCCTCAACCACATTCCAAAAATTCCTCCTCTTCGCGCATGGGCCATAAGTATTTAGTATTAAAATCTTTCTCTTATTGGTAATGTAATAACCTGTCAATAATATGACACCAACAGAAAGGTAAGGTACCAGATCAAATTTAACGGGGTCCCAAGCTATGAAGAGCCTGCTCGAGGTCCCTACATATTTAACATCACAGATAACCCATGATGGTCGAAGGCCACTCATGTAATTTCTCTCTTTTTGTTCAGGGACCAGGGTTTCTTGTAATAAAATGATGTCCATATGAGTCTTGTCCAATACACGTCTCACGAAGGCCGTTTTTAGTGAGCCTCCCACCCCTCGAAGATCGAGGGATAGAAAAATCATTATCTAGCCCTGGCAAGGGCCTTCACTGCTCTAAGTGCCCCACAGTCCATGGAAGTAGAAACTGAATCAGGTTGTTGGGAAGAGGAGGAAGTGGCCTTCTTCCTGGCGCTACGGGTTTTTATCGGTGAGTACTCAATCCCCAAGCCATGTGACCATGCATATTATTCTCCTATGCCCGAACCAACCGGTCGAGAGGTGCTGGATGTACCATCAAGTGGAATTTTTTTATACACTGACTTACCCAAGTATGATGTTAGAGGGATAGTGGATGAGTGGTCACGCAATTAAGGTATTAAGGAGTCAAGAACCTCGTTTAAAGAAGAGTCTGTTTCCGTGGATTCTTGATAACCGGGAAGAGTGGCAGAAGACTCGAGGTGGATAACAGGCGTAGTGGTGGGGGGGAAATAAATTTGAGAGTTATCCTGTGTTGGTGAGGAAGTGATAGGTGTAGAAGAGATTGCTATGGGAATCAAAACCCTAGGAGAATCTTGTGCATCTAAGACTGGCTATAGAAAACTCTGGGGATTTTTTGTCTTCTGTAAAATGGTGTCCTTATCAATGGACCTAGCAACCATCATAACCCCCTCCAGGGGTCCCCCCTCAAAGTAGTATTCACCTTCAACCAGTCCAAAGCGTCCAAAACCTCCCTTTCCAAATACGTTAAAGTAGAAAAAAACAAAGGGCAATGTGAATGTAGCTTACCCATAATTGTATCCGGAGGAATGGGAGAACTGGAAATATCCGAAGGGAAATGGAAAGTTCCAAAAACATTGTTGGTTGTTTCCAGAGACGAGTTATATAAAAACTCTTGTTTTTCTAATTCTTCTATTTCTTCCGGAGAGCTCCAACCGCTGCAATCCTGACGAAGGTGACCGGTTTTGTGACAGAGGCTGCACCTGAAGGGAATGTCGAGATAATCAAGTCGTTTGATGGTTTTCCTACCACGTTGGTCTATCTCTAAAACTTTCGGTAAACCATGGTGTATGTCCATATCGACCAGAACACGGGCCACTTTCCTGTTTGCAGATTTTAAATTGACATTATCCACAGAGATAAAAGTACCCAGAGTGTTTCCTATAGCCCCGAGCGCAGGTTCATTCCACAAGTGAATGGGTAGGCCTGGAACGAGCACCCACAGGTGGCATTGTTGAAAATAACCGACGGTCAGGTTGAAAGCTACACACCACTTCTTTATCATTGGGTGCTTCCTCCCATAATTCATCTGTGTTCTAATAGCTTGGTTTGGTCCTCCGGAGACTTGCAAATGAAGCCAAGCTAGCCTCTGGTGAAATAGAGGACTTCCGGCATGTAGCCCATAAGGGGAAACCAATGGGTTTGGACCCATTCCTGTATAGGAATATCTCTTAGAAAACAGTAGGAGATCTTTCCAACAAGACTGCAGAGGGCGAGCCAAGCAACCTCTTCTAACCTGACATCTGAGCCCATAACCAGTTTCTGGTGTGTCTTGACATGTTTCCACATCCTCCGAGTGTTACTAGGTTTCCTAGAGGAGTATGTAACCTTGGTGTAGGTAGGATGAGATGCCTTCACACTGTGTGCAATATCTCCTCTGGCTGCAAAGGGAGCCTTAGAGGTTTTACATGCAGAATGATTTAGACCAGGTAGGGTGTCGAAGTGAGGGGGAGGGAAACTAGGTAAATCATTAGAGGAAGAATGAAGGAGGGATGTCCCATCTGGCAGAGTGGACTTTAAGGAAGGTGTACTAGTGTCCAGGGCGTCTACCTTGGCGAAAAGACTCGACTGTTGCCACATTACCTCATCCGTAGGTTTCATTAAGGCTGCTACGTGATGTGTTATGTCATCTGGTTTTGGCAGTTGTGAGGATCCCCACCAACTGGGCTCCATTGAAAGTTTTTTACTAGAGGTCAGACCAAGAACATTCCAACGATGGGATGTGGAAATGTGCCCTATCTTGGAATCAGGGACTAATAATGGTAAATAAAAGAGTGACGATCAGTAAGTGGGAGGGTTATGGTGAGTGTGGGTCCAACCCCTAGAGTGGAAGAAACAGTGAAATGAGGCTAAAAATAGTGGGAAAGTAGTGGAAACTAGAACCCAGGGAAGTGTAAACAGAACAATACTTACCAAAAACCTGGAAAGAGCCTAGAGAAACATACTAAGGAAACTACGTGACTGTAACCTGGAATTCTGCTCCGTCATTATTGTGTTTGAAAAGCTATAACTCCTGCCTTCAGAACCAGAGTATCCATCCCCATTGGTAGGTGTGCATCTAGAGCTAAATTTTCTCTCAAACTCCTTCACTATGTTATTAAAAAATATTTAGATGAAGAAAATAGTTTAGCTACTAATAATCTTAAGTGAATTTGGAACATCCTCTTTTCTTTTCACTTCAATATTTAAATGAAAAAAACAAACTTAGAACTCAATCATCCTAAGTGGATATGGGAAACACATTCATTCCACATTATAAGTATGTTATATATATTATTTATGTGAGGTTGATTCCCATTAAGATTGCAATGGATACTTGTATTTAGAACTCCAATCTCCTACACAAGGATGCAAATCTAGTTAGTATATTAAGGTATATACTTTTTTTTCACGAGTGGATGTTGACATATAATTATTGGGCTCCTTGTTTTGAGTTATTTATTTATTTATTTATACTCATCATCACACAAAGTAGGAAAATGCTAAAGACATTTGCAAAGAGATCTACACATGTATACTTGAAAGGAACATGGATAGATGTGTTACACCTTTTAATACTTAAACTCCTTCATCACTCTAAGTTTTATCTGTATTTTTGCCTCTCAATGTTATGTGTTCCTCTAGGATGGTTGAATCCAAACTCTAAAGTGTCTCAAGAGAATGTTATCATGTTGTTTGGAAGTCCCTTTAACATAACTTTGAGTTTGTTCCCACCAACTTTAAACAAAGTCAAACTACCACATTCTATGTAAACAACATATTTGTAGACTTTGTATTCGAGAGCCCAAGCTTGAAGATCATTTAGCCTTTAGATACGCTATTTACTATGAGATTTGTGCGCTGTAAAACTCTTCACATGCATCCTTCAATATTTTTTTTTATAGAGAATGAGGAACAAAAATGCCTTGCTTTATTTATTTTGTGAGATGTTTTAGTTTTGGGAAAAAACCCTTACCTCCCTATTATCCCACATTGTTAATTTTAGGCTAATCACCTCATACTCCTCAGGATTGGACATGCCATGACCTAAAAGATCTTATGGTGAATGCACATTTGGTAGTGCAGTGAAGCATTGTAGGCTTTAACATCCTCTGTCAAAGATTGACACAAATATTATCCCTCATTCCTTCTTCGCATCAATTACCATAAGAATGTTCGAATGAGATTGCTTCGATGCTTAGTTTCATCGTGATCTTTCTCAATCTTTCTCTTCCTTTTTTCTTTCTCAAATGTGATTTTTCATATTTTATTTTACTTTGGAAAAAATGCAATAGACACTCCCACTATATTTTTTGTTCATATACTTTTTTCAATTCCATTTACCATTTATTTTTAACCCCCTAACATTAATATATAAATTAAATTAAACTATATATTATAAATTACCAATTACATTTAAGAAATGACACATAAAATAACCTCATATCTATCCATGGTATTGTATAAACACAATGCCATATAATACGTCCTCCTCCTCTCATTCCTTCCCTCTTAATGTCGTTGCTTCATTTCCAAAGTTGCAAATGAAGGTTTGACTCTCTTACAATAATTTACATGAATAGAGGTTTAAAGAAGATAAAATTATTACTTCATCTTTATCCAAAGCTACAAAGATTTGGTTTTTCTACAATAATTTACATGAAAAAATATGAGAATAAGGCAAAATAAGGTAAACATACATATATATGAATAAGGCAAAATAAGAAAAACATACATATATGAATTCATAAAGAAAAGCAAAGAAAACAAACTCGCATGTATGGATTAATGTTTTAAATTGATACCATATAATTTGAATATGGTAAAACTTAAAATCACACATTACTAATATTTATATTAATTATAAAACTATTAATTTATATAAAAAAAAATTAATTATAAAACTGTTAATTTATATTAAAAAAATACAAGTAAAATTTTTTTATTTAATGAAAAAAAGAAAAATACATTTATAAAAATTTCACATGATAAAGTTGAAAAAATACTATCACATCAATTTATAAAATTACTTTTTTTTTTAAATTAAATTTAAATAAATAAAAATATAAAATTATTTTATAAATAATTTATATTTCAATAAATAATTTCTCTAAGGTTTGACTCTCTTACAATAATTTACATGAATAGAGATTCAAAGAAAACAAAGTTATTACTTCATCTTTGTCCAAAGCTTTTTTTTTCTTTAGAAAATTCTGAGCAGGAAACTCACCCGATATTTTCCCACTTCGTGGATGATATGGAATGCTAAACTGTGATCCCAGGGACACAAGGCTCGAACCCGTGATCTCTCCATGTACTGAGAGAGTGTGCGCATGTCTTACCAACTGTGTTATCCCATGGGACTTCTTTGTCCAAAGCTACAAAGGTTTAGTTTTCCTACAATAATTTACTTGAAAAAATATGAGAATAAGACAAAATAAGACAAACATACATATATGAATTCATAAAGAGAAGTGATGCAGCCCCCCCTCCCTTTCGGGGTTCTGCGACCTCCTGGTCTCTGGATCGTTTCAATTGTGAGTCGGATTGATTCTTTGGGCTCCTGAATGAACCCTGATCAATTATACATAGACCCCTTTTCTTGACTGGGTGCAGGTCCTGTGATACCCACACCTTCTTTCCACGCATTCCAGTGCTCTTCACTTCACGGGCGCTAGCTCCTCTTTACTAGTCCCTTCCTTCATATGACCCTGGGATGTGCCCTTATGCTAATGCACGATTGCTGGCACGAGCAAGAGTGGTTTTAGACCAACCCACTTTTCGCCCCGCAATCCTCCTCTAGCCTACACGTGTCCTCCAGACAAAACCACGGTTCAAATTGCGGCCCACCTTTGATTCCTTAACATCCTCGCAACTTATGTCCCCGCAATGACACGGGATCGTCGATCTCACGATCTTGACGATGACATCCAAATTAACGCTTCAAATATGTGCCCTTTCCATCTACAGATCAGATTTATTCCTCCTAGATCAACGGTTGTGATCTCTTTCGCAACTCCAGATTTCGGGTGTTTGAAATCTCAAACCTCGCTTTCCTCCGTCTCCAATCTTCCGAAGTCAACAATATGTTGACACCTGCCCTTTTAAATATGCGGCTAGGATCTCCTCCACTATTTTGACAATCTCAGTTCTCAACTGAGACTCCAGTGTAACTTTCCCCTAAGCTCGCGATCTGGTGACAAGTGTCCCCTCGCAAATCAACGACTCTCGACTCTTCGGCTATTCGAGCTTCCGGTATTCCAACCTTCTGTGTGCTCATTCCTCCCAGAGAGTCTTCATCCAAAACACACGATCTCTTGATGTGTGTCTCCCCTTTGATCTGACGGTCTCTATCTGCTTCGGGTCTTTGGGGTTCGGGAGTTTCAACTCTTGTGCACTCGCTCCTCCTGGAGTGATTTCACCCGAAAAATCAGATCTTGATGGATGCTCGCCACGCGTCCTCCCTAATGATGGACGATCCCAAATGACTTCGGGACTTCAAAACTTTTGCGAGTCCACTCTCTTGTGTATGCACAACATTAAATTTCATGCACCTTCTCGTGATCAAACGATGATTGATCCCTTCTTGCTCAGATCTGAAGGATGAAATCCGTTCTTCTCCTCTGCACTTCCTCTGTTCACTGGACGTAGATCTGACAGTCCAGGCTCCTTCTCACAACAAAATCTGATGACTGTTATCACTCCTCCTCCTGAGCTTCCACCTTCTCTCAACTTGGAAGATTTTATCCGTGTTCAAAGGTTTCGTCCTTTGAACTCTTTCATGTGAACTCGACTCTTGGGTCTCACTTTGCTCTTGCAGTGTTATCTCTTCTGAGATTTTGGACTTAGAATAAGTCTGCCTCCTACACACTCTCTTTGTTATCCCTTATGAGCTTGGTCTCCTCAAAGACTCCAATCTCCCACACACTCCTTACGTTTCTGGGATTTCGTCAAACTCAGATCCGAAGTATTTTCTTGTAATGAAAATGCTTCTCGCCCTTCTGGCGTTCTCCTTGCTCAATGCACACCTTGCAGATCTTCTCCTGACAGAGTGTTCAGTAACTCTGTCTCCTTACGAATTCAACATAGAGTTCCTTATGTACACACTTGCACCGACACAATGCCCACCTGGCAGAGATCTACAGAGTTCTTAGTAACTATGGTTCTCTCTAAACTCGATAAAGAGTTCTTCCTATGCACTCCTTGCACTTGCTCGATGCCCATTTGACAGAGCTTCTACAGAACCTTCAATAGTTCTATTATGTGCTTCCTCTGCACAATATTTTCTCCAGAGTGTTCAGTAACTCTGAGGCTCCTCCTTGAGTTTGTGAATCCTTCTGGTGTGCCCTCCTGGCACGTCCTCTCCTGAACTTGATTTGATATTCAGGTGCACACTCCTTGCGCTGGCTACAAAAATTCCAATGTTCTGTTGTGCACTCCTTACATAGCCTAAAGAACCCAGAATGATAAAACAAACTCAAACAAAGCTAGAGGAATCTATATTCCTACTGTAAACGAAACTTATCATACATCTACAACATTCATTCATGGAATACTTAAACACATGAACAACAATATGCAGGAAAAACTGCTTTTCTATTATCTCTATGTGTCTATACATATGTTCTGTAACAAAGTCCCAGTTCTCCCAAGCTCTCTCTCAGAACTTCTAAGACCTCCTCAAGCCTCTCTACCCTAGATCTCCCCATCTTTCTCTTCCTTTCTTAACTACAAAAGAGGGCTTCCCAAGCTTATCCTCTCCTCACCATTTTATTGCTATCACTATCTCAGATACGACACCATACTCCTACGGCTACATTACATAAATGTTCATCCAGACCTGACTATGATCTGGACCTACTACATGAAACCATTTAAGGCAACCCCAACCACTATCTGTACAAAGGTATGGTTTGGCATTAAAATCCTTACAACACAAATCCTCATGGGATCTGATTTCATATAATAAAAAAATGTGAGAGGTTCAATGCCTCTCTTTCTCCTGAAATGTGCGTTGATGTGTGGGAATGCTGGCGTGCTGCGAAGGTGGAGCGATGCTCCTGCATCATACTCCATAGCTGGGAAAATCATGAGCTCGTGCTCATGAGCTCCTCTTCTCCAGTGTTGAGATCCTCCTAGATCCCAAATTCTCTTATGGAGTTGTCCTCTTGCTCCTCTCCAGCTATGCTGCTGCTTCTTATTCTTCTTTCCTGTTGTTATGGCGGGCTCTCCCCTATTTAGCTCCTCTTTGTTGACTGCTTCTGCTGACCTTAACATTAGCTTCATGATCTCCTCTATCACCTCATCCAACTGCTCCAGTGGCTATCTATTTGTGTGTAGTCTTCTCTGCTGCACTTCTGTCTTACCAATGGGTAGATCATTATGATCCCCCATGTTGTTTTCTTCTTCTATGGAATTAGCTTTCCACTCTGCTGCAGAATCCAATTCTGCAGTCTCTTCTTGATTGTCCTGCTACTCAGTCACCTCCTCTGACAGATTAGCCTATGCCATTGCTCCTTGTGCTGGTTCAACTCTAGCTTCCTCCAATTGTTCCTCTGGCTGGTATGCTCCTCCATCTATCTCCAACTTAGTCTGTTGGATGTGCAAGCTTTGCACCATCACCCTTCTCTCTAGGGCTTCCAGTTCTTCATACAGATCAACAAGTCCATGTTGTCTGTTCCCTCTTCTGCTGCAGGCTCCAATGCTACAATCATCTCCTTTTCAGCTTCCTGGCTAAAATTTTTGAGCCATTCTTCTGAATACTCATCTTCTTCTCCTTGGGAAACTTCTGATATCCACTCCTTCATCATGAAAATCATCGTTGGTTGTCCTTCTTCTTCTGCTGCAGTCTCATCATGTGCACTGGCCTCTACTTGGTTGTTTAGTATGAATATCTTGATCCCTCCAATAATCAGAATGCTCCTCTAATCCTCCTCTTTTGTGATGGAAGTATTTAACTTCTCATTGTCTTCATTCACATGGTCCACAAATCCACATGAATCTCCATCTATCAGAACTCCTCACTGACATGAACTCACTTTTGAGCTCTTGAGACTTTCAGACAATCTCATCTCTTTCTCCCATGCCCACCTGGCAATCTGGGATTTTTGCCCTGCCCTCCTGGCAGTCTATGAGATCCTCTAATGATCCCATCTCATTTCTCACCTGGCAACTTAAAATTTCATCGCTACTCACTTAGCAGTCTCTGAGACCCTTCTCTGATCTCTTCTCCTCATTATCACTGAGACTCTTCCCAGTTTCTGGTTCACAAATGTGAATAAGTTCCTCCTCTAGTTCACTGAGGTTTTCAATATGCCTCAACCACCTTCTCAATAGCCTTTGTTGTCCTCTGGCCAACAATTTATGAATGGGCCACTTCACCTTCTTCTTCATGGGCCATTCATACACCCAATGCACCTTTGCATCTCGTTGCATTTTCAATGCAAGCTTCTCCATCCGTGTTCTTATCTCTTTGAGCTCTTTGTCTATCCCAGCCTTGCTTTTCTGCTGGCGGTCTCCTCTTGGACCACGTTCATGGCCTTCAGTAGCCATCTCCTTCTTCTACCTACTCTCCTAGCAAGCCTGTTGTTCACTCTACAACTGAGAGCATTCCCAGCTTCCCCTACAACTCATCTGGTTGTCTATTGACTGTTGCACACCTTGCAACAATCACACAGAGCATCAACGCCCTGTCTTCCTTCACCTACTGTATACATATGAACTTTTTCTTATGATACCACTTGATGTTACCAGAATTTCTCCTTCAATCCTTTTTACCTGAAATATACAAATGAAATTTCGCTCGGATACCACTTGATGGTATCAGAGTATTCTCTTTATCTACCCTCTATTACAGAAATTAAAAATTTGAGCTCTAATACCACCTGATGTAGCCCCCCCCCCCTTCGGGGTTCAACGACCTCCCGGTCTCTAGATCGTTCCAATCGTGAGTCAGATTGAATCTTCAGGCTCCTGAATGGACCCTGATCAATTATACACAGGCCCCTTTTCTTGACTGGGTGCAGGTCCTGTGATACCCGCACGTTCTTTCCGCGCATTCCAATGCTCTTCAGTTCATGAGCGCTAGCTCCTCTTTACTAGTCCCTTCCTTCATATGACCCTGGGATGTGCCCTTATGCTAATGCACGATTGTGAGTACAGGCAAGAGTGGTTTTAGACCAACCCACTTTTCGCCTTGCAATCCTCCTCCAACCTACATGTGTCCTTCAGATGAAACCACAGTTCAAATTGCGGCCTGCCTTCGATTCCTTAACCTCCTCGTAACTCTGTCCCCGCAATGACACAGGATCGTCAATCTCACGATCTTGACGATAACGTCCAAATCAACGCTTCAAATCTGTGCCCTTTCCATCTATGGATTAGATCTGTTCCTCCTAGATTAACGACTATGATCTCTTTCGCAACTCCGGACTTCGGGTGTTTGAAATCTCAAACCTCGATTTCCTCCATCTCCAATCTTCCGGAGTCAACAATCTGCTGACACCTGCCCATTTAAGTATGCAGCCAGGACCTCCTCCACTATTCCAACGATCTCAGTTCTCAACTGAGACTCCAATGTAACTTTCCCCTGAGCTCACGATCTGGTGACAAGTGTCCCCTCACAGATCAACGACTCTCGGCTCTTCGACTATTCAGGCTTCGGGTATTCCAACCTTCTGTGCGCTCGTTCCTCCTAGAGCCTCTTCATCTGAAACACACAATCTCTTGACGCGTGTCTCCCCTTTGATCTGACAATCTCTATCTACTTCGGGTCTTCGAGGTTTGGGAGTTTCAAATCCTGTGCACTTGCTCCTCCCAGAGTGCTTTCACCTGAAAACTCAGATCTTGATGGATGTCTGCCACGCGTCCTCCCTAATGATGGACGGTCCCAAATGACTTTGGGACTTCGGAACTTTTGTGAGTCCACTCTCCTGTGTATGCACAACGTTAAAGTTTGTGCACCTTCTCGTGATCAGACGACGACTGATCCCTTCTTGCTCAAATCCGATGGATGAAATCTGTTCTTCTCCTCCGCGCTTCCTCTATTCACTAGACATAGATCTAACGGTCCAAGCTCCTTCTCACAACCAAATCTGATGGCTATTATCGCTCCTCCTCCTGAGCTTCCACCTTCTCTCAACTTGGAAGATTTTATCTGCGTTCAAAGGTTTCGTCCTTTGAACTCTCTCCTGTGAACTCGACTCTTGGGTCTCGCTTTGCTCTTGCAACGTTATCTCTTCTGAGCTTTCAGACTTAGAATAAGTCTGCCTCCTACACACTCTCTGTGTTATTTCTTCTGAACTTGGTCTCCTCGAAGACTCTGATCTCCCACACACTCCTTGTGTTTCTGGGATTTCGTCAAACTCAGATTCAAAGTATTTTCTTGCAAAGAAAATGCTTCTCGCCCTTTTGGCGTTCTCCTTGCTCGATGTACACCTTGCAGAGCTTCTCCTGATAGAGTGTTCAGTAACTCTATCTCCTTACGAACTCAACATAGAGTTCCTTCTGTACACACTTGCACCGGTTCAATGCCCACCTGACAGAGCTCTACAAAGTTCTCAGTAACTCTGGTTCTCTCTGAACTCAATAAAGATTTCTTCCTGTGCACTCCTTGCACTCACTCGATGCTCACCTAGCAGAGCTTCTACAGAACCTTCAGTAGTTCTGTTATGTGCTTCCTCTGCACAATCTTTCCTCTAGAGTGTTCAGTAACTCTAAGGCTCCTCCTTGAGTCTGTGAATCCTTCTGGTGTGCCCTCCTGGCACGTCCCCTCCTGAACTTGATTCGATATTCAGGTGCACACTCCTTGCGCTGGCTACAGAACTTCCAACATTTTGTTGTGTACTCCTTGCACAGCCTAAAGAATCCATAATGATACAACAAACTCAAACAAAGCTAGAGGAATCTATCTTTCTACTGTAAACGAAACTTATCATACATCTACAACATTCATTCATGGAATACATAAACACATGAACAACAATATGCAGGAAAAACTGTTTTTCTATTATCTCTGTGTGTCTATACAGATGTTTACAAAACTGGACTGTAACAAAGTCCCAGTTCTCTCAAGCTCTCTCTCAGAACTTCTAAGACCTCCTCAGGCCTCTCTACCCTAGATCTCCCTATCTTTCTCTTCCTTTCTTAACTACAAAAGAGGGCTCCCCGAGCTTATCCTCTCCTCACCGTTTTAGTGCTATCACTATCTCAGATACGACACCATACTCCTACAACTACATTACATAAAAGTTCATCCAGACTTGACTACGATCTGGACCTACTACAGGAAACCATTTAAGGCAACCCCAACCACTACCTGTACAAAGGTATGGTTTGGCATTAAAAGCCTTACAACATAAATCCTCATGAGATTTGATTTCGTATAAAAAAAATGTAAGAAATTCAATGCCTTTCTTTCTCCTGAAATGCGCGCTGATGTGCTGAAATGCTGACGCAATGCTGAGGTGGAGCGATGCTCCTGCATCAAGAAGCAAATAAAACAACATGACATGTATGAATTAATGCTTATTAGGAAATCCTATATTAAATTGATATGGTATAATTTGAATATGGTAAAACTTAAAATCACACATTACTAATATCTATATTAATTATAAAACTATCCATTTAAAAAAAAAAGAAACTGTTAATTTACATAAAAAAAAAATACAAGTAAAATTTTATTTTAATTTTATATTTAATGAAAAAATGAAAAATACTTTTAAAAATATTTCACATGATAAAGTTGAAAAAATACTATCACATCAATTTATAAAAATTATATTTTTAAATTAAATTTAAATAAATAAAAATATATAATTACTTTATAAATAATTTCTCTCAATTGATATATATATATATATAATTATTCACTATTAAAATAAAAATAAAAAACAAAATTATTCACAAACAATCATCTTACCCCCACAAAATTTACAATAATAATTCTCTATATATAAAGGCAGAGAATTCACATGCTTCCAATCCATATAAAAGTGTGGAGATTGCCCTAACAAACCAAATTTAAAAGAGTATCAACATATTACGAATTCAATATATCATTTCAGAGACTGCTCATGTTTCCCTCAAATTCCTATGGCAATAAGATTCCTCTGCACTAGCAAGAGCATCATTTCCACTGGCAGAATAAATCCACCATTTCCTGCTAATCTATTTTGCATCTCCAGGTTATTCTCCACACTGAACGTGAAGAATCCTAACACCACACAGAAAACTGAAATCAACAAAGCATCCCAGTACTTCAAGAGAGCGAAGCTCATAGACAAGCTGAGGGTTTTACTGCACAACAAACCCTGGAAACCCTCCACGAGCATTGCCCTTGAGAGGCTCGAACTCGACACTTTTGTCGTAGCGCAGGTTCTGCGTACCACCAGTCTGACGGCCGACACCGCTCTCGACTTCTTCGAGTGGTTAAAATGCAAGCCGGAGTTCTGCCACAGTCAGCACACCCACCACGCCATGATCAAAGTCCTGAGCGACATAGGAAGACTGCCGGAAATGCAAACCACGGTCGAGGATATCAAGTCTGGTAAGTACCGCAAGGTCTCTGTTAGTTACATGGATTTATTGCGATGGCACTCCCGGGCTAAAAACCTTGAAGGAGTCCACGAAATCTGGACTGAAATGAAGAAGATGTATGAAAATTCACACTACCGTAAAAAACCTAATGCCGAATCCTACAATATTTATATGGATATGCTGGCTGAAAGAAATAGACATAGGGAAGCAGCCGGCCTGTTTTTGGAAATGATACATGAGGGGGTCCTGCCTAATGCCAGAACCTATACTGTGGTCATTAGGCACCTTGTGAAAATGGGTAAATTGAATGAAGCTCTTGAGATATTTAAGAAGTTGCCCATATTGAGAGTCAAGCCTACTACCAAACAGTATTGCATATTGGCAGATGGATTTTCCAAAGTGAATGATGTGGATACAGTGAGGTTGCTAATCAAAGAGATGGAGAAGGATGGAATTTTGCCTGGTAGAGCATTGTTTTCGGCAGTGCAGGTTTTACGAGACGCTGGTTTCGCTGAAGAAACTCAACAGATAGTGAGCGAGCTTTTGCCCGATGAGAATATCCAGGCTCTGGAAATGTTGGAAGTGATTGATTGTACTGATGATGACGATGATGATGATAAGAATTGTGATGATGGAGGTTATTCAAGGGAAGATGGTCAGGCATTGAAGCCCTGGATGAATCCAGCTGCTTTAGCGAATGCCCTTAGTGATTGGAATCCTGGAACCGTTGCTGCCCTCGAGAAGTCAAATCTGGTTTGGAATACCCGCCGGGTGTGCAAGGTTTTGAGAGCATTCAAGAAAATAGATGCAGCCTGGGAATTTTTCCATTGGGTTGCTTATCAGCCAAGTTTTATGCATGATATCTACACCATGTCAAGAATGATCGTGATGTTGGCACGTAATGGGAAAGCCGAAGGGGTGGATCGCCTGCTCTCCAAAGCCAGTTCAGAGTGCTTGAAGTTGCCGATAAGCACCATGAGATTGATCATTGAAGCATATGGTGTTTCAAAAAATTCAGATGCAGCATTGAGGGTTTTCCGTGAGATTAAATTATTTGGTTTGAAACCTAATAGAGTGTTGTATTCGTCCCTAATTCATACTTTAGTGAAATGTAATCAGGGGTTAAAGGCTGTGAATATTCTTGAGGAAATGATGCTTGCCAATATCTGCCCAGATATTCAAATATTTTCTGGTCTGATGCAGCACTTTGCCATGGCAGGTGATTTAAAGACAATACAAGTGCTGTTCCAATGGATCACACAGAGTGGCAGTAAGCCAGATGCTCATGCTTATAGGATTCTTATCCGAGCATACTGTAAGAATGGCAGAGCAGCAGTAGCATTGAGACTTTTTGAAGACATGAAAAGTGCAGACCTGATGCCTGATGCTGGAACCAAATCCTTACTGGTGAATAGTCTTTGGGAAGAAGGTAAGTTGAGGGAGGCTGCAGAGGTAGAGGATAAATGTGAACAAGAGGGACTTGATTTACCGAAGGCCTTACCTGGTAGTGTATGGAAGTCAAGTTGTGCAGATCTAATGCTAATTTATGATATGGTAGCAAAAAGTTTTGTATAAGTAGATTTCTAAGTCAACTGCTTATCTTCATCTCTTCCCAAATGAGAATTCACCTACCAGTCTATGGCCTTTCCTTTGCAGCTTAGAACTTCACTAAATAATCTCTTATTGGAAACTGCATGTCTTTTTTCTGTTCACAGTAGCTATGTTATCTGTAGGTATCCAGGCACCCTCAGTGCATTATGACATTCTGGTTAACTGATAATCATTATCCCAGTCCACTTCAATTTTATTGAAATTGATCAATGTAAAGATCAATTATAGATGGTGTTACTGATTTAAAACCTCACCAAAGATGGGAGGGGAAATATGACCTCTTTTTGCGAACTGTATACCTTGGGAATTGGATTACTGTGCACTTCATTGGCCCAATGACAAATCAAATGTTTTATCCGTAGGCCTGTCAGTTTGATACATTATTGGAATCTAAGAACACAATCGCTCTCTAATTTGGTTTTTAGATCTTATTTGGTGCATATCAGATACTTGTGACTCATGAGTTTAAGTATTCTTTTTTTCCAAGATGAGTTTAAGGATTCTTATGTGTGCTACGTTTTATTATGGAAGTTCACCCAGTGCTTGACTTCTATACGATTTGTGCTTCTGCAGAAGGTTTTAGATTACCCATTTAGATTTATCACGATCCAGCCCAGAAGTAAAATTGTCAATTTGTACACCAGGGTTGCTCCGTATACTGATTCTATTGGACTCTTCCTGAACACATCATGAAAAATCTATTAAAGCTTGTATGCTTTTAAATGAGTTCAACTTAAAATGACCATTTCGACTGCATTCATTCCAATCAAGCCCATACTTCCTGTATACATTTGGCAGGAGATTCTCGATATGTACTTAGCATTGAAGCATTTATTTTGTGAGGTAAACACAGATTTAGTTTGTACTCCATTATGGAAGAATGGCATTTGGTAGGGTCTATGTATTGTACTGGCCAATAGGTTCCTGTAGTAAAGGCTTATTCTGAAGAAGTTAAAACTTAAAACCATTGTGTGTGGGATTGAAAAATTTAAGTTGGAAGAGTGCCTCTCTAGTGATTATTCGAAAATAATTAGTCATAAGATTTCTGGTGGATTGAATCTTCTTGTGTTCAAGCTGTGTGTGTTTTGGTTTGATTCAGGTGGCACTTGAGCCTTCTAGGGCAATCACGTGGCTATTGAATATTCAATATTATAATTGCATCTAGTTCATTGAAATCTTTGTTTGGGATTTGCAAATATTAGTTTAGTTTAGTTTAGAGACATGTAAGGATCTTACCCTTGAGAAGATCTTCAATCAAGCTGAGTATTGGACCTTGTTGACGAGGATTATCGCTCCACAATAGATCTTCAATCAAGCTGAGTATTGGACCTTGTTGATGAGGATTATCGCTCCACAATTTTGAAAAGCTAATTTGAAAATTAAATGTTATAATCTCTTAGGTATTAGGGATTCTGAAGTTTTAATGGAATCGATATCTATGTTTAAAATTTGATTATGGGGGTATACCTCTGCATGTGGGTGAGTGGGAGCTTGAGTGAAGGGTGGTAAGGCTGTATCTTGGGCAAATCCTCATGCCTTTTCTAAGGGGAATGTTCTGGGCAGGTGGCGGATAGCAGTCACCCAGGGAGGGTCCTTCCGCTGGGCACTTGACCCCTTTCTAAGATAATGTCTCTGCCTTCAATTCAATCACATAAACAACAAAAAAAGGCAGTAAGAACAAAAAGTGGGCTAGCCTACAGGCTTGTTAAAMAGGGAAGGCAACCCCAGRYTTCAGGTGAAGTCAGGAAACTCTATCTCCAAAGCAATTCTTTATTTGGAGAATGCTCTCATCRACAAATTTAATACCCTTGAGAAGATCTTCAATCAAGCTGAGTATTGGACCTTGTTGATGAGGATTATCGCTCCACAATTTTGAAAASCTAATTTGAAAATTAAATGTTATAATCTCTTAGGTATTARGGATTCKKAAGTTTTAATGGAATCKATATMTATGTTTAAAATTTGATTATGGGSGTATACCTCTGCATGTGAGTGAGTGGGAGCTTGAGTGAAGGGTGGTAAGGCTGTATCTTGGKCAAATCCTCATGCCTTTTTTCTAAGGGGAATGTTCTGGGCAGGTGGCAGATAGCAGTCACCCGGGGAGGGTCCTTCCGTAGGGCACTTGACCCCTTTCTAAGATAATGTCTCTGCCTTCAATTCAATCACATAAACAACCAAAAAAGGAAGTAAGAACAAAAAGTGGGCTAGCCTATAGGCTTGTTAAACAGGAAGGCACCCCCAGGCTCAGGTGAAGTCAGGAAACTCTATCTCCAAAGCAATTCTGTATTTGGAGAATGCTCTCATCGACAAATTTAATACCCTTGAGAAGATCTTCAATCAAGCTGAGTATTGGACCTTGTTGATGAGGATTATCGCTCCACAATTTTGAAAAGTTAATTTGAAAATTAAATGTTATAATCTCTTAGGTATTAGGGATTCTGAAGTTTTAATGGAATCTATATCTATGTTTAAAATTTGATTATGGGGGTATACCTCTGCATGTGAGTGAGTGGGAGCTTGAGGGAAGGGTGGTAAGGCTGTATCTTGGGCAAATCCTCATGCCTTTTCTAAGGGGAATGTTCTGGGCTGGTGGCGGATAGCAGTCAGTGGGAGTATGAAAGCAACTCTTAGAACAATACTTCAAGTAGCAAAAGATAAAGAACTAGGTTTCCAGCTAAAAGCCAAATATCTAACAAAATAAAGTGCAAGTGCATGAAAATGCTGGAGACTGATGAAACTTGGTGCTGAACAGAAGAGGGATTGTCAAGGCCTGCTGGAGCTGGAAATGCAAAACATATTTGCCATTTTAGAAACCTAAGGGGAGAAAGTCCCCCCCGGAAAACCAGCCTGTGGAAAAAGTGACAGAAACCCTTCCCATGGAAGAAAGTACAGTAAAGGAAGCACAACAAGAAGAATTGGAAGCAAAGGTCCCCTCCCGGTTGCACAATATTTCAAGAAGGTAGCCAAGGAAAACCCGTGATGGCTTGGAATCAACAGCCTCAAGGATGAGGAACCAAGTCCAAAATCTCCCGTTGGTTGAATGCCCCACTGTCTCCCCTTAGGAGGATCAGAGGAAACAACCAGGAATGAAACATGCAAAGGTAGCCAGATAAGAAGTGGCAAAAAATAATGCTCTTGAAATTCAGGCCACTATTCATCATGCCCTTTCTTCAGGGAATGGTTCCGAACCTAAATTAAAGCCATGAAAATCCTGTCTTGGAACTGTAGAGGACTAGGATTAGAACTAAAAGGAAGTAGAGTTAGACAGTTAATCAAGTCAGAGAAACCATATCCAATTCTTCTCTAGTAAATGAAGCTATCCCGGGAAGTTTTCTTGGAAATAAAAGAATTTCATGGATCATGGAGGTTAGAGGTTCTTCAAGAGGCCTGGCAACTCTTTGGAACTCCCTCTCTCCTCAGGTTAGGCATGAGGCATGTTCAGATCATTGGATATTTCTTTCCTTCAAGAGCATTTCTATCAATTTGTCTTCCCAAATCTATAACATATCTACTCCCAACGATTGGATCAAAAAGAAAAAATGGTTGGCTCTCTATATTAGATACATATGTGAGCAATCAGAGACAAAGTTGTATATTGGTGGGAGATTCCAATCTCATACTCCATCGCAAAGAAAGGAGAAGCATTGTCAGAGATCCCTGCAGAGAGTATGAAGACATCATCTAGAGCTGGGAACTACTTGACATTAAACCAAAGAGAGGTAAATACACCTGGACAAACATAAGAATAGGACCAGATTTTACAGTGGAAGGATTGGACAGATTCTTGGTCCAATCATCTTTCCGGGAAGATAATTTACAAATTGCATCCAGTATTATCCCTTGTTTGGTCTCAGGTCATAGGTCAATCCAGCATGAAATAGACAAGTCAAGAAATCTTGGACCTATTCCCGTCTGATTCAACCCTTCACGGGCAGAATCACTCCATCTTGGAAATCCCTGCTCCCCTTGTATGGCTCGACCTCCTACATTGGCAAATATAAAATAAAAAGGCTCAAATCAAATCTGAAAGGATGGGAGAAGGGAAACATTGTTGATCCCTCCACTCAGAGGCTAATCTACCAAATAACTTGGAAACCATCCAATCTGAAATTGAAAGAAGAACACCTGGAAAGGGAAAGGGAGACAAGCTCACTTTGGAGCAAGCCATGTGAAACAAAAGAAGTTCATTGGAGGTTAAAATAAACAAATTGTGGCTCCATAAAGGAGATAGAAACACACAATATTTTCGCAAGCAAGCGACTGCCAGAGAAATTCAGAACATGATCAAGGAAATCCATTCTCAAAGGGCTCCAAAGCAACTGAAAATGAGAACAGAAAAGAAGCATCATTTTTCCATTATAGAAACCTATACATAGAACACTCTGTCAATAGAGAATATGTTCAAAGAGAAATACTAAAAATATTCCTAATCTCCTGCCCAGTCAAGACAATAATTTGTTGAATAATCCAATGATAGAGGAGAAGATATTCTCAACCATCATTTCAATGAACCCAAATAAGGCACCAGTGTTGAATTTAAGAAGAGATAGAGAGAGAATCAAACAGAACCAGCACAAATCCGAATTCTGCAATAAAGTGAGAAATAACCAACACTAGGGCAGTTCAACACTCAGATATCACACAAGAGGAGCTGTTTAGAGAAATTTCTTCCCCGCAGAAAGCGGAGATCCCCGATGAGTGGGTTGCGTCCTCATCGACAAACAGAGTAACTAGAACAGATTCTCAAACTTTCCACAATAATGAACTTGAACAACAAAAGTAAAAGGCAGGTGTAGGAAGATAAATTATGGGTTTAAAAGCATGATTTCTCATTTCTGTGCAAACTGGATCATACAATCTTCAACACAGATTTTCTGCAACACCTACACACAGAGAGACACTGGAGCCTTTCTCAAAGACTTCTTGAATCAAAATAATTCAATTCAAAGTTCGTATGCATAACTAACTCCAAAAACATTAACCGCAATTCAAAAATATAATCAAGATTAATTATGACATTGAATGGGGGCAAGGGGAGGGGGTTGGGGGAGGGAAGAAGAGAGATCTATTATTTCAATGCAAGAGTTACAACAAACTCAAACATACCTGATAGCTGCAGTCAGTGCCTACACCTAAACTCGAGATCATTCAACCCTCATCACGTATCAAATCAATCCTTAACTTTGATAGCCAACAATCTTATAAGAATAAGGTTAAGTCTAGTATGGACTTGAACCTCACCAAAACAAGGTACTATATACTTGAACCAGGGGTACACGGGGTACACAAAAAGGCATAAATTGCAAAACAGGGCAGCAAGGGCTTGCACAAAAATTTCTCCAACAAATAGAGTTACCTTCACATCGAGGTTTCTTGGTTCCACGACCCAACCATTTGCCTCATTTTCATGTGATAAGGAGGAAGTTAATTTAGTTTGGGAGGGAGATCAGGGCCAACCAGGTGGAAGGCATCCACAATCTCTGTTCATAGAGGTGCAATTTGCAAGAACTTTATATTTTTATGTCATTTTGATTGCCTCATGAGTTTTTAAAAGGAACTAGCAAGTGCTTGCTTGTTTCAAGTATAGGACTAGCGAACATAAGATAAAATGAGCTGAAAGTTTTGTGTTGAGGTGACATAAGGCCAAACTCATCTATCTTGGTCAAGGAGTGACCAAACATGGTATAACGGATGCCCCCTAATGTGTGAAGGCAAAAAAACAACTAATGGCCGAAATACATTACAAAAGATGATGAAGGATCTAACAAATGAATAAGAGTGAAGTCCTGAAAACATAGGAACATGAAAGCACCTGCATGCAAAAATATATATATATAATACAAAGTGGATCTGTTTGTCAGCGTACATAAGAGAACAACAAGAATTTGTAAACACTATCTACCAAGTCCTCCATGGCACCAATGCAAAATACAGTAGTGGTAATGTTTAATAAACATGTGTGGTGCACCAAGAAGAAGATGCAACTAAACCCAAGGTCTTCAATCCAAATACTTTGTGATGTACATCTCTATGCGATGTGAATAAATGGTTTGAAGTCTAACAATGGAGAAACTGTGTAATCACTTGTCATTGATGAATATCGTTATTGGATGTGAGGTAACTCACCGATGATGATAATAAGAACCAAGGTATATAGTACACTCTAATAGGTGTGAATATATGTGTTGGAGTTGAACACCTATAGAATCAATCAAACATAGGTAATTGATGACTAATCACTGTCAAAAGCGAGAGAACCTGTCATTGATGGCTGCAAGTCCCAAGGCACTATAAAGTCTCTAAATCTTGATCCTAGAGCAAATGAGTTGAAGTTGATAGGAAGAGATTTGTTGTAAGGAGTGCACTAATGCATCCCCCATTGACCAACACAAGATAGCAACAAAAACATGTTTTGGGTTGAGGATAAGTCTTGGACAAGAGTTTGAGAGAACGAACCACCAAGTACATCTTTTGCATGTGCCAAATGAAAACGATGCATGAAAAAGACCCTCTCAGCGACAACCAATAATAAAAATCATTGATGGAAGTGAGGAATTCTACCGATAATGAAAATGGAATCCAAGGTACAACACAAATCCCACTATGTGAATAAAGGTTTTGTCATTAAACATAGGGAAAACCACTCAATCAATGACTGCTGATGCGATGTCATCTACCAAGAGGAAGACATCCTTTTAATGAGGAAAGTTAAGTGTGGAGGTGTTATCCACTCTAAATCTATCTCCTAGGACAACTTGTCGTAGTCAATAGGAGAAGACCCATCAATGAAAAGGAAATAGTGAATGCTTCCACACTAGCACAAGGTAAGAGTAGTGGACATAATGATGTAGTGAAAAAACTTGACACGAGAAAGGTTGACATTGGATGGATGATAGTATCTGGAATGGTCGACATAGGCTAAGACATCCCTTGAACTTTAGCATGACATACTAAATGACTTGGGTAGAAAATGAACCGATGATATTGTTGATTTTAATGCTTAGCTCATGCACATGTAGTTTATTTCATTTAGCATGTACTTGAACCATAAACAATGTAACAATACCATACACAAGTGTTGCAATACCAAGATCACAAGAAGAATAACCATGCACAAGAACACAAGAAGTATCTTGGGAAAACCCTTCTCAATCAAGGGAAAAACCTAGCAATCCTTTGCTATATTCTCAAGAGAAGATCCCCCACACGATAGACCTTAGCATACAAGAGGGTGCTTACAAAAACCTAGAAACTAGCGCCCAAGAGAGGTGCGCACTTCAACCGTACAAGTGCTTGCTGAAATTCTGAGATGACAAGTGAGAGTGTGTGATCCTCAATGGGGATTCACCTTTATTTATACAACAACTGACACAACAAAAGGTGTGTCTATTGGCACAATAGGGCCGACCTCAATAACTCAATAATATAATTAATCATTACACAATATTAATTATCTTACATATGGTGGGGTCGACTTGTACCCTTTACATCACAAATTAGGGTTACAAGTAAATCTTACTCTCAGACAATATAGCAAGGATCTCACACGTCCACTAGTGCTCATCCACTAGGGACATGTCCACCTGTGCTTAGCCACAGGGACGTCCTACTCAACAGATCACTCAACTGAGTCCACGTGAGTACCATCTGGAGTACCATCTCAAGCCGACTCAACTAAGTCCATAGGAATACAAGGCATGAGACCATCTCAAGCTGACTCAACTCAGTCCAGAGGAGTACAACGCAGGAGACCATCTCAAGTCATCTCAACTCAGTCCAGAGGAGTAGACAAGAGACCACATGTCATAACAACTCAGTCCAGAGTCTGACGCACACCCATCACATGTGCACAACCAACATGGGCACACATCGTCTCAACTCAATCCAGAGGAGAACGACAAACCCATCACATGGGCCCTCTCACAAATCGACTCAACTCAGTCCAAAGGAGAACGACACACCGATCACATGGACCCTCTTATAGATCGACTCAACTCAGTCTAGAGGAGAACGATCTAGAGAATGTCACACCACGCTGCAATCATCAACACTCCCTCTCTGCTAGGGAGGCATTCTCCACCAGGCCAAGTCTCTCACAAAAGTACTCGAACTTCGTCCTGGCAAGCAGTTTGGTGGAGACATCTGCAACCTGCTCATGTGTAGAAAGGTATTGCACGTGTACTGCTTTCCTCTGCACCATATCTCTGATATAATGGTATTTGATCTCAATATGTTTCGATTTATTGTGAAACACAACATTCTTTGAGAGCTTCACACAACTCTAGTTATCACAATAGATAACAGTGGAATCCATCTCATGACCAAAAAAATCTGCAAGGATCTTGCAAAGCCACACTGCTTCGCGGATTGCCACACATAACGTTATGTACTCTGCTTCTGTGGTACTCAAAGCCACAAAGCTCTATTTCCTACGACACTAGGAAACAATGGCAGATCCCAAAGTAAAACAACAACCGGATGTGCTCTTCTGGTCCACTGCGTTCCCTGCCCAATCTGCATCGGCATATCCCTGCTATCTCATGTCTACACCGGAGGCATATATCAGGCCATATCCAACTATGCCTCGTAGATCTCAACACATGATTCACTGCTATCCAGTGAGTCTGTCTCGACTTACTCATAAACTGACTAAGTACATTCATTGCATAACATATATCAGGTCTGGTGTTAACCAGATACATCGATGATCCAATCAACTATCGGTAAATATGTGGATCAATCTCGCCTGAATCAGTAGAAGCCTCATTCATTTTCTTCAGATCCATCACCATCGGTGTAGGCATGGATTTGCAGTCTGTCATATTGAATTTCTTCAGTATCTCCACTGTATATTTTCCTTGACTCAGGAAAATCTCATCAGTCCTCTGCCATACTTCTAGTCCCAAGAAGTAGTGCATCATACCTAGATCCTTCATCTCGAATTCAAAAGTCAATGCACGCTTGCATTCATCAATAAGACTTTATGAATCGGTGAGTCATCAACATACAGGGCCAAAATCAGGCACTCGTCACCAACAATATGGTAGTACAGGTTTGGATAAAAAACACTCTTGCTGAAGCCCAAACTCATAAGGAATCCATCCATCTTCTCATACCAAGCACGAGGTGCATGTTTTAGTCCATACGGGGCTTTCTTCAATCTACACACATGAGACTTCTGTTCATGTATCAGAAATCCATCTGGCTACTTGATGTAAAATTCTTCCTCAATTTCACCATTGAGAAAGGTTGTCTTTACATCCATTTGATGTAGTCTCCAACCCATGGATGCAGCTAGGGAAATGATCGTATGGATGGAAGTGTATCGGTATACATGGGAAAATGTCTCCTCATAATCAATTCCCTCCACCTGAGAGAATCCTCTGGACACAAATTTCGCTTTGTACTTCTCGACACTTCCATGAGCTGCATGCTTGATCTTATAGATCCACTTGGAATTCACCACAAACTTCCCTTACGGTCTCAGAACAATATCCCACACATCATTCTTCATGATCGATTGATACTCTTCTGTCATGGCATCTTGCCAAACCTGTTGACCTGCTGCTTCTCCATGACAAGAAGGCTCATTATCAATGATGTGGCTCATGGATGAAACATAGCTCAAAAATATCTGTGGTCTCTTTCTCTCTCGGAATGTGTCTCGAGGAGTTGCATGTCCCTCTGCCTCCTGCAGAGTCTGTCGATCCCAGACATGCCTTTTATGGCCTACTGCAATGTCTCTGGGAACATCAATTGGAGCTATGGGATCAACTGGATCAATGATTGTCTCCCTTTGAACTGTTGAAGGGGGAGAAGGTACAGTCTCGATGCCATTCTCCATATGAGATTCTATGGATCTTTGAAAGGCTATCTCTTCCTCAAAGATGAAATCTCTTCTCACCTCAATCTGTCTCTGACCAGGGATGTAGATCCGATATGCCTTCGAAGATTCATTATACCCCACAAATGTACCCTTTCTGCTTGAAGGGTCTAGCTTGGTTCTCTTCTCCTTGGGTACATGAAAGTATACTAGACACCCAAATATCCTGAAGTGTCCAACCTCAGGATTCACTCTGGTGAAGTCTTCTTCGGGAGTCATGTTATTCAAAATATGATGAGGACTCCTATTCTGAACATACACTACTGTCATGGATGTTTTTTCCCATAGAATCATAGGTAGATTCTGATCATGTATCATCAGTTTAGTTGCCTCAATGATGGTTCTGTTCTTCCTCTCTGCAACCCCATTTTGCTGAGGGTTATAAGGAACGATGTACTCCCTCTTGATCCCTTCCTCAATACAAAAATCACCGAAATCCCTAGAGGTGTACTCTCCTCCATTATCTGATCTCAACACCTTGATCCTCCTCCTGGTCAGGTTCTCAACCTGAGCTTTAAATTATTGAAATATCACAAGGACTCCATCCTTGGTCTTCAAGAAGTAAATCCATGTCTTCTAAGAGTGATCATCAATGAAGAACACATAGTACAAATATCTGTTCAAGGAAGCAACAATCATGAGTCCACACACATATGAATGTATCAAGTCCAAGATCCCCTTGGATCTACTGTCACTGCTCAAGAAGGACCCTTTGACATTCTTGCCAAGAGCACAACCTCTGCAAACGCCATCATGCTGAACATATATCTCTGGAAGGCCTATTACCATCTTCCCCAGAGAGGGAAGGGATCTATAATGGATATGAGAAAGTCTCCTATGCCATATCTCACTCAAGCTGATAGTATCATGCAACAGGGCCTGAACTGGTCGTACAATCAATCTGTACAAGCTGTTTTCTCGAACACGAATTACTTGGGAAGAATTCATATGTGAGTTCTTGTGCCATGCAAGAAATTTTCCTTCAAAGAAGGTAACATTGTAGCCTTTATCCTCTAAGGAAGAAACATATACAAGGTTCCTTTTCATCCCAGGTACATATAGTACCTCACTCAACTGAAGGGGTATGTCAGAATCTAGTTGGAATGTAGAAGTTTCAACTCCTTTCACATTATATCTAGCATTGTCCCCAAGTAAAACATGTAGACTAGACTCTTTCTCAATAAGGTATGTCAGATGATCTCTATGTTCGGTGATGTATCTAGAAGCACCACTATCAATTAGCCAAATATCACTATCAGTAGGAACTGTACCTGAGAGTGTTGATATGAAGAAGAAGGATTCATCTTTTATGTCTTCATTTCTCTGAGTTGGTTCTGGAACAACATCAACAGCGGAGGAAAGTTGTCTTCCTTTCTTCCTGGTAGGACAATTTATTGCAATGTGTCCATACTTGTCACATCTGAAACACTGAATCTTTGAATTGTCTTTTTTGTGTTCATGACCTGAAGCTGATGAAGTCTTCTTGTCTTTGAATGCTTTGTTGAAACTTCTTCTATTTCTTCTATTTTCTTTCTTTGTATGAAAGGCAAGAGCATGATTGTCATCATGAGGGGAGTCTTGCTCTCCTCTAACTATAAGTCTAGTTTCTTCCTAGGTGTAGTCTGTCCATAGACGATCAAATCCAGGTAGATCTGTTCTAACACTGATACTTTGAAGAAATAGTTCCCAATGTCTTGGAAGAGCATTGAGAGTAGTCAAGACAAGCTCTCTGTCTGATATGGTTTCTCCAATGACACCTAGCTGATCTCTGATCTCTGAAATCTTCATGAAGAAGGTAGCAACAGTGTCATCTTTTGTCATCTTGATATGTTGAAGCTGGTTCTTCAATGTAAGATATATGAGGGTGTTGTTTGTTAGAAAATAATAGGTGTACTCGTTTAACCATAGACAATATAGCAATATTGTCACCCAACCATAGGCCGAAGCCACCCCTGAGCACCTTAGCCTTGATAGAGAATAATTTTGGAATAAAATCCTAGGCCTAATAGCCAATCAATGTAGCGTAGCTCTCTCAAGAGCTAGCACACAAGGCATAAATTCCAAACCATAACCAATAGAAAGTCCAAGCCTAAATCAAGAATACAGGTTGCAGTAACTGCAGCTGCAGCTACTCTCCAGACTTGCACACTTACTCAGTTTCTGTAGTGTGCACTCTTACATTTCAGCAGTTTCGAGTTGTGTGTATCAAATGAAATCTGGCGTCCTATATTTATATTGCTTCTCCTTAACTGTCTGGGCCGACTTCTCATTCTGGAGGTTAAAAACTCAATATTAAACATTTCCTTTATCCGACTTGTCTTCTAGGGTTATGTCCAAAGCTTTAGGGTTTTTTATTGCTTCTCGGAATATTCTATTCTTTCTAGGGTTACTCGTGGAGGTTAATACCTCCCGCAGCTACCTTAACATCAACATTGTTACTCTCAAACATATTCTTCAATGCATCATACATCTCATAAGTTATCTTTAGGTTAGCAATACGAGGTAGTAGATGGTCTCTCACTGAATAGATGTTTATCTTCCTTGCTTTGACGTCATCTTCCTTCTCTTCATCGGTAATTGTTTTTGGTAGAGTCTTTTGTATCAGACTCAATAGGTCATCCTCTTCCAGGGTAATCTGTAGTCTTGATTTCCAGGAACTGAAGTTGCTTGATCCATCAAGCCTATCTTCCACCAAAGTTCTGTTCCTCATGGTTTGTATATTCTTCCACAAACCCTAACGACTAGGCTAGGATATCAACCTTAGGTTTCATTGGACTTATGACTGGCAAAAATAATCCTTGTAAGTCAAAAGAACATTTGTAATCTTGAAAAATCCTTCAATAAGCTACATAAACCCTAAAACCAAAATTCTGCAGAAAATTGTGGAACCCTATAAACCCTAGGGAAAAAAATAAAAAATTCTCGAAATTGCACTTTGAGAGTTTCTATAGGTACATTGAAGGAGGCCGTACACTCCTATGCAAAAATTATCCCCAATGTTTCAGTGGAAGGTGCTGAAACTAAAAAAAGGAGGGTCGTACTTTTTCAGAAACCCTAGAGGGTCGTACTTTTCTGCAACAAGGAGGTGACGACTTTCTAGAAAAACTTGTGTAATGGTCTGTTCAGGAACTGTGCTCTGATACCATGTTGAATTTTCTCTATGCTTTAGCTCATGCACATGTAGTTTATTTCATTTAGCTAGTTTAGACGAAAGTGATTTCACCCACTTTTTGGAGGACACTAGTCAAAGTAAAGCTACCAAGGAATTCGTCTAAGGAGGGTGCACCTTTCCCTCGAAGCAGAATTCCAAAATTCACATTTTGAAAATTTAGGGTTTCCTCATAAACCCTAGCTTAATATGTCTTAGTAGTTGCAGAGTGAAGCTGAAACTGATCACCTTATCATAACACTCTCTGGTAAGTACAAAACCTTTCTTTAAAAAGTTTTTATTTCTCTTATTATATTTCTGTTCAAGGACAAGATGGCACCCAGTACCAAGCTTGATGAGAAGCTTGAAGGTGTTGATAAATTCCAAGCATGGAAGTACAGAGCGATGCTCATTCTAGAAGAGAATGATCTAGAATATTTCATAAAAGAAGAAGTTCTAGAACCAGATGAAGATAAGGCCAAAGAAAAGTACAAAAAGAACCTAGTTAAGGTAAAGAGAATCATTGTTGATTCTATCAAGTATCATTTGATCCCCCATGTCTCATCAGTGACAACTCCCAAGAAAATGTTTGATGCCTTATCAAGATTGTATGAAGGAAAGAATATTAACCAGAAGATGACCTTAAGGACACAACTCAAGAATGTGAAGATGCAGATTTTAGAAACTATCCAATCATACTTCACAAGGGTGTCTCAAATCAAAGAACAACTTGAAGCCATTGGAGACACAATCAAAGAAGCTTAGTTGGTGATAAATACATTGAATGGTCTCCCCATATCTTGGGAATCATTCATTTAGGGTATATGTTCAAGAAGAGGGCTAACAAGGTTTAGTAGACTATGGGAGGATTGTACTCATGAAGAAGCTATATTGGCAACAAGAGAAGAGAAACTAGAAGATGAAGAAAATCAAGCCCTAGCAGCACATACTAGAAAAGGAAAGAGAAATAAGGAAGTTCACTCACACAAGAAGCCTCATGGATTACAAAAGACTCACAAGTTTAAGAATGAATTCTCAAATTATAGATGCTACAACTGTAAGAAGATGGGACACATTACAATAAACTGTCCCAACTCCAAAGGTCAGGTTAGAAAAGGAAAGTATAAAAGACATCATGCTCATGCCGTAGAAGATGATGACCCTAATCACAAGAAAACCAAAGAAGAAGACTCAAGTGAAGAATATGTATTGATCTTAGCTCTTACAGGTACATTCACTCATGGAAGTGACACATGGCTTATTGATAATGGTGTTTCTAAGCACATGACTGGTTACAAGGAGTCTTTCTCAGATCTAGTTCAGAAAGATTCACCTCACAAGGTGAAGCCCAGTGATGACTATCAGTATCCCATTAAAGGATTAGGAGAAGCATCCTACAAGTTAGATTCTGGAAAACCTATGAAGATGAAGGATTTTTTGTATGTACCTGGTTTGAAGAAGAATCTCCTTTCCATCTCAGTGTTGCATGAGAAAGGATTCAGAGTTGCTTTCATTGATGGTGAAGTATGTGGCCAAGAGGAAAATCTATTGATGACACTATAGTGATTGCTGTCCAAGAAGGAGGCTTATAAAAGTTAAAGGGACATTCAGTTTCAGCATTGGTACACAATACAATTACTTCGAGTGAGCTATGGCATAGAATATTTGCTCATATACATTACAAAGCACTACCGATCGTGAGCAATATGGTGGCAAGTTTGCCAAAAATCCAAGTGGAACATGAAGGCATATGAAAGGGATGCGCACAAGGAAAGAACGTAAATAATCCATTTCCAAGCAGTGATAGCAAAGTCAAAGGATCCTTGGACATTATACATTAAGACATGTGTGGACCGATGTCAACTGCTTCACTTAGCAGGTATGTATACTATGTTTCAATTATTGATGATTTCTCATGTAAAACTTGGATTTATTTTTTGAAGGCTAAAAATGAAGTGTTCAACAAGTTCAAAGAATTCAAGGCACTTGTTGAAAACATGTATGAAAAGAAGATAAAGATATTAAGGTCATATAATATAGGGAAATTCACATCGGATAAATTCAAGGCATTCTGCAAGGAAGTTGGGATTAAGAGGGAGATCTCCACTCCCTACAATCCTCAACAAAATGGTGTGGCAGAAAGAAAGAACCGTACAATCATGGAAGTAGTAAAGGCCATGATTCATGTTCAAGAATTACCAATGCATTTGTGGGAAGAAGCAACCATAACTGTTTTATATGTACAAAAAATAAGTCCCCATCGTGTACTTGGGAACATGACACTAGAATAAATGTTTATAGGCGAAAAGCCATAGGTCAACCACCTGAGGATATTTGGCTGTCCAGTATATGTGCATGTCCCCAAGGACAAGATATCGAAGCTGGAGCCTTCAAGCAAGAAGGGTATATTTTTTGGATACAATGAAACATCAAAGGCATATCGAGTTTACATCCCTGGTCACCGACAGATTGAGACTAGCAGAGATGTCACCTTCGATGAGGATACAACTTTCAGTAGATCGAGAGAAAATCATTCAGATAAGGTCCACGATGAGGATCTTGAAGCTCCTAGAGTTACATATACAAATACAGGTGATGATGTTCTACTAGAAGATCATGATATGAAATAACCACAGATACCTACAGATTCATCCCAAGAGATGAATACCAAGAAGAGAAGACCAACTTGGGCTTGGGAAATTATCCAGGATGCATAGAAGTATGGTGCCCCAAATTGATCATTCAGAGAAAGAAAGAGACCACAACCATACTCTAGTTATGTGGCATTGCTAAGTGACATTATTTATGTTGATCCTACCATTCATGAAGAGGATGAAAAGAAGAAAGAATGGAAGGATGCCATGGTTGAAGAATACCAGTCCATTGTAAATAATGATGTTTGGGATGTGGTTCCAAGATCGAAAGAATATAATGGTAAGTTCCAAGTGGATTTACAATACAAAACATTCAACAAATGGAAGTATCGAGAAGTACAAGGCAAGGTTCATGGCACATGGTTTCTCCCAGAAAGAAGGAATATATTACGAGGATACATTTTATCCTGTGGCGAGATACACTTTGATTAGATTTATACTTGTGATAGTTGCAACGATGAAATGGAAGATACACCAGATGGATGTGAAGAATTTTTTTCTAAATGGTGTAATAGAAAATGAAGTGTGTATGGAGCAAGCACAAGGTTTCGAGACACATGATAGTCATACACACGTGTGCAGTTTGAATAAATCCTTGTATGGATTAAAGAAAGCACCCAGGGCATGGTATGGTAGAATTGACAATTTCTTGATGAGCTTGGGCTTTACTAAGATTAAAACAGATTCCAACCTTTACTATAAGGTTGTGGATGGTGGACTAATGATATTACTATTATACGTGGATGACCTGTTTCTAACAGGAGACAATAAGCTCATCATTGAAAGTAAGAGAAAGCTTGTTGTAGAGTTTGAGATGAAAGACCTAGGCATGATGCATTATTTCTTAGGTCTAGAGGTATGGCAGAAACCGAGTGATATTTTCCTTAATCAAAGAAAATATGCTATAGAGATTATGAAGAGTTTCAGAATGATGGATTGTAAGGCCATGCCTACACCGATGGTGAAAAATATGAAGTTATTGAGTGATACATCTTCAGAGATAGTGGATGCCACCATGTATAGACAAATGATTGGTTCGTTGATGTACTTAACGAATACAAGGCCAGATATATGTTTTGTGGTGAACACATTGAGTCAATGTATGGTTGAGCCGAGAAGTGTTCACTTGATTGCAACAAAACATGTGATGAGGTACTCGAAGGGTACAATTGATTATGGACTCAGATATGCTTCAGATCGTGAGATAAGACTACAAGGATTTACTGATTCAGATTGGGATGGTAATGTTGCAAACCGGAAGAATACATCTAGATGTTGCTTCAATATGAGATCAAATATGATCTCATGGTTCAGTAGGAAGTAGACTAGTGTGGCACTCAGTATGGATGAGACAGAGTATATAACAACTTTTTCAACTAGTAGCGAAGCAATGTGTCTTCAAAATTTTCTTACAATATTGTTTGATCTCGAGTTAGAGGCGACTTGTATCTGGTGTGACAACCAGAGTTGTGTGAAGTTGACATATAACCTAGTGTTCCATGACAAGTCCAAGCACATCGAGATCAGGTACCACTATAATAGAGATATGGTATAGAGGGGAGCAGTGAAGCTATAATATGTCGCTACAGATGAGCAAATAGTTGACATATTGACCAAGCCTCTATCGAGGGTGAATTTTGTGTACTTCATAGACAAGCTTTGTGTGTTCCAGAAGGATGTCCCTAGTAAGAGGGAGTGACGATTTACATATGTGATTCCAGGGAAGCAACATGTGGCAGTGGAAATAGGTAGGCATTCACATGAAAGTTACTGATACTCCAGTGAAAAAGTATGGTATGCAGAGGGATACTCCTGTGAAATAGTATGGTATACCAAGTTACTGCTACTCTAGTGAAAACGTCTGGTACGCAGAGGGATAATATTGTGAAATAGTCTGGTATACCAAGTTACTGCTACTCTAGTGAAAACATCTGGTATGTAGAGGGATACTCCAGTGAAATAGTCTGGTACGCCAAGATATTTCTGCTCGAGTGAAATATTCCGGTACACAAGTTACTGACTGTGGCACTAGTCAGCATGACCTCCCACAAGGTCAACATATGCGCCCATGCCTTCAGGGATGGTTAGTTACCCGAATTTTCAATATGGTGGGCCAACTTGTGTGGTTGGAGGTGCTTCCTAGCCTTGGGATAGATGGGTAGTGTGTGAGCACTACATCGCCTAATCCTTGTGATTAGATGCCTAGTCATTTTGGACCGGTTGTCTGGTGTGCCAATCAGAGGTTACTAGTTCCTTGTGGGGCGAGTTAAAGCCCCGTGATGACATAAATCCCGAATGGATGATGAGACCCCAGATGTTGACGTGGTTACAAAACTTCTTCAATATAGAATCATGGAAATTTAACAAGTCAATGGTCAAGTGTATAGAAGAGCAGAAGCCTTTGTGCTGATCGTGACATAAGAATACCTTCTTTGCTAAGAGGGAGTGTTGAAGTTTGAGTAGCTTCAGAAGATATTCTTATTTTATTCATGTTGTATTAGACCAATAAAAAACCCTAAAGAATAATATTATTTTATAGTTGTAAATTTGAACCTATTGTGCCTTTGTAAAAGTCGACCCTATTGTGCCTTGGAAAAAGTCAATTGTAAATTAGAAAGGGTAAAGTGTACAAGTTGGCCCTGACCTAATTATGGGTAGCTCAACTTATATTTATAAGAGGCTAAGTGCCTCACATGGACAACACACACAACAAGCTCTCTCACACAAGAAAAGTGCGCAAGTCTGAGGAGGAGACACAACTACAGAGGAAGGGTGTTTTGGTGAAGGGTTTTGGTTCTCTGTTGGAGGACTATCTTGATCTAGTGGTACGCTACCCTATTCTAGTTAGGGTTTCTAGTTTATCTTCTCTTTTGGTGAGATCTCTCTTGAGAGAGACATTGTATTTGTTGAAGAATCTATATTGAAGAAGCTTTGCTGGGTTTTCTCCCCCAAGAGGGTTTCCCAGGATAAATATTGTGTATACTGTGGATGTATTTCTTTCAATGATCCTTATGCATGCAATTATTGTTTTAATGCCAAAATTTGAGTGAAAAATGACTTAATACATCAGAAAAGTGAGTAAAATGCATATAAATATGTAAAACAATTTCATTTTACCCATTTTACTTTACAATTTCACTCTTTGGGAGCAAAACCAATGTCTTACCAAACCTTCAACTACAAATTCCAAGGGCATTGACATTTGGTTTCGAGATCCATCAAAGCTAGGTAACTCATGAACCCATCCTTTTCATTTTTAGTGGTTT
>ML785316.1:723802-758227 GCA_009831015.1 Picea engelmannii | reverse complement strand
ATACAGGTGATGATGTTCTACTAGAAGATCATGATATGAAATAACCACAGATACCTACAGATTCATCCCAAGAGATGAATACCAAGAAGAGAAGACCAACTTGGGCTTGGGAAATTATCCAGGATGCATAGAAGTATGGTGCCCCAAATTGATCATTCAGAGAAAGAAAGAGACCACAACCATACTCTAGTTATGTGGCATTGCTAAGTGACATTATTTATGTTGATCCTACCATTCATGAAGAGGATGAAAAGAAGAAAGAATGGAAGGATGCCATGGTTGAAGAATACCAGTCCATTGTAAATAATGATGTTTGGGATGTGGTTCCAAGATCGAAAGAATATAATGGTAAGTTCCAAGTGGATTTACAATACAAAACATTCAACAAATGGAAGTATCGAGAAGTACAAGGCAAGGTTCATGGCACATGGTTTCTCCCAGAAAGAAGGAATATATTACGAGGATACATTTTATCCTGTGGCGAGATACACTTTGATTAGATTTATACTTGTGATAGTTGCAACGATGAAATGGAAGATACACCAGATGGATGTGAAGAATTTTTTTCTAAATGGTGTAATAGAAAATGAAGTGTGTATGGAGCAAGCACAAGGTTTCGAGACACATGATAGTCATACACACGTGTGCAGTTTGAATAAATCCTTGTATGGATTAAAGAAAGCACCCAGGGCATGGTATGGTAGAATTGACAATTTCTTGATGAGCTTGGGCTTTACTAAGATTAAAACAGATTCCAACCTTTACTATAAGGTTGTGGATGGTGGACTAATGATATTACTATTATACGTGGATGACCTGTTTCTAACAGGAGACAATAAGCTCATCATTGAAAGTAAGAGAAAGCTTGTTGTAGAGTTTGAGATGAAAGACCTAGGCATGATGCATTATTTCTTAGGTCTAGAGGTATGGCAGAAACCGAGTGATATTTTCCTTAATCAAAGAAAATATGCTATAGAGATTATGAAGAGTTTCAGAATGATGGATTGTAAGGCCATGCCTACACCGATGGTGAAAAATATGAAGTTATTGAGTGATACATCTTCAGAGATAGTGGATGCCACCATGTATAGACAAATGATTGGTTCGTTGATGTACTTAACGAATACAAGGCCAGATATATGTTTTGTGGTGAACACATTGAGTCAATGTATGGTTGAGCCGAGAAGTGTTCACTTGATTGCAACAAAACATGTGATGAGGTACTCGAAGGGTACAATTGATTATGGACTCAGATATGCTTCAGATCGTGAGATAAGACTACAAGGATTTACTGATTCAGATTGGGATGGTAATGTTGCAAACCGGAAGAATACATCTAGATGTTGCTTCAATATGAGATCAAATATGATCTCATGGTTCAGTAGGAAGTAGACTAGTGTGGCACTCAGTATGGATGAGACAGAGTATATAACAACTTTTTCAACTAGTAGCGAAGCAATGTGTCTTCAAAATTTTCTTACAATATTGTTTGATCTCGAGTTAGAGGCGACTTGTATCTGGTGTGACAACCAGAGTTGTGTGAAGTTGACATATAACCTAGTGTTCCATGACAAGTCCAAGCACATCGAGATCAGGTACCACTATAATAGAGATATGGTATAGAGGGGAGCAGTGAAGCTATAATATGTCGCTACAGATGAGCAAATAGTTGACATATTGACCAAGCCTCTATCGAGGGTGAATTTTGTGTACTTCATAGACAAGCTTTGTGTGTTCCAGAAGGATGTCCCTAGTAAGAGGGAGTGACGATTTACATATGTGATTCCAGGGAAGCAACATGTGGCAGTGGAAATAGGTAGGCATTCACATGAAAGTTACTGATACTCCAGTGAAAAAGTATGGTATGCAGAGGGATACTCCTGTGAAATAGTATGGTATACCAAGTTACTGCTACTCTAGTGAAAACGTCTGGTACGCAGAGGGATAATATTGTGAAATAGTCTGGTATACCAAGTTACTGCTACTCTAGTGAAAACATCTGGTATGTAGAGGGATACTCCAGTGAAATAGTCTGGTACGCCAAGATATTTCTGCTCGAGTGAAATATTCCGGTACACAAGTTACTGACTGTGGCACTAGTCAGCATGACCTCCCACAAGGTCAACATATGCGCCCATGCCTTCAGGGATGGTTAGTTACCCGAATTTTCAATATGGTGGGCCAACTTGTGTGGTTGGAGGTGCTTCCTAGCCTTGGGATAGATGGGTAGTGTGTGAGCACTACATCGCCTAATCCTTGTGATTAGATGCCTAGTCATTTTGGACCGGTTGTCTGGTGTGCCAATCAGAGGTTACTAGTTCCTTGTGGGGCGAGTTAAAGCCCCGTGATGACATAAATCCCGAATGGATGATGAGACCCCAGATGTTGACGTGGTTACAAAACTTCTTCAATATAGAATCATGGAAATTTAACAAGTCAATGGTCAAGTGTATAGAAGAGCAGAAGCCTTTGTGCTGATCGTGACATAAGAATACCTTCTTTGCTAAGAGGGAGTGTTGAAGTTTGAGTAGCTTCAGAAGATATTCTTATTTTATTCATGTTGTATTAGACCAATAAAAAACCCTAAAGAATAATATTATTTTATAGTTGTAAATTTGAACCTATTGTGCCTTTGTAAAAGTCGACCCTATTGTGCCTTGGAAAAAGTCAATTGTAAATTAGAAAGGGTAAAGTGTACAAGTTGGCCCTGACCTAATTATGGGTAGCTCAACTTATATTTATAAGAGGCTAAGTGCCTCACATGGACAACACACACAACAAGCTCTCTCACACAAGAAAAGTGCGCAAGTCTGAGGAGGAGACACAACTACAGAGGAAGGGTGTTTTGGTGAAGGGTTTTGGTTCTCTGTTGGAGGACTATCTTGATCTAGTGGTACGCTACCCTATTCTAGTTAGGGTTTCTAGTTTATCTTCTCTTTTGGTGAGATCTCTCTTGAGAGAGACATTGTATTTGTTGAAGAATCTATATTGAAGAAGCTTTGCTGGGTTTTCTCCCCCAAGAGGGTTTCCCAGGATAAATATTGTGTATACTGTGGATGTATTTCTTTCAATGATCCTTATGCATGCAATTATTGTTTTAATGCCAAAATTTGAGTGAAAAATGACTTAATACATCAGAAAAGTGAGTAAAATGCATATAAATATGTAAAACAATTTCATTTTACCCATTTTACTTTACAATTTCACTCTTTGGGAGCAAAACCAATGTCTTACCAAACCTTCAACTACAAATTCCAAGGGCATTGACATTTGGTTTCGAGATCCATCAAAGCTAGGTAACTCATGAACCCATCCTTTTCATTTTTAGTGGTTTGATTTTCATAATTTCTAGATTTTTTGAGTGCCCCATTGAGTATGTTTGCTAGTTATCCACTGGAAAGTCACAATGTAACATCCCCACATTAATCCCCAGTTTAAGTAATGCTTAATGTAGTTATTATGAATTTCTAAGGACAAGTAATGTAATATACAAAATGTATTTATGAGTTTTAATGAAAAAAATGTGATGCGAGTTGTTGGGGGAGATGGACAGAGATGGGGAATAATTAATCCACAAGAGAGGAGTCATCTAAAAAGGGAGTTTTATTTATGGGTTTAATTCCCACAATCTTTTTCCTATTTTTAATGCTTTGAGTGAACCCTCTAATTTCCCTTTAGTGTGGAAGAGCCCAATCATTGAATATATATAAGAGAGTGGGTGTAATTAGTCACATCCCATAGTTATTGAGGACTTATCGTAAGTAAAATCAACTTGGGAGAGAGTGTAAGTCAAGCAAACAACAAAGAGGAGGAAATCCGTATGGGAAGAGGCAGTAGTTTTAGATAGTCACATTTTTGCATGGGGAGCAAGCAGAGAACATACAAGAAGTGAATTGGATCTGGAGAAGCAATGGAGTGCAAATTATGGAGTGTTTTGGAGCTATGAGACAGAAAAAACAAGTTGTCAAGCTTGTAGAAGTGGCAAGTTGTCAGACTTGTAGAAGAACCAGGTTGTCAGGCCTAAAGATTGAAGTCCTATGTGTGAGTTGTTAGAATATAATGGATGTGCTCATTTTACCATTGATAATATCACTATTGTCACCCAACCATAGGCCAAAGCCACCCTCCGAGCACCTTAACCTTGACAGAGAATCATTCTGGAAGTAAACCCTAGACTATATAGCCAAACAAAGGGTAGCACACCTTTCCCCAAGGATAGTGCACCAAACAAGAGCTGATCAGATAGTCCAAACCATAACCAAGAGATAGTCCAAGCCAAAATCGAAATCCGCTAGCTGCAACAACTGCAACGACAACTCTCCTCCAAAATTGCGCACAAACTGGGCAACTGCAGTGCACACAAGTGCTGCTCTGCAATTCTGAGAATGCCTGCTAGAATGAAGACTGGCCTCCTGTGTTTATACTAATCTGGCTAACTAGTTGGGCCAAATTCTCATTCTAGATACCTATTTACTCATTATATATTATTTCTTCTAGTCGACTTCTTCTCTTGGAGGCTAATAACCTAATACAAATTATCCTCTTGAGCCGACTTGTCTTCTAGGGTTATTAGCCAACTCATTATGGTTTCTTCTTGCTTCTTGAAATATTCTATTCTCGTTAGGTTTACACGTGGAGGTAAATACCTCTCATAGCTACCATAATATCAACACTCCTTCCTATCTAGGGAGGTATTGAAGGTAATGGTCTTAAGCACAAACATACCATTTACCCGGTAGCATCAACATAGTCGTATAGACTATCAATGTCATCAACTGCATCATCTCTCGAAACCATACTCCATCTGAGTAATCAAACATGATGTTGGATATGTCACTCACTTCATAAAGTGATACAAGAACCATTCTTCTAATCCGGACATGTTTCCTAGAAGAGTAAATGTCCTGGACCATTTTCCGTCTGGGAAATCTCTGCCCATTGATCATCCATCTAGTTGATAATCATTTCCAACACTCCTGATAGTATTCAAGGCAATCGAAATGATATCATTCAATAGAACACAATTGCATCTATCCATAGTAGTACACAACTACAATCCAGTGGTACACTACCAGACCAAGTAGCACACAGGTACTTGATCAGTGACGTATAGTCACAAATAGTGGAACACATCCACCATAGTAGTATACATCTACTGTCTAGAGACATACAATATTCATAACAATCATTTGATATAAACCTGCACAGAAACAATGTTATGATATAAATTGACTCATCTGGGCCATTCTTCCACTCACATCTGTGAGATCTTAGAAGAGCATCTGCCCTCAGAAGGTCAAACATCAATGATGAGCTATCTAGACTATTCTTCTCAAGCAAGGAAGAATAACTGTCCTAATTTTTGAGCCTGGACCATTCCCCACCCTGGGCCATTCCTTCGACACTAGAAAAAGTGTAACCTAGAGAGAATGAGTATGCCCTAAGGAATGTCTGTCCCTGATTGTTGAACCTGGACCATTACCCACCCTGGACCATTCCTCTGGCACTAAACAAAGTGCAACCTGGAGAGAATGAATCTTCCCTAAGGAATGACTGTCCGGACCATTTCCTAAGGAAATGACTATCCTGCACCAACCTCCAAAACGAACCATTCCCCATGTTAACCACAATGGGAAATCGCTGTCCGGTGAGGCGGGCCAGTATTTTTGAGTAACCCTCAAGAAGAGAGACTACCCTAGACCATTCCCCATGTTAACCACAATGGGAAATCACTGTCTATGGTACATCAACAATGCATCGAACCATTTTCATTATGAAAATGACCGTTCGATCTGGACCATTTTCCGAACTGGAAAATGCTTGTCCATCATAAATCTCAAACCACTTTCCGAACTGGAAAGGGAACTACTCATCCTGGACCATTTTTGAACTGAAAAATGACTATCCATCAATCAATAACACATCAGTGCTCCCTCCAAACCTGGGATTCATCTCTTCCTTTTTCAATAAGGAAGTCGTCTCCACGAGCTCTAGATTGAGTACACAAACTCTTTCATTTTGGACATAAGCTTTACCAAAATGTTTTCTTATCTGCTCATCTGTGGAGATATGTATTGGAGAACCACTTTCTCATTTTTGGAATTCATCACGGATAATGTAATGCTTGATTTCAAATGTACTTCGGTCTGGAACACTAGTTTTCTCTGAAGGCTTCATGTAGCTTTGATCAATAAAGTATATCATTGTTGGATTCCTCTTTGGTTCCTGCTAGCTCACAACATCGTGGCAAGGGTCAGACTAGAACATATCCATGTGGCACTTCTTCTGTCATCATGAGATCTTTGTCATGGACTGGAAATCCATCATCCCAATCTTCTAAGTAGTCATTCTGATACAATATCTCTGTTATAGAAAAATCTTCCCCATGCTTCTACTGTGCATTGGAGGTTCTCCACCAAGTTGTCTTCTTCCATCTGCATACAAGGGTCTCTTTCTGGTATGCCTCAAAGCCTTGAGGTTTCTCTTCATATTCTCTTTGTTCGATTTCTCTGGAGAACAGTCTTTGCATTTATCTGATGTAGAACTCCAACCCATGGATATTGCGGATGATATAATGACTCATGTAGAGGTGTGTCTGGTTTACTAGAACAAGTAATCATCATAGTCTTCTCCCTGCATCTGGGAGAACCTCTAGTTTTGGATCTTGCAATGCTTGCATTCATATACACTGTTCTTCATCACAACTTTCAGTTCCTTTGCTTGATTACTTTTAGTGAGTTCATATCAGGCTGGTAATCTTGTGATTCTCGATACAATGACTGGTTGTTCTGGCTTCTCTTTCTTTCTTGGAATCTTCATGTTCTTCCTCATGTTTTTCTTTATCTCTTGGGTCCATGGAGTTTATTATTGATTCCATTCCCTAAATGTTCCACTTCTTCCTTTCATCATAGGATCAAAGACGTGGATGGACAACCAGGGATACTTTAAGGCTTCTCTTCGAAGAAGATTTCTTCTAAGGTCGAACTGAACATGTACTGCCTTTCATGGATGCTACCATGGATATATAATTCATCATCTTTAATGGATCATAGGATTAGCTCCCTCCTAATCCTTGCTTCATGTATGAGTGCATGTTTTTCTTTTGGAAATATATAATCGGCTCCCTTCATCTAACAGAGTCCACGCTTCCATTTGCATCCTTATTGTCTTCTGCAAAGTGTCATAAGTCTTTCTCCAATTTCCTCTTGATTTCTGACTTCTTTCTGTCTTTGCTTCTTCTAAGTTTCTTCAAGATTGATTCCGATTTCGGCTTAAATTGTAATAACTTCCACATGATTTGTTTGATGTATTTCATCCTTTCATGTGTATTATCTGACTTGTATAATGATAACAATTCTTATCTTGTTTGTTCTTCCATAGGTATATTTCTTCTTGGAACATATTATCTTCTAAGAGATAGATATACAAGATATGTACAAAGACTATGCAAACAAGATATGTACAAGAACTAAGAAGAGTATTGTTACCTTGTCTTAGAAGAAGAAGTCTGTTTTATCCTGCTTGGTCTTCTTTGTAGGTTCCTTTTCATCGGCCATTGATGCTTTGTGTGTCACCTTCCTTTTCTTTAGCTCGAGACAATGATTCTTGTAGTGACCATACTTTCGACAGTTGAAGCATTGTATTTCTGACATGTCTTTCTCTTGATTTGGCTTCTTCCTTGAACCAAACTTCCTTTTGTTCCTGAAATTCTTGAATCTTGCTGTAAAGGCTTGATCGTCGTACTTCTTTTGGGGTTTCTCTTTTACAATGATCCTTGATTCTTCTTGAGAACAACAAGTCCAAAGTTCTTCAAATGTAGGGTACTCCTTCCTTGTGTTCATGCTTGGGGAAAATGCATCCCATGTCTTGGGAAGACAATTGAGTACTATGTTTACCAATTCCTTCTCTGAAATGATCTCTTCAATAGCTTGTATTTGATCTCTTAACTAGGAGATTCTCACAAAGTATGATGTTATGCTGTCATCATCATTCATCTTCATGTCATAGAGCTCATTCTTCAAACTCATTACTTGTCCAATGTTTCTGACTGAGAAGAGGTTTGTCAGGGCATTGTACATCTTCTTTGATGAGTCAATATGGGATATGTAGGGTATCAAGTGGTATTTTATAGAGTCCACTATGATACTCATGGGATTGATGTCACCGTCTTTGAACTTTTCATATCTACAACATTCTACGGTTCTTTCTCTTTTCCTTCTTCAAATTCTGGTTTCATGATCTTTCCTTTCACGATATCCAACACTTTACTCTTGGCAAGGATGAGATCAATCCTTGTCTTACACGATCTGAAGTTATAAGCTCCATCTAACTTGTTTTCTGACTTCGTAGAGTAAGTCATGGCTTCTTTGACTTAGTCAACCCTAGATTTGACCAAAAACTTAAACTTGACATCTTGGCTTGCTGAGAGTACCAGGAGATGCGCTAAGCTAGGGTGCATTTGTCTATTCGGAAATTAGGTCAATCCCTTCACTTAAGGTGCCTCAACGAGAGGATTAGGGTTTATGCAACTACACCTGCTAGTAACCCTAGCAATAATGCTTTGGTGACTGCTCCTACTAGAAACGCTAGTGGTAGTGCTTCAACGAGCTTAATATCCTTATGGCTATGCTTCCTTCTAGTGGTTATACTGAATGAAGGAGGTGTGGGCCCATAACCTGTTAGAATATAATGGATGTGATCATTTTACCATCGACAATATCACTATTGTCACCCAACCATAGGCCGAAACCACCCTCTGAGCACCTTAACCTTGACAGAGAATCATTCCGGAAGTAAACCCTAGACTATATAGCCAAACAAAGGGTATCACACCTTTCCCCAAGGATAGCACACCAAACAAGAGCTGATCAGATACTCCAAACCATAACCAAGAGATAGTCCAAGCCAAAACTGAAATCTGCTAGTTGTAGCAGCTGCAACGACAACTCTCCTCCAAAATTGCGCACAAACTGGGAAACTGTAGTGCGCACAAGTGCTACTTTGCAATTCTGAGAATGCCTACCAGAATGAAGACTGGCCTCCTATATTTATACTAATTTTGGCTAACTACTTGGGCCGATTTCTCATTCTGGATACCTATTTACTCATTATATATTATTTCGTTTGGCCGACTTCTTCTCTTGGAGGCTAATAACCTAATGCAAATTATCCTCTTGAGACGACTTGTATTCTAGGGTTATTAACCAACTCATTAGGGTTTCTTCTTGCTTCCCAGAATATTATATTCTCACTAGGTTTACACGTGGAGGTAAATACCTCCCGCAACTACCATAATATCAACAGAGTTTCACTGGAATAACAAGCTTGTTGTTTTCTTGTTTTCTCGTAGTTTTCCTAGTAGTGAGTTCCCTTGAGGTTTCTTGTAGTAAGATTCATAGTTACATGTGCCAGGGAGACCCTCTGTTGGCACAGGGGTAGACCTAGGGTTCAACTCCAAGAGCGCACCAAAAATCCCTAACTATTGACCCTTTCGGCAACACCTGCAAAGCAATTGCAGTCTCACCCGAAACAGTTATGAGGGGGTTTCATGACATAGATGTCTACAACCAAAGGGAATATCAAGTGGATCTAACATAAGAACAACACAACGTTCACATATCACTTATCATCTTAGATCTATTCTGCACATCTACTTATCAGATCTAATACAATAATGCAATCATAGTATATCAATGACAAAGATAAAATACAAATCACACACAACACAAAATATACGTGGTTCACCCTCTCTCTAGGGCTACGTCCACAAAACTATGTTATAATATATTAAGGTAAAGCATACAGTTCTTGTCTGTGCTCTTAGCTAGCATATCTTCTTTCTTCTCCTCTCTTTCTCTCCATTCCATGCGCACCCAGCTGCAGGGTTGATCTTCACACTTAGCTGAAGATCTTACAATACGATAAGGCTCATACCCTCAACACTTCTCTCTCTTGTGACAACAGTCTCTCACAACAACAACTAGATCGATCAATAACAACAATGAAAATCTTGACACCAACCCATCCCAAGTCCTTTAGACCTCTATTTATACATTACAATAGCTCACCAAAATCCTTAGGTCAAAACCTAGGTGTCCAAAACCCTAGATACCAAAACCCTAGGTCAACTTGACCAGTGTTTTCAGGGCTTCACCAAACTATCTTTTCTTCCTTCTTGTGTGGTGCTCCAAAGCATCCAACAATGGATTTTCCCACTTGCTGAGTTTTCCATGATCCTTCTTTCTTGCTTATCTGTCATCCCCGATCTCCTCGTTCAACGATTTACTTCGCTCCGTCTTTTCTTCTCTTTTGCTCACTTCAACCTAGTAACAGTCACAGTGTCTTCAACGAAGTTCACATTCTCCCTTTTATTCCTTGATCTTCGCATACTTCCATAACCAAGGGCCAATAGACCCCCAACACTCACCTGTGACTCGTCCTGAGGCACTTCAAATATGAGCTTCTTGTTTTACTTCGACTCCAGACTGCGCAGTGCAACCTCTACTTTTTGCTCGATGCCTCATCTTTTTCCCTTGTGCAGACATTCTTTTGTGTGTCTGGTACCCAGTTTCAACTGCACCTGGTACCTAGACCTTTTTCTTCATGTTTTTACTGAGAGCTGCGAGGCAGCTGGTTGTCATAATACAACTTCAGCCGGTTCCCATTCACCAAACCTTCCTTCCATTCTCCATTCAACATTTTCAATTAAGCAACTCCTCCCTCTGTAACATAAGCGATCTGATATGGCCCTAGCCAATGCATTATGAACTTCCCAGGATGTTTTATGAACTTGCTATCATATGCTAGTACTAGATCACCTTGTTTGAATGCCTTCTTCTTGATGTGCCTGTCATGGTAGGCCTTCTCTCTTTCCTTCTGTACTTGTTGATGGAATCCTACAAAAAATCTGTCTTCCTCCAATTCAACCAACTATGCAAGCCTCTCTTGAACAACGCCTGGGTATTCCATATCTGTAAAGGCAACAAATCTTAGGCTTGGTACCAAATATTCCGTTGGAACAACAACTTCGAGACCATAAACCAATTTGAAGGGGGTCTGCATTGTCAGCTTCTTGCAAGTGGTTCTATAGGCCCATAATACTGCTGGTATTCTTAGATCCCAATCATCCCTATTCACACTGGAAATATTCGTGAGCATTGTCTCCAAGATCTTATTGAATGCTTCAACTGTTCCATTTTCTCGTGGATGATAAGGTGTACTCTTCTGATGGTGGACTGCAAATTATTCAGTCAGGGATTCAACTGTCTTATTAATGAAATGTGTTCCTTGATCACTCATAAGGATATTTGGGCATCCAAACCTGGTTATGATGTCATCAAATATGAAGCATGCAGCTGTAGTTGCACTACAGTCCTTAACTGGTCTTGCTTCGGCCCATCTGGTCAAGTATTTTGTTGCTGTAATTATGTACCTTGCTCTTGTGCACTTTCCTGGTGGGTTTATAGGTCTAACAAAGTCAATGGCCCATTTCTCAAGTGCTTGTAGGGTCAGTTGTGGTGCTAATGACATTTCATCTCTTCTGGATGGTTTCCCAACTCTTTGGTATACATTGCAGGCTCTGGAATAGTACTTATCATCTCTGTGCAACATAACCATTTGTTGGCACAGGGGTAGATCCAGGGTTCAACTCCAAGAGCGCACCAACAAGACCTAACTACTGGCCCTTTCAGAAACACCTGCGAAGCAGATGCAGTCTCAACCGAAGAAATTATGAGGGGGTTGCAGGACAAAGATGTCTACAACCAAAGGGAATATCAAGTGGATCTAACACAAGAACATCAAAATGTTCACATATCACTTATCAGATTAGATCTATTCTTCACATCTACTTATTAGATCTAAAACAGTAATGAAATCATAGTATATCAATGACAGAGATAAAATACCAATCACACACAACACAAAATATACATGGCTCACCCTCTCTCTAGGGCTACATCCACAAAACTGTGCTATAATATATTAAGGTAAAGCATACAGTTCTTGTCTGCGCTCTTAGCTAGCAGATATTCTTTCTTCTCCTCTCTTTATCTCCCCTCCCTGCGCACCCAGCTGCAGGTTTGATCTTCGCACCCAACTAAAGATCTTACAATACCATAAGGCTCTCACCCTCAACACTTCTCTCTCTCGCGACAAAAGTCTCTCACAACAACAACTAGATCGATCAATAAAACCAATGACAATCTTGACACCAACCCATCCCAGTTCCTTTAGACCTCTATTTATACATTACAATATCTCACCGACATCCTTAGGCCGAAACCTAGGTGTCCAAAACCCTAGGTTTCTAAAACCCTAGGTTAACTTGACCTACATTTTGAGGGCTTCGCCAGCCTATCTTTCCTTCCTTCTCGCGCGGTGCTCCAAAGAATCCAACAATGGTTTTTCCCTCTTGGTGATTTGTCCACGATCCTTCTTTCTTGCTTATCTTTCATCCCCGATCTCCTCATTCAACGACTTACTTCACTCCATATTTTCTTCTTGTTTGCTCACTTCGACCCAGTAACAATCACCATGTCTTCCGTGAAGTTCGCATTCTCCCTTTTCTTCCTTGATCTTCACATACTTCTATAACCAAGGGCCAACACCCTCATAAATGAATGGGATTCCTGATGGATTGGAGAGCAGTGAAGGGGTACATTCCTTGGGTTGGGCAGGTCGAGAGCAAGATAGTTTGTTGAAAAACAAGATAACTGTAGGTGAATGCTAGTGGGTTGTGGGATTTTCTGAGTTGTGAGTGGACAGTGAGAGATACCCTCTTTTTTGAATTGCTATCCCCAACTCAGGAGTGAATTTTTGTTGAGATCTAGAACAATAAGTCTATGGTTGGGTGGAACATTCGTCCCAAGCAGCTAGTTGCATAATTGTTTTGAAAAGATAAGTGTTTATCTTGTTTTGTGTTACATTTATAGTTTATTCTATTGTGTATTAATTCTATATATGGGGATGGTTTTATATGTTGTTGCATGAAGTTAATTAGCTATATTCATGTTTATTTCAACATTCTATAGCTTCATTTAAATTAATGATAGTAGAATGGTTAAATTTGTGTATTTTCTTGTAGTTGGTAAGCTACGAAATATGTTAGCAACACATTTTTATTTTTATGTGTTTTTCATGAATAATGGGCCTTAGTTGGGTCGGGGTACGTTATAGATTGGTATTAGAGATTTTAGTTCAACACTAGACTTGTATGGGCCATAGATCAACATGATGAAGTTAGTAAATTCGTCATCTGAGCATTTGAGCTCTATCAAATTTGGGGAAAATGGTAGAATTCGAATAAAATCCCCAAAATTCTAAGCAAATTCAAGTCGGGATTACACTCAAAATGGTTGTTATGGAGGGATTGTTTTGACTTCCAAACAACTGAATTTGGCTTAGAAAGACGAGTCAAACATTTTCACAATCGTCGTGAGCTGGAAATATGGAAAACCGACTAAGTAAAGAAAAGTGATGCAGGAGCATCACTATCAAATAAAAGAAAAATGAACATGGAAGCGAAGACGACACTTCAACGCATTGAAAGAGCCAAACTGAATCTTAACCAACTTGGTAGCAATGTGGAGATATTTTTGAATCTCTCATTAATTAATTAGCTGTATGTAAAGTCAGGCCACTGTTTTTAAATGACTGATCATTGTAAATCCTTACACGACTGTAATATATTACAGGTGTAGGATATTAGCCCGTATTAGTCATTAGGTTGCATTAATTAAGCTGATTAGGTAACCTCTAGAGTGATAGGTGATAGATTTTAGATAAGAAGAAGAAGAGCGAGGAAGCTCTGGGTCCTCAGGCAAGTTTTCATTGTAATGACTGTAAGAGATAACAGTGTATTCATGTGTTTTATTTTTGAAATGAATAGAACAAAGGAAATTGATCCAGTTGTACAGTGTTGATATTGTTTTAGAGTTTTACTGTTGTTATGTGTTTTATGGATGTGTGATGTTCATGGTGAATAAATGAAATTATGAAGAATTGAATAAGTTTCAAGTGTTTCTCTTCTGTAAGTCATGCAAGGAGTGCATACCAAATGCAAGGAGTGTGTGTGAGAGAGTCTTTCTTTGACTCAAATCTTAGAAGAGATAGCATGGAACTTTTGTATGCAAAGTGTGCATATTAAGCGCAAGGAGTGCGCATATAGGAGAACTTATTCTAAGTTCAAAAGCTCAGAAGGTCGAGTACAGAGTGTGCCAGGAGGGCATCAGAGAGTCCTTTTAAATATGCAGAAGGGTTGAATCCCTTGAAGACTGAGTAAGTTAAAATCTCAGGGAGGAATAGTGAACATTTTCATGCAGGAGCATAAGTGTGTGCCAAGGTGAAGTCAAATTTCATTGACAAAATCTCAAGAGGGAAAACATCGCTGAGACCTTTGAAAAAATTGAAATCTTTCAAGTCAGGAAAGAATCCAAGTTTAGAAGGGTTGACACCAAGTTATTTGGCAAGGAGATATTGATAACTTGGATGGACGATAGAGACTCTTGGAGGGAGAAGCATCGATAGTCGTGCACCGTTAGATCCAGAAAAGCTGTGAGGAGGATAAGGGTGAGAGTTATTCAACACTCAAAAGTTCAGGAGAGATAGGAGTTGTTGATCTAAGGGAAGATTGAACCATTGGTTCTTTTCATCAAAAAATTGGACTTCGAGGAAAGGGAGGAGAGCTATTTCGCGAATTTGCGAAATACGAAGTCCCATAGTGCTTGGAAGCTGGGCCCCTGGTTATAACGAAGGGTCATGTTAACAGAGGTTAAGAAAAAGAGATAGTATTACTAAGCCCTAGTTCAGAACTCGTGAAGTTGGAAGGGTTGGATAGCTTGCATCTAAATACCCAAAGTCGTGAAGTGAAAAAACCCAAAGCGCTTAAAGGAGTTAAGCCTAGGGTCATAGCTAGAGGTCATATCGAAGGGGTCCATGGGAACGAAGTTAGTACTCGCTAGACTCCTAGTTTGGAGTTTGGGAGTTCAAGAGTCAGGACAGTCAAGGATGGCTCACATACAAATCTTGGACATACGAAGCCATGAAGGGCCTTTTGGTTAGGCTCTTGGTCATAGTTAGTGGACATGTGGAGAAGGCTTGCACCCAGTGTTAATTCGCACAGGAGGAGTTTTATAAATACCCATGGATTGTTTCTCAGAGGTTCTAGCAGGGAATCAAAGAGTTTTTTCAGCTTAGTATTGTGAACAATCCAATACCGAGAGGTCACACAACCCTTGGAGAGAAGGGGGGTTTGCACCAAGTGGTATCAGAGCCTAAAAAAAAACTTGAAGTTGTATTCTGTGTGTTAGGATCAATTGAAATAATGCCGCCAAGGATACATGCAGATCCACCTATAGTAAACCGTGTTGTAGGAAGGGAAGTGAGAGAAATTCTCTCAAGTTTGGAAGCGATGGAAGCAATGCAAAGGAGAAAATCTACCACTGGAGACGTCAGTGATGCAGAGAGTGAAGAAATAGAAGTTGAAGAAGCTATAGGGGAAGATGCAGGCGATGAATGTTTCTTGAAAGTTATTGTGAAGTTGGGATCTAGAGCAAAGATGGACGTCCCAATGTATGAAGGTAACTTGGATGCTGAAGAGCTATTGGACTAGATAAGGTCCATGGAAAAGTATTTCGACTATGAAGATGTCGACGAAGGAAGGAAGGTGAGACATGCTGTCACCAGATTAAAAGGACATGCATCACTGTGGTGGGATGAACTGCAGGTAGAGAGAAGGAGAAAAGGAAAACAAAAGATAAATAATTGGGATAGGATGGTATCCAAACCGGAGGCTAAATTCATACCTAAGTATTACTATATAAATCTATTCAGAAAGTTGCAGAACCTGAGACAGAGGGGTATGACAGTGAAAGAGTATACATAAGAATTACATAGGCTAAATATTAGGACTGGACAAAGAGAGAAGGATGATAAAAAAGTTTCCAGGTATATAAATGGCTTAAGGTATGAAATTCATGATGATATCAACATGATGACTATGATGATAGTGGAATATGCTTATCAAATTGCACTGAAGGCAGAAGAAAAGTTAGCCAGAAACCAAAGTCAGGGAAACATAAGTAGAGGCTCAAATAGAGGTAAGGGAATTATCTATGATAAGGAACTAAAAACCAAGGATGAGACTGAGAAATCATATGGTCACTTTGAAAGAGGAGGAAGTTCCCGAAGAAGACCGTTTGGTGGGAGAAATTATTTTCCTCGAGGAAGAGGAAGAGGTAGAGGAGGTGGATTTAAATGTTATGCCTGTGGAAAGACATGACACATGTCTTGGGAATGCTCCGAGAGGAAGAAAGAAGGAGGAGGAGAATCACACATTTCTGAAGCCCATAAGAATGTGGAAGTAGAAGGAGGAAAAAACCTTATGATGAGGAAAGTTCTTCTAAATCCAGAGAAGGAAATAGAAGGTTCAGTTCAGTGAATGAGGTTGTTTAGGACTGCTTGTAAAACAAAGGAAAAAGTTTGAAAAATGATTATAGACAGTGGGATGACTGATAATTTAGTATCTACAGAAATGGTGGAGAAGCTGGAGCTGGACACAACTTCACACCTAAGTCCATATAAAGTATCGTTGTTGCAAAAAGGACATCAAGTAATGGTAAGTCAACAATGCAAAGTTGAATTTAAAATAGGAGGCTATAAAGATGAGATTCTGTGTGATGTAATTCCCATGGATGTTTGTCATATTTTGTTGGGGAGACCATGGAAGTTTGATAGGAATTCCATTCATTATGGGAGGAAGAATACTTATACTTTGGATAAAAATGGTAGAACCCACAAGTTACTGCCAATAGAAAAGAAGAAAGAAAAGGAAGAAGCCAACACAAGAATAATTCTCATGAGTGGGAATGAACTCTTGAAGGAAATCAAGAAATATCAAGAAATACAATTTGTTGTAGTGAGGAAGCCGAGAGTTATCCTTACCAATAATTTCATGAATGATTTACCAGAAGAAATCCAAGAATTGTTAGAGGATTTTGCTGACATAGTAGTGGATGAGTTGCCTCACTCATTACCACCCATTAGGAGTATCATCCACCATATCGAATCGATTCCAAGAGCCATTTTACCAAACAAAGAAGTGTATAGGTTGAAGCCTCAAGAGAATGAAGAGGTTAAGAATCAAGTTCAGGAGTTGTTGGATAAAGGTTTAGTCAGGGAAAGTCTAAGCCCATGTGCAGTGCCAACTGTATTAAGTCCAAAGAAGGATGGAGGATGGAGAATGTGTACAGATTCTAGAGCCATCAATAATATTACCATCAGGTATAGGTTTCCTTTACCCAAGATGGATGATTTGATGGATTGTTTGAGTGGAGCAAGATATTTTTCAAAAATAGACTTGAAGAGTGGATATCATCAGATAAGAATGAGAGAGAGAGATGAATGGAAGACAACATTCAAGACAAATGAAGGTTTGTTTGAATGGCTAGTCATTCCATTTGGATTGACAAATTATCCAAGTACATTTATGGGGTTGATGAATGAGGTATTGAAAGACTTCATAGGTAAATTTGTCATTGTATATCTGGATGATATATTAATTTTCAGCAAAGTAGAGGAAGAACATTTCAAGCACTTGACCTTAGTGATGAGGAGATTGCAACAAGAAAAGTTGTTAATAAACTTGAAGAAAAGTTCTCTTATGAAGACATAGCTCATATATTTGGGTTTTGTGATCTCTTCAAATGAATTGAAGATGGATCTAGAGAAGGTGAGATCAATCAAAGAATGGCCGTCACTAAGGAGCATATTTGAGGTGAGAAGTTTCCATGGGTTAGCAAGTTTTTATAGAAAGTTTATCATAAATTTTAGTGGTATATGTGCACTTATAATGGACATTGTGAAAAAGAATCATAAGTCTTTTAATTGGACAGAGGAGGCTGAGAAAAGCTTAAGAGTGTTGAAAAAGAAGATAACAGAACAACTAATTCTGGTTTTACTAGATTTTGGAAAAACATTTTAGGTGAGGTGTGATGCAAGTGGAATAGCCATTGGAGCAGTTTTGAGTCAAGATAATAGGCTAGTTTCTTATTTTTAGTGAAAAATTGAATGACACTAAGGAGAAATATTCTAAATATGACAAGCTTTTTTATGCAGTGATTCAATCTTTGAAGAAATGGAGACATTATTTAATTCCAAAAGAGTTTGTCTTGTATAGTGATAATCAAGCTTTACAATTTATTACTAGGCAAGAGAAGTTGAATCAGAGGCATGCTAAGTGGGTAGAATTCATGCAGAATTTTACTTTTGTCATTAAATATATTTTTGTAAGTGCTAATAAAGTTGCAGATGCTTTGATCAGGAGAAGTTTGGTTGTACAATAATTCCAAGTGAAGACCTTAGGGTTTGAGCACCTTAAGGAAATGTATAAGGAAGATACATATTTTAAGGAGGCTTATGAAGCATATGAAAATCCTTTGTTGAGGGATAAAAATTTATGGGCATAATATTTAATACAAGATGGATTGTTGTTTAAAGGAAGCCAATTTTTCATACCAAGATGTTCAATGAGAGATAATTTATTAAAAGAAAAACATAGTGGAGGTTTAGCCGGACATTTTGGTCATGAAAAAACATTTGCACAACTGAGTAGTTTGTATTATTGGCCAGGTATGAGGGAATATGTGGATAAATTTGTAGATCGATGTACGATTTTTCAACATGCAAAAGGAAGGAGAAAAAATATTGGTTTGTATCATCCATTGCCTATTCCAGAAAGGCCTTGGGACACAATTAGTATGGATTTTGTATTGGGATTACGTAGAACCCAGAAGGGAAGTGATTCCATATTTGTTGTGGTTGATAGTTTTTCTAAGATGTCACATTTGATACCATGCCATAAAAAAAATGATGCTACACACATAGCCAATGTGTTTTTTTAGAGAAGTTGTGAGATTACATGGATTGCCCATAAGTATAGTTTCAGACAGGGACACTAAGTTTGTAGGACACTTTTGGAGGACTCTATGGAAGAGGCTCAGAACTAATTTATCTTTTAGTTCAACATATCACCATCAGAAAGATGGACAGACTGAAGTGGTGAATAAGAGTTTGGGAAATTTTTTAAGGAGTTTAGTCACTGAACAAGGTCGTCAGTGGGATCAGATTCTGGCACAGACAGAATTTGCATTTAACAATTCAGTTAACAAGAGCACTAGAAGAAGCCCATTTGAGATAGTATATGGAAGACAACCAAGAGGGATTGTATAATTGAGAGAGTTAAAACAAGACGAATTCAGGAGCGCTGGAGCAGAATATTTTTCTACAGAAATGAAAAGACTTCATGATCAAGTTAGGAGGCAGATACATGATATTAATCAAAAGTATAAGGATAGAGGTGATCATAAAAGAAGGGAAGTTCAATTTGAAGTGGGAGATGAAGTTTTAGCTCATTTGAGGAAGGAAAGGTTTCCAAGAGGAACATATAATAAGTTGAAGATGAAGAAGATAGGACCATGCAAGATCCTTAGAAAATTTGTAGCAAATGCTTATGAGATAGAGTTGTCGGACAATGTTGGAATACCACCGATATTCAATGTTGCAGATTTGTATCCTTATAACAAAGATGACACAGGATAATTGGATGATAAAGAAGAGATTCAATGGGAAGAACATATGCCCACAATATAAAAACCTTATATGGAGAAAATATTAGAACAAAGAGTTGGAAGAAAAACCATAAGAAAGTTGCATCCTGAATATTTGGTAAATTGGAAGGATCACCTTGTGGAAGATTCAAGTTGGGTAACTGAACCTGATATTTTGAAGCATGGTAAAATAGTGCGAGAGCTCATGGATAGAAGTCCATGAATATTTTGGCCAGAGGAGTATGATGCAGGAGCATTGCTATTAAATCAAAGAAAAGCGGACATGGAAGAGAAGTTGACACTTCAATGCATTGAAAGAGCCAAACCGACTCTTAACCAGCTTGGTAGCACTGTGGAGATCTTTTTGAATATCTCATTAATTAATTAGTTGTATGCAAAGTCAAGCCACCATTTTGAACTGACAGATCATTGTAAATCCTTACACGATTATAATATATTACAAGTGTAGGTTATTATCCCATATTAGTCATTAGGTTGCATTAATTAAGCTGAGTAGGTAACCACTAGAGTGATAGGTGATAGATTTTAGATAGGAGGAAGAAGAGCGAGGAAGCTCTGGGTCCTCAGGCAAGTTTTCATTGTAATGACTGTAAGAGATAGTAGTGTAATCATGTGTTTTCTTTTTGAAATGAATAGAACAGAGGAAATTGATCCAATTGTACAATGTTGATATTGTTTCAGAGTTTTACTTTTGTTATGTGTTTTATGGATGTGTGATTCTCATGTTGAATAAATGAATTTATGAATAATTGAATAAGTTTCAAGTGTTTCTCTTCTGTAAGTCATGCAAGGAGTGCATACTGAATGCAAGGAGTGCATGTGAGAGAGTCTTTCTTTGACTCAAAGATCAGAAGAGATAGCGTGGAACTATTGTATGCAAAGTGTGCATATTAAGCGCAAGGAGTGCGCATAGAGGAAAACTTATTCTAAGTTCAAAAGCTCAAAAGGTCGAGCATAGAGTGTGCCAGGAGGGCATCAGAAAGTATTTTGAAATACACAGAAGGGTTGAATCCCTTGGAGACCGAATAAGTTAAAATCTCAGGGAGAAATAGTGCAAGTTTGCATGCAGGAGCGTAAGTGTGTTCCAAGGTGAAGTCAAATTTCATTGACAAAATCTCAAGAGGGAAAACACAACTGAGACATTTGAAACAATTGAAATATTTCAAGTCAGGAAAGAATCCAAGCTCAGAAGGGTTGACGCCAAGTTATTTGGAAAGGAGCTATTGAGAACTTGGACAGATGGTAGAGACTCTTGGAGGGAGAAGCATCGATAGTCGTGCATGGTTAGATCCATAAAATATGCGAGGAGGATAAGGGCGAGAGTTATTCAACACTCAAAATTTCAGGAGAGATAGGAGTTGTCAATCTAAGGGAAGATTGAACCATTGGTTCTTTTCATCGGAAATTCAGACTTCTAGGAAAGGGAGGAGAGTTATTTCGCAAGTTTGCGAAATACGAAGTCTTGTAGAGCTTGGAAGCTGGGCCCCAGGTCATAGTGAAGGGTCACGTTAACGGAGGTTAAGAAAAGGACCTAGTATTATTAAGCGCTAGTTCATAACTCATGAAGTTGGAAGGGTTGGATAACTCACATCTGAATACCCAAAGTCGTGAAGTGCGAAAACCCAAAGCGCTTAAAAGAGTTAAGCCCAGGGTCATAGCCCGAGGTCATATAGGAGGGGTCCATGGGAACGAAGTTAGTACTCACTAGACTCCTAGTTTGGATTTTGGGAGTTTGGGAGTCGAGAGAGTCAAGGATGGCTAACATACAAATATCGGACATACGAATCCACGAAGCGCCTTTTGGTTAGGCTCGTGGTCATAGTTAGTGGACACGTGGAGAAGGCTTGTGCCCAGTGTTAATTCACACAGGAGGATTTTTATAAAGACCTGTGGATTGTTTCTCAGAGGTTCCAATAGGGAATCAAAGAGTTGTTTCAGCTTAGTATTGTGAACGATCCTAGACCGGGAGGTCGCACAACCCTTGGAGAGAAGGGGGGTCTGCACCAAAAATACTTTTGTGCATTAAATATTTGGTGTTGCGTGGTGCAGAACTTGCGGTGTGAAATATGTGTGTTTAATATTGGCGTTCCACAATATGCGTGTTGAATATTGGTGTTGCGCAGTGCAGAACTTGCGGTGTGCACTCAATATTGGTGTGTAATATGCATGTTGAATATTGGCACTATGCGGTGTAGAACTTGCTATGTGTGCTAAATATTGGTGCGCAATATGCACATTGAATATTGGTGCTACACATTGTAAAACTTGCACCCAATGAATATTGGTGCGTGGTATGCATGCTAAATATTGGTGTTGTGCATTGTAGAACTTGTGTGCATTACGTGTGCTAAATATTGGCACTTCGTGGTGTAGAAATTACACATACTAAATATTGGTGCATGATACAGAAATTGCGCATGCATATTTCCAAAAGGAAGAAGAGAATGAGGAAAGGGAAGGAAAATTTTTGATAACAAGGGAAAGTCATATTAATAGACTGTTACAACATTAAATCAGTGTTTTTATGTGATTTGTTTTAGTTTCTAAAGGTCATCAAATTGGGAAGGAATTTTTAAGGACTAAAAGTATTTGCTACTTAAATGAAATATCTCATCAAGAACTTTCCAATGAGCCATTTTAGGCGCAAATTAGAGCTCGTATGAGAAATTTATAGTTGAAATAATATTAAGTATATTTTTGACACCAATTTACTTCCAAAGGACATAACTCCTTGCTTGGAAGTTAGTTTGAGGTGCAAGAGTAGTCAGTGGAAATCCCATGGAACATAGAAGACAACCATGGAACCATATTTGGAATATGTGTACCTGAAGTTGTACAGGATGTGAGAGAAGATACCTGTAGCGGTAAGGGGTAAAATGAGAAAACATTCTAAACTTCAACAGACCATAACTATTAGATCAGAGCTAAGATTTGGGAAAACGAGAATTCAATGGAAAGGTATTGAGGAGGAGAATCCATCTATCAACCCAAAATTTTGAATTGAGCACTATAATTTTCTCATAAAATAATTAAATTTTGCAGTAGTAAAAACAAAGCAATGAGTGGAAATTGAAACTTTTCGCTCAAAACTCAGAATGAGGCATCAAGATAGCTATTGGAGAGATGTTTCAGAGAGGAATGTTTCTAAAGAATAATTTTTTTGGATTAGTTCATTTGTGTTCTTCATAAATTGAAATGAAGAATGGTTTATAACCTAATTAATAGATTGATCGTAATGTGTCTATTCTAACAACAATTGTTGTATGCACATTTTCTTGCAGAGTTAGGGGTACATGAGGGAAGATTTAGTTCCTATATGATAATTATAGAAATGGATTATTCCCAAGAGTTTTTCAACCATGAGGAGGAGATTGGAGGGCTACATGTTAGCATGGGAAATTTTGAGACTGGGTCCAATGGAAGAAGAAGCAAGGTGGATCTAGTCGTAACTATGAGAAGATTGTAGAGAGAAGTGCAAAGTTGTAGGGAATATAATGAAAAGATTACGAAATCTCAAGAGGAGCTGCTACAAAGTCGTAATATGTTGCATAGACAAGTCAACAAAGACTCTAGTTCAAAGAAAACAACTAGTGTCATACAAGTGGAAACATCAAGTTCCCATAACATAAGCGATGATCATGGGAATGAAAGGAAGTCAAGGAGTTTGAGCAGGTTCCATCATTCTCCAGAGAAATATACTAGGAGAGATCGTGCAAGCTTAGGGATAGGGAGTATCCCAAGTGTGTCTCCTTTCAGGAATCATAGAAGAAGGTTTGAGTTAGACATCTTGCAGGGTGTACTCAGGAAAATCAAGCCACCAAATTTCAATGGTGAGCATAGAAAGGAAGATATTGAAGCATGGTTTTGGGAAATGAAAGAAGTATTTCCAGCTGGATGATTACCCCTTAAGGTTATAAACAAGAATTGAAACCTACCATATGGAAGGAAAATCAGTCATGTGGTGGAATCAAATTAAGTAAGCCAAACATCTTGATGAGAAGAATGTCTCATGGAGGCAATTCAAAGGATATTTCAAAGAGAAATAGTTTTTAGAGAATTACCATGAAAGGAACATGAAAGAGTTCTTTGAACTCAAGTTGGGAAGAATGACAATGAATGAATATGAGAAGAGGTTCTTTGAGTTGTTGAAGTATGTTTTCTTCATAAAGGATGAGAAAATCAAAATCCAAAGGTTTCTAAGCAGGTTACTTTCCTTCTACAGTGAAAAGATACACTTTGATAACCCCAAGACTTTGGAGGAGGGCATGAGGAGAGCAAAGCATATTTATGAGAAGATCATAGGAAGGTTAGTATTCAAAAATTCATGGTAATAGGGAGCAAAGGAAGAAAGGTTTTAAGCCACTCTTTTTTAGGAATAGCTCTCAAGTAAATCAACAAGGTCAATCATCCCAAAATGATCACATGATGGCATATTATTTTGGGAAAAGGCCAAGGAAATAACCCACAAAGTTTTGGGGATGTGAGGGAGATCACTTGTATATGGATTTCCTTCACAAAGGTGAAAGAATTAGGATTGTCCACAATATTCAAGAGGATAAAATAGTGGAAGACATGGGAGGAAACATGCCAAGGATTTATGCAGCGTTGGACAAAAAACAAACAAAATATCAGTGCCCCATGATTGAAGTGGAAGATATGATTGACAACCATTCCATAACAATTTTAATTGATGATGGAGCTAGCCATAGTTACATAACCACTAACATTGTTGAAATATTTAATTTACAAAGGAGTAAGCACAAAAAATATTGGAAAGTTCAGTTAGCCACAGGATCTACAAGGAAAATCAATGAGTTGGTTAAATATTGTCCAATAGACATGAATGGACTTAGCACAAAGGTAGATGTGAACATCATACTTTTGGGATCTTATTATTGTCTAATTGTCATGTATTGGTTGGAAAAGCACCATGTTGTCTTATATTGTTACAACAAGATAACCACTTGTCTTGATGAAGAGGGGTAGAAAGAAAAGGTTCAAGGAATTCCAAAAGTTGTAGTTGTTAGAGAAATTTCAGCCATGCAACTGAAAAAGAGTACATGCAAGGAATATCTTAGTGGGGTCCTCACTCAAAAAGATCATGTGGTATGCTATGATTCCAAGAAATTAAAAGAGCATGCGAGGAATCATCCAAGATTAGTGCCCCAAGACCTGGATAATAGCATACCATACTTCAGAGGTATATCAGAAATAACTACATCCATCAGAACACTTTTTACTAGAATCTGTGCAAGATTTACTACTAAGTATTTGATCATGCCCATACATTTAACTTTTCTTGAATCAAATGAATACAAGTCTCTGTACGGCCTAGTAATTTCAAGGCCAAGTCTATCCATAATATCCTTGGGCATCACGTTATGCGAGGCTCCAAAATCCAACATGCAATTATGTAGTAGACGATCATGCACATTTAGTGTAATGTAGAAAGGAGAAACGGTATCTCTGGCCCCTTCAAAATGCTGACCAAAAATTATATTAGGCTTATCATCTTCCAAATTTATAATGTCATCCTGACTTCCCATATCTAAAAAATTTATCATTTTTGTGATTTGATTTCAGTAAACATGGTTCTTTGCCAATTCAACTAGAGGTATCGGTATCTTGATTTTGTTAATCTCATTTTCTAGGCTGAAACCTCCTATAGTATTTTTCGGTTCTCTGATTGGGAATTCAGTCTCCTTCTTTTCTGATTTATTTATTTTCATTGCTTTATTTTTAGTTGTTTTTGTTTCTGTTGTTTGTGTTTCAGTTGTCTTAGTTCTCCCAGTTTGGATCTCAACTCTCTTTATTTTGGTATTTTGTATTTCAGTTTCCTTTTGAGTTGGCTCATATACTTTGCCTCTCGACATTTTCTTTGGTTGGTTAGTTGCTACATTTTTAGCTTTAGACCTTAGATTATACTTATGTTGGATCTCGACCATTATAGTATCGACCATACCCTAGTAAGCAAAATCTTATGTATTATTTGTGTTGCTATCCTCATTAGACCGATGTTCCATATTTAAAGACCTCTCGTAATCTTGTCTAGTCAAATGAGGTTGCTCGAAATCATCACCGATGTTATTCATATCATCTTATAAATCCTCAAAAACTTGCATGTCATTTCCTCCTATAAAATTTTCCTTTTTCAAAGGAGCCTGAACTTTTTGATTTCATTTTTAATCTGTCTTTGTTTTATTTGGGGATTGGGGTTCCTTCTGAATTCTCTCCTAACGAACTAGTCTGCTTTATTTTGATCTAGTTCCATATTTGAAATTTGATTTGATAGTTCTTTCATTATCTTTGCCATGTCATCCATCTTATCGTCTCTGGACCTCCCACCCCTGGAGGATCCTACTTGTTCCCTAAATCATTTAGTCTCTTTGTTTCCCATTTCCATTTTCGCTTTTAATTTTCCAGAAGCCATCATATTTGACTCAATATCTACGACATCATCTTGCATTCGGGTAAGTTTGGTATCCCTCCTTTCTCTTAGTAATAGTGCGAAATCGGGTTCGAAAGCTCCTGCAAAAGTTACCTTGGCTGCAGGCTGGGAAGGTTTAACTTCAACTGGGATCTTGTTATATAATTTATTAAATCTTTGAATGAACTCAACAATAGTTTCATAATTTTTTTTTCTTAAGGCTCCAAACTCAGTTACATAGTATAGGTGATATTTCCTCTCACCCCATTGTCTAAGAAAATAGTTTTCTAACTCATCGTAGGATCTGATTGATCTTGTGGCCAAACCTCAAAACCAGGTTCTCACCTGTCCTTCAAAGGTTTGAAAAAACAACCGTGAATAGACGTCTTCATGTTCGAGACCGATAATATCTGCGAATTGATCAAAGAAATTTATATGTTTGGCTACAGTTAGGTCTCCCTCCCCTGTAAACTTTGGTAGGTTTTTCATGTAGTTTCCAGGTAGATCACGCAGGGGTACTGGGAGGACCAAAGGAGTGTATCTGGCAGCTACTTTAGTGAAAATTATGGGGGTTGGGGTGGCCCTTGACTGCCCCCTCCTCTTCCTTCGACAACAACCATAGATATTCTAGGAGAGGAAACTAGTAAATTATAAAGAGGGTTTTCAAAAACGTATAGAAATCCTTTAGCTTCTTCGGGATGAAGCGAGAAAGGTTTAGAAAACTGTTTATCGGGAGACGAGAAAACTGAAAAAGTGGGGAACGGGATACGAGGACTTGGTTCTTCTGATTTGCAAGAGATGTAAATGGGAGAATCTGCAAGTGTGGAATCTAAGTGTATGGTATATTCATTGATACTTTGTAAGGCTGGGAAATTTAACTCAAGAGATGATGGGATATCAATCAAAGTGGGATTTAGTGTAGGTTTCTTACCTTCACTTACGCAGGAGGTAGTCGAATAGGTTTCAGTTTTAATTTTAGGGAAAACTAATTTAAGGTTTATGTCTCAACTTCAACTGTGTTAGCCGATGTTTATCCGAAAAGGGTTTGGGTGGAAAATTCTTGTGAAGTTAACGTTTCAAGTGGAATCTTAGCCTTAGACTGTGTGGATTTAGGTTGGTAAACCGCAATAACTTTCTTAAGGAATCCTCTTGGTTTTAGTATTTTTTCGGGGTCGGAAACATGCATGGTTTGCTTATCATTTGGGTTTTGTCTGGTATTCCTTCGATCGAATGCCATCTTATTTAAATGTGGAGTCACCAAGTGAATAATAAAAAATTAGCCTTTATAATGTGTTCACTCTTTGTTCACTATCAAAGAGAGAAACTTACAAATGTCGTTCTCCTAGGGAAAAATAACTTCGCTTCTCCATGCCCGACAACGATGCCAAAAAGATGTTGTTCCTGAGTTTATACTAAGGCTTCAAGTATAATGTTAGGCATTAGGAAGTGAGGAAAAGGTTTCAATGTTTTCCTTTTACTACAGAGATAATAAAGAAAAGTTCTTTAAATCAAATTAATATATTAACAACTCAAAGGTTGTTTCTCGCATCTGAGTTAAATTTGAAAAATTGAATGAAATGAAAGAAAAACATAAAACTGTTAATCAAAGGAAGGCATCAATTGTTGAAGAATCTTACTTTATAACAAAAGAAGAAAGTGAGTGATGTAACCTTCAATGAAGTGTAAAATATAGCATCTAATTAACATGCAGGTCTTGTATTTACTAACAGTGAATACAAAGGAAAATATGTTTGTTATCAGATTACTAGGTGAAAAAATAACCACAGTAGATGTTGTACTAAATTGTGATTCAAACATTCATCAAAGAAATATATATGAAAATACGCTAGAAGATGGAAAGACAAGGGAACACATAACTCATAATAGACGAGATGTAGAATCTCTGGTCTGCATTTGTATTAATTCTCAATAAAAAGATTCTTCTCCTTTACAATCGACAAAAAGAAGCCCTTGTTCCTTTCTCAAAATGTATATTTATACAAGATTAAAACATTTCAAATTCTATTATTCTCAAAGTTTCGGTTACAAATGAAAAGATGAAACGTTTCACTTCGTTGTCCCTTGTCTTCCTTCATGTTGACAGGGAGTTTGCCTTTCTTTGTCCTCTAGTTCCAAAATAGGATGGAATAAGAAACTGTATTACTAGCCTCCAGAAGTCTTCCCTTTCCCATGTTCAATACAATTGACACACTTTTCTACCAACTAGGCTATCAACTTGGGAAGTTCAGTTTGGTCATTTGCTTCGAAAGTGTAGAACTTTTCCAACTGTGGCAGTCTTTCTCCTATTTTCCTATCTTCTATAATGATAGACAATAACTGTAGGTTTGGTTTTATCAACCATTTATCTATTTGGACAATATCGACCTATTTTATCTGAGCTAGTTCAACTTGGTCTCTTTCCACATTTTCCTTGATATTTAGCAGATGTTTAACTATGTTAATTTTACCCAACGTTCCAGGGATACTCTCCTTATCGAGATCTAACATTTTTTTTATTTATTAGGCCAAATGTTTCTTCACAAGAGACTCTCACCTATTTAACCATTTTTTTGTTCTCTAATATATTATGCTCCCATGCTTTTAATAGGATGTTACCTCTAGTTTTCTCTAGAATGGATAATCTGGAAGGGATGACCATTTCCTCCTTTGTTGTAGCTATAATAGCTTCCTGGAAATCACCCCGATCCGCCTTAGCTTCTCTTTCTCTTAAGGTGATATTATTTAGCGCTATATCTATCATCTAAAAATGAATCTGGATGATTTCTACTTTAGCAAGTAGACTCTGTTGAGCCGCCTCTATCCTCTTTCGTATTTACATGGCTTGGGTTCAAAATACTGCTATATCTATGACCCAGATTTCAGTAGAATTTAATTTAGATTGCAGCTGCTTTATTAACTCCTCTTGTTGACTTATTTGTGCTTGGATTGTCTGAGCCGATTGTTACATTTGCTCAAGATTAGATTTGAGCTGTTTGATTTTCTATTGATCAACTACTCTGACTTGTTCAAGGTTTTTACATGCCTCATTCTTAGCATTTGTTTCTACAGTTGCCATATGAGTCTGTAATTTTGTAATTAACAGGTCTTTTTGTTTGAGTCGTTCCTTCAAGGTTCCAACTAAATATTGGTTGGTTGTTAAATAATCCCCCAATGTCCCTGCTACCTCTTTGACGAATCCTATCTCTTCTAAGGCTTCTCCATCAGTTAGTATTTTATATTTTTTGGTTATTGCACCTCCCCTTTGATGCATCTCTCGCTTCACCATGACTTTTCTTTTATTGCTAAAAAATAAATCGCTAGGAGGTAGCTCTTCTACAGAGATATGTGTTATATCTTCTTTGAATATTGTTCCTGCATGGGGGTTTCCTTTGGAAAATTGTAAGGGTGTGACAAATGGAATGGGACTACTGATTTATGTAGATGTTGATTTCATAGTAGCGTCTGTAGAAATATCTGAGGTCCTATGAGGATTCCATCTAAGGTCTGTCCTTGACCTTAGTATGGCTATAAGTTTCAACTGTATGGATGTCTTCTTTTGCTGTTTTAGGACAACAAACAATCATCCCACTTTCTGCTCATTGTTTTACAGGTTAGGTGCTCTTTTAAGGTGCCCTTGCAAGTGTTTTCTTATCTCAATGTTAGCACATGCAATATAACTTAAAACACATAACAATACCTCTAGATCTTGAACTTTAAAATGATGATCTACACTTCTAAACATGCATAAAATTGACACAGATATTTTTGGTCAACATGACCCTGGATAAAACCCTCCCAGGGAAAACCAGTTTGGGATATATGTCTATATAATGATGATCAAAGAAAGAGATACAACAACTAATGAAATACAATGGAACCTGTATCCGTAGAAATATCCTCACAAGTCTTGCCACAAGAAACATAAAGAAAAGTGCCCAAACTGTGGTGTGCCCTCTGCACTAAACTGAAGCACCCTAGCTCATCAATAACCCAATGAAGAAATCCCTCCACCAGAATGTCCTCTCCTGTGCTGCCTCTCCACTGAAACTGTCAGAGCTCAAATACTCCAAGCAAATCTGCTACTAGGTAGCTGCTAGTCCTCTCAACATGTGCACCCTCCTCCAAGCATAAATGATCACCATAAATAAACAAAGACTAAATCTGGATATCTCTCACCATGAAAGCATGAGCCCTCCCTCTATCCTCCTCATGCATCAGACCTCATCTCAATCTGACAAGTCCTCCTCTCTCAGTGAAAAACTAAAGGATCCAAGTGTGCCCTCCTCTCTGAGATGCACCCTCCCTCCATGAAAATGCTCCTGAACAAGAAGAGAATGCTAAGACTCTATGGAAATACTCTCCATGCAAGATCCAAGACAACACAAACTCCTCCTCAATCTCTCAAGGTTTTTTCTCAAACCCTCATGAAGTGCGCCTTCCTTCTCCTCAAGATTTGTGCCCCTCTTCTCTTCTCCAAAACCCTCAAGTGAAGAATGGGTCTCAAAAATATCTTTACCCTCTCTTTAGCCTCCTCATTCCAACCCTAAAATATCAATGGCCTAGATTAGATCTAGCAAAGTCTAATCAATGGGTTAGATCAACTCCAATAATCTCACTAAGGAAACCCACTTTCCTTAGTTACTTTATGTCTATTAATGTTGAATTGGTGTTCATCGCCTCCTTTGGGACTCGTGACATGGTCTAACAACCTCCCATCGATCCATTAACTCTGGCGGTGATGAGTTTATCAATCACCCACGGGTTTTGGTTTAACGACAACTATACTACCACTAAACTGGTATCAGAGAGAAAGGTTACGGATTCGAGTCCACTCGATTGGTGTTGAGTATTTTAGTTGGTGTTGAGAGCCCTCAATTGGTGCTGAGGGGGATATTGTTGAATTGGTGTTCAACGCCTCCTTTGGGACTCGTGACATGGTCTAATATCCTCCAGTGGATCCATTAACTTTGGCGGTGATGAGTTTATCAATCACCCACGGGTTTTGGTCTAACGGCAGTCGTACTGCCACTAAACTAGTATCGTTTGTTGGTAGGGCTTGTAGTTTGCAAAGGGAAGTTTGCATAATTTACATAGTAGGGGCAGTTTGCACAGTTTGCACAGGGCTTGGTTTTTTCATTAATGTCAAACTTTAAAATGCCAAAGGGGGAGTTTGTTGGTTAGTTTGCACAGGTACCATCGATCAGTTTTCACAAGCAGCAAAAAATTGTGAAATGCGAAACCACGACTTAATCTCCATTTCGGAGTTTTGGATACCGAGAGTTGGATGTGTCAAGGACACTCATGACAAGAATGATGAAATCACGAAATGAGAAACCATGACTTAATCTCCATTTCGGAGTTTCGGATACCGAGAGTTGGAGGTGTCAAGGACACTCACGACAAGAATGATGAAATCGCGAAATGCAAAACCACGACTTAATCTCCATTTCAGAGTTTTGGATACCGAGAGTTGGAGGTGTCAAGGAAACTCACGACAAGAATGATGAAATCATGAAATGCAAAAGATTAGAGCATGTCAAAGACTCCATTTCGAAGTTTCACAGACCAAGAAATCAAAGATCAAAGGAACTTTAACCTTTGAAGTAGCGAACCTCGAAATCCTGAAACAAACACATCAACAAACCACGTCAGCTAAGGACACGTGGCACAATCAGGCAATGACAAGTGTCAAGTTGATTCAACATTTCAGACACATGTAAGTCATGAATCAAAGTGACACATGGCAGCTATTTGGCATGTTTCAATCCATGTGTGACGTCAGTAGGTTTACGTCACATCAGAACTTTCTATTTCGGGGTTTTACATAGCAAGTAGAAACTCCACCATCACGAAGTCTCGAACTCCAAAATGTCGAAAGGGACTATTGTGAGTCTCGAAAACCTGAAAGGAAAAACTCTGAAATCCCCTCAAACATCCATCTTAATGGGTTATGTGAACCATCCGATCACTTCAGAGATTTTGTGATCATGAATTTTATAACACGATGACTCGAAGGGAAAAATGTCAAAATCCCGTTAGTCGTTCGATTAAGAAAAGAAGGGATTAGATTATGAAGTTTTGTGGACCGTCAATCTGGCTCCATTTTGGGGATTGCGACTTGGAGTGTCGAGACTCCTCACCATAGGAATGCCGAAATTCCAAAATACCGAAATGTGAAATGGCGAAATCAACGTGAGACCCTGTGCTTGTAATCCAACGGTGTTGGATACATGGAAATCTTATCGAAGGGCTACTGTTGCTCTTCACGATTAATTGTTCAGTTATGATTCAGTTAGCAGAACCGAATCATGGTTCTTGGACGGTTGGCGTTTCAGTTGTTGAAGCGTTGTTCTAGGGATTTGAGGGGTAACCGAAGGGATTGTAGAAGATAAAAAGAAACACGTAGTGACTGTGTGGCGTTGGTGTGTATGGAATTAATGGTACAACCATAGCTCTAACGTAAAATTCATTTCTATAAATGAATATAAAAACGAAATAAAATCATACATGGATAGTGAGAAGAAATGATGAAGATATAGCAGAGATCAAGGGGAGAAGAATGGATTTTGATATGATTATATAAATAGAGAGGACTTGAATGATGAATCATTTTCCAGAGAAGATAAAGAGTTGGTTTGCAGGTTTTTAGTGACAGAGAAGGATTCTAGGGTGGTAGGGAGGAGCAAGGGGAGACTGTAAAAGTCTCCTGTACAAGTTGGTGCTTGTACATCTGGGAGTTGTAGCTTCCATTCAGTAGGTGCTGAAGAAATAGAGGTAGCATCCTCATCTGGGTTGTAGCTCAAATAAAATAAGAATGTAAAGAGGAGTTGGAGCTTTCCTTTCATTCATAAGAAGAAGAGGCTTTTCCCTTTTGGGTTTCCTCATGAAAAATCATTGTGTCACTGTTTCATTTATGTGATTGTATATTTATTGGTTAAATGTATTACTGCAAGTTAAATGTTAAAGGCATGATTTATTGATTAATAAGTAATCTTCTTATAAAATGAAAGAAATTTTATACAACTAATTCACCCCCCCCCCTCTTAGTTGACTTATCCTGTACAACAATTGGTATCAGAGTAGGTTACTTCAAGATATCAGTTTAACCACTGGAAGTTTTTGATCATTCATAATGGATAAGAAGTCAGAATTTACAAAACATGGACTGCCTTTGTTTGATGGTCATAATTATGCTTTTTGGAGTATCAGGATGAAATTGTTTTTACAAACTCAAGGAGTAGATATCTAGCAGGCTGTACTAAATGAATATAAAGCCCCAACAACCATTCCAATAGATGTTACAGGTAAGAGACTCTATGAGAGTAATTCCAAAGCTATGTTTGCAATACTAGGAGGTCTAGCAGGGTCAGAATTTGTTAAACTTATGCATTGTGTATCAGTAAAAGAAATATGGGATAAATTGAAAAATGTATATGAAGGAGACACTAAGGTAAAGAGTTCTAAGCTACAATCATATAGAAATCAATTTGAAAGCCTGAAAATGGAAGAATCTGAAGATATAGCTACCTACTTTCTTCATATTGATGAAGTTGTTAATACCATGAGAGGTCTAGGAGAAACGGTTAATAATAATATTATTGTGCAAAAGGTACTTAGACCACTTCCTGCAAGATTTGATTAAAAAATATCTGCATTAGAAGAAAGAACAGATCTTGATACTTTAGAAATGGATGAATTACATGGAATACTAACAACATATGAGATGAGAACCTCTGGTGAGAATTATTTTAGGAAAGAAGAAGCTTTCAAGGTAGCAAAGAAAGATAAGAAAAAGGTTGAAGCAGAAATCAACAGTCATGAGGAGTCAGAAGGTGATGTGGAAGAAGCAAGTTTTGTTAAAAATCTGAAAAGAGGTACTAGCAAGTATAAAGGTAAGCTTCCTATGAAATGCTTTGGTTGTGGTAGAATAGGACATTTTTCATCTAAGTTTCCTTACAATAATCATATTGATAATGAAGAAGACAGTGATAAAAAACCTAAGGAATTCAAGAATAGACATAAGAAGTTTTTTCAAAGAAAAACTTACAAAAATAAAAGCCTGTGTATAAAAGATGATAGTGATATTTCAGAATCTGGTGAGAGTGATGACAGTTCAGATGTACAACTTTTTATGGCTATGGAAAAACAAGATGATTAGTCTAGTGAAGAAGAAGAAGGTGAAGTTGATCTAGAAGATGAACTGGAAAGTGCTTTAAGTGAATTAAGAAAATGAGAAGGGAATGCAAACATTTTAAAAGAGAAATTGAGAATCTAGAATTTGAATTATAGAAATCAAATGGTTTGATTGATAGCACTGAAATCATGGTAGTTGACTTAAAACTTAAAATAGAAGAGGCTAGAGTGACTGAAGAA
>ML785316.1:685586-713128 GCA_009831015.1 Picea engelmannii | reverse complement strand
TCACATTTATTACATCCAACTACCATAGTGGGTCTTTATTAATATAGTGGACCTAGTCCACCTTACATTGAATGACCACATTCTCATATATTAATTGACTTCCACTAATAACACATAACTACATTCCCATTGGGTACCTCCCTTGGTACCCCATATTACCTCCCTAGGTATACTACACAATGGGTGAGATAAACTCCAATAATATCACTAAGGAAACACACTTTCCTTAGTTGTTTTGTGTCTATTAATTCACCCACATTGTGAATTAATTGTCACTTTATGACTTAAGTGACATATTTCACTATTGAATTAAAACTCCTAAGTCAAAGTGAAATTAGAATCATAAAGTAAAGTACAAGGGTAATAGTCTCCCCCCTTTGTTCTTAGAGACACATAAGCACATGGGGACCACTTTCCAAGGTACCCAAAACTCAACAACGTCTATGCCGAGTTCATTTGATGTAGATAATGGTGTGTCTTCTACCTCTTTTGAGGGTATTTCTGTTTGATCCTTGACCTATTTACCCAGTGTATCTATCTCCAGGGGTCATTCTTCTTGTTTTGGGATCTTAGTTTCCTGATTCAAGGTCTCAATTTCTTTTGCGCTCCCCTAAGCCTCTTGTTTGCTAGAGTTTATAGCTGTTGAACCATTGGTTTCTGTTTGTCGTATATCTGGGGATGTCGAGACTTTCCCCTGTAAAACTTTGGGGATACCACTCTTCTGATGTTCCTGAAATCTGTAAAATTTGATCATCCCTTCAGGCGGCAAAGCTCGGACACAACTTAAAACTTTTGAGTAGGATTTCACTCCTCAGAACATCTCGTCATGAGGAGAGTCTTCATGTTTTTATATTTTTAGACCATAGCTTTCCATGTGGTTACCTACAACCTTATTAGGGTCATGTTTCTTGAATTCAATGTCTACCAATTTCATTTTCTCTAAGGCCGTGGTTTCTACTTTGGCATGGCCAAAATCTAATAAAGAATATGTACCAATGTGTAGGGGAAACGATGGCCATACCTTTTTCTGAACCCCTTTGAGTTCCTTGCTGATCCCACTGAGTACAATTTTCTTGGTAATTTTGCAACATACTAACTTGTCGGGTAAGAATATCGGCATGGCATATTGGGGAACAGAGCAGCCAAAAACCCTAATATAATAAAATCGTTCTTCAATGTACCAGTCTTCCATGCTACCTAGATTGGTCATGACTTTATCTGAAAACCTGGGAGGGGGCTGGCTGAAAATTGCGACATGCATTGGTACCATTACCCAATTAAAAATATCATGGATGAAGTCTCTGGCTTTATCTTCCCAGAGTTTTGAGTGGTATATGTGAATAGGTTCTGCGTTAGTTGGGGTCCAGCTCCAACTCATTAATGGGAAGGGTGTCATGTAACAAATGGCATCCATAATATAATCAGACATAAAAAATGAGGCTGCCTTCCCATTCACCTTTTGCTTCTGGTATTCTGTAACTTGATCGACCAAACTTTCCAAAAACATCTTGGCCCAATCGAAAGAGTATACCTCTGTTACTGTGTGGATAAGTGGTACCCATGGGAGAAAAACATGTGCAGTATTCTCTTTCCCATAAAGTCGACACACCATCATTGCTATATACATGAATTGTGGCTGTAAAGAAGAGATTGCATATATACCATGAGAATCAACTATGAACTTTTCAGGGCATGAGTACCAATACTTGATCAAGTCGGATAAGCTTTTTCCAAATTGTTCACATTCTTTCTATTTGAAACCCTCTAAAAATTCGGCACTGTAAGTAAATTTCGGTGTGGGAGACAGCTTGTACATTTCCTATAGATGTTCTGGCCAAAATGATCCAACAACCACCTTCTAGGAATTGAATATTGTTCTGGTTGGAATATCTACGTGATCCAACACCCATCCAATCATATCACAATCGGGAAAAATCCGTGGCCTTGTAGCTACCTTTTTCATCTCCAACTGAGAAACCAACTTGTATTTTAGATACAAGTCTTCCTTCTCGTTGTCACTCGAATCATATGGGAAGTTTATCAGCTCGTATTGCAATGTGTTGAAAACATGTGTCCATGTTTTGACTACGTCGATATTTCTTGGCGAGGTATCAGAAAGGATATCTGAACTCTGGCCTAAATTTTCACCAGTACTTTTGGGCACTTTCCGTGGAGCTATGATATTGAATCTCGATATTATAATTCCTATCACAGAGGATGAAAATACAAAAAATGGTTATCTCGCTAAGCAGACTCTGTGAAAACTAGAATGAAATTCAACTAATGACATAAATCCTTTCACATTAAGCGTTTTAATCTGTGCATGTCTGTGCTGACACAACGTTTAATTCTTTTAATAGAAAAATCTGGAGATAAAGTAAGATCTTATTTCCGATCTATCCTTCTCATAAATTCCATAAATGCTTGATATTTTGTGACTTGGGAGAATCGTAGAAGCAATCAATTTTCGTCTTTAAATTTTACAAGGTAAAAGGTTGTTTAAGATTTTAATTAATCCAAATTAAACCTTTAATTAATCATGATTAGTTATTAATATTTTTCGGAGCTCATAGTCTCGGGTGATTTCACTTTTAGTCTTGAACCATGAACCCCAAATTCGTGAAATGCGATTTATTAATCAACTTTGTTCATTTTTAAATTCTTAATTAATTTTGATTAGTTTGGAAAATTCGCGACTTCGAGTATCGAGGTTATAAGCTATTTTTTTTTTGAGGAAAAACTGTCGAAATGCGAAAACGCGAGAACCATTAATTATCGTTAATTACCATTCCTCACCTAATTAATCATGTTTATATTGAAATGATTTTGCAACTTCACATATCGGGATATTCGAAGGTTGCTCGAGGCGTGATTCCCTACTCGCGAAGGCGCGATGTATTGAATTAGCAATAATCACTCTTAAAATGTTTGATGATCACGATTAAGCTTAACCTTATTTCGCTATTTCTCATGTCGGGGCATTAAGGACTTCAACATATTGGATAGTCAGATCTGCGAAACTCCAAAATCCAATGTTTAAGGTTTATCATTAGTGTTTTATCGTTTAAAAAGGTAGGCAACTCCCAATCCTTAATATGGAGTATTTGAAAAATATACGTGTTACAATAGACCCCATGCGTCATAATCTGTCATGGCCCTCCATCCCCACTAAGCTTCCTTCATATATTCCAAAATTCCAGGGAAGGAATGGTGAGTATCTTGGTGATCACGTCACCACCTTTCACCTATGTTGCTCTTAGATTTCCCTTAATGATGATTCTATTCGGTTAATATTTTTTCAACGCACCCTCACGGGGTTGCCGCGAAATGGTATATCGAGCTACCTAGGGGGGAATATGGAACTTTTAATCAGTTAGTTTTAGTCTTCCTCAATCACTTCCAATTTTCAGTCCGTTACGATGTTAGCATTGAACTTCTATCGACATTTTTTCAGGATAGGGCCACTCATATCTCGGATCACATCTAGGAGTGGTGTAGATGAAAGAGGTTGAGTGGTTCCTTAAATATCTCTTGCATTATATTTTGAAGGATGTTTATACATCCCGGATTACTTATGAGGAAAAAGAGATTTTTAAAGACAAACAGTTAGATCTTATGTATGCTCAGTCTGGAATGTTATACAAGATTATTCCTAATGCACTGAGGTCAAACTATGACCCTAGACAAAAGTGCGGACCATGTCGATGGCATTGTAGGCTTCGTCAATGTGAAATTTGCAGAGTCAGTGACAATCCATTTGAAAGACTTGTCTCTAAACCAATCTGTAGTAGGGCCAGCTTCGTCTATGTCCTCTAATCCCACTCAATCGACGAATATACGCTATGTGCATTTTTCGACTAGCCTGAATGGTAGCCAACAACCAAGAGGGAGTAAGAAGAAAGGATGTAATAATAATCATAGAGGTGGGAAGAATAATAATAAACCCAAGGAGAATGGTAATAATGAGAAGACGAATAATAATGTTGGTTAGGGAAAGAAAGAAATGCAGAAGGTGAAATTTCCTTGTAATATTTTTACAGACGATCACCTTACCCATTTATGCCCCAAACTTATGGAAGCTGTGAGGCTTTAATCTCTACTTCCTTCCATGCTGACGAATCATTTCCCACATAATCAACACATGGCCTCGAGCTCCTCAAATGCCGAAAATGTGGCGAGTGGGAGTCATAACGCACCGACACAAGACAATGATTGTTTATGCATCAATATGGTCAAATCTGAGGTTAGTGTAGCCACTCTATCTCATGATTACAGTTCTCCACAAACTGTACCTAGTATAGAGTCTCCTCCCCCTCTAGATACGCCCTTAAATATCGAAAAACCAGAGCCACCACCTTGTATTCTGAAAGGATTACTCAAGCGCTCTACCCACAATCCAAATGCTAGAGCCACCTAGAATTACTCTATTTTTGAGGACCTAAGTCAAAACCCTTGTGCGATGTCAGCTATGGAGGTACTCCAGACGTGCCCTTCAAAGAGGAATGCCTTGATATTTGTGTTAGGAGATCTAGATCCTTTTGGCTCAAAATTTATCAAGTTTGACATCACAGAAGTGAATAATTTATTTCCTTACCATGTGGCATTCCAAATCCACGTGGGTTACTCTATGTATACCATCAAGCACACTCTTGTTGATGAAGGCGCTACAACATGTGTGATGTCCCTGGTATGTTGGAAATCCCTCAACTCTCCAACTCTTTATCAGTCTCCAACCATGTTGACTGCTTTTGACGGTCGTTCCTTCTGCCCTCATGGTATTCTTCCTGCCTTTCTAGTCCAATTAGGTGGGAAGACGGTAGAGGTGGATGTCAAGGTGGTTGATGCACCCCTCGATTATAACTTGTTACTAGGATGCAATTGGACTTACCCTATGACTTCAATCATATCATCCATCTTCCGTACTCTTTTTTTTCCTCATGATGGGAAGATCGTGATGATCGATCAGTTGTCCTTTGCATATGCTATCCCCAGTGCATCTGTTGGATCGTCGATCCCCGTGGTCGACAATTCTCAGCCGAAAACTGAGAATATCAATGTCGGAATGTATTCATCCCTTATGGGTACCTTCAACTTCATGGCACTGGTTCATCATATTTATGCCATGTCCAATAGGCTGGTTTCATTAGAGAGGTTTGTTCCTTTCCGCACATCCTATTTTAACGATCCTTGGACCATACCTTCCTCGACGACGTCTTGTGAAGGTCATGTTGAGGGGTCCCAAATCCCTTAAACTCAACAACATGAATCAAACCTGCCACAGAGGCCCAATTAGACTCCACAACTTTTAATGGTGGAATGGTTCTCTACATCTCTCGATCTGGCCAATTTTATCGATGGGCTTTACGTAGTGATTTACAGGATATATTCTTGTGAAAGTTCCTCCTTCAATTTGAAAGTTCTCTTTTTGTATTTTATTTTATTAGATCGTCTGATAAAAATATGTGTGCTGGTATAAACCAAATGGTAAAAGGGGGGGGGGGATCTTAACTACTGAAGAAGGTTGAGCTTGGGATAACCTTTGTGCTCAAGCATGCAGGCAAAGATATTCACACCTATGACAATCCTAGTAATAATACATCAACTTGTTGGTATTTCAATTATTGATTGAGATACAATTATCAAAAGAAAACATACATACAATAAAATGATGGCAAGAAAAGTAGTTTCCTTAGCTCTAGCATTAATCAAACATTAACACAACGATTTGCTTTCATCATTAGAGACAAAAACTACAAAAATATTGAAACAACTAACTTATCAATAGATTCATAAACTCTTACTCATTACATCATCCATTCTTGAAATAAAGTTGGAAATAATTCCTCCTCAGGTCCAATCACACACGCCTTTGATGCAAAACAAAAGTTTGTCTTCATTCCTAAACATGACTTCTCAATTAAGGTAGCTTTGAAATAGTTCTTTACAATTCCAAAAAATGAGGGTCTTTGAAAAAACCATCGACCATTACTAAAAGGTCAATCCTCATATTTATAACGAATCATTAACTAAAAATAGCTACTACGAGTGCAAGATAAGTAAAACAAAATATCGCCACATGGCGCTTTCATCTCTCTGTATTCTAAGAATCATCAGATAGTTTTACTGAAGTGGATGACTCTTCTCATACTCTGACCATCTGACAAAGAGTTCCTCGCATGTGTTGGCATATGGGAACCTGTGCTGGTCCATTGGGGCTGAAAGGATTTCTTTCACTTCTACTGCCTGTGCTCGGTACTTGAGTATTTTGACACTTAATCGCTACAAAAATTCTCGAGCCTTGACTTGGCACCATGCTCACCACCTTTTCTATCTCTGTTGTCCATGCCAAGTCTTTTTATACATGTTTCTTGACTACATAATGTAGGTCGACAAAGTCCTCAGGTGAGCCAAATTCTGGGAGGCCGATGTATTTCATTTCCTGATTAATATTTTCCCAGCTCTTTTTTCACTTGAACCACTTCTCTTAAATCTCCCACTGAGGCTCCTAGGCCATATTAACCCAGTATTCGGTCTCTTTATGGATCTTATCTATGTTGTTGTCCCTTAGCACCCAAATGTTGTGCTCTTAGGCGTCTCGGTCCTTTTGAACCGTGCTGATGTAGTTGATCCTCTCTACTTCTTGGTGATCCTTCTCATACCACCTTTCCACGTCATTGCAGGTTGCTAGCACCATAAGGGTGTCTTCTTGAAAGTTGGCTATTACTATAGTGAAAAGGTGTTGTTCATTCATGAATTTGTCATAGGCATATTGAAACTCACCTCTCAAAACATTTTTCCTTGTGTGGAGTCCTGATAGTATTTCTCCAAATGGCGCAGATGCTCTAAGTCCTTAAGTGCAACAACCAACTCATTTTCATCCCTTCTTTCTATATCTAGTATGGCATATGTGATAGCCATCCCTGTGCCAATACGCTCAGATGTCTTGGCATGCTCTGTGCTGAGCAACTTCTCCTCTGTGGTGATGAGAATTGAACTGTCCAATGTAAGCCTCCGCTTCTTAGTGGTCCTCTTCATGATGTATTTTCTATTTTGTTCATAGGTGATCGCTTGTATATCGACTACCTCATCGACCGGTTCGAGGATTTGTTGTTCTCCCCAGGTTAGAGTATTTCCTAGGCTCCCGACTGTATGTACCTATTCCAGGATGGGTTCCTAAACTTATTCCATATGTCCCGATGGCTTGAAATCCATTTGTTTCTCATTGGATGGTGAGGTATCGACCAAAACTGGTGCACCAGGGGTAGGTTCAGTACTTACTTGGTAATCGACTGTTTATGTGTTGATTCCTTGCTACAAAACTTCCTATTTCTGACCTCCCAATCCTAGCTCATCCCTCGATATTTCCATTGGAGTTCCCGACGGGTTGAGTAACTCAACGTCTAGGGTTATTTCAGCCTCATGGTCGCTCTGTGGAAGGATTTGAATTGGAGCATCGAGACCTGTGGTAGATTCTTTCTCAGGTTCCCTTTCTTTTGTAATCTGAACTATAGTCACCAGGGAAACCTCCGAACTCTCCTCATCATCATAGATGGTTATTAATTCGAAAAAAGGGTTAGGTACACTTGTCCTACCCGGTGTCCTCAATATCTCAGATTGGGTTGAAACCCCCCTAGTGATCTGATCTGCAGTAATGTAACTTTAGGGTTTTTCGGGCCTGGTGATTTCTTCAAGTTTTATTGGATCTAAGCCACTTGGCTCTCCTCTTCTTGTGATTGGGTAGTCATTGGGGATCCTTGAAATATCTACGAGGTTAGGATCATTTTGTAACTGGTCGATGATTCTCTATGCCCCTTCTAGTAAGAGAAACCCTCTTCTTTGTGCCTCTGTAGTATCTGCCACTTTGATCTCTTCCTGAGCTTTGAGGGCCTCTTGAGATGACTTCTCTATTGTTTCCACTTGTTCTTCCATGCCCATGGCCTTAAACCTGGTCATATTTGGGTTGGCCATCATATGTACTACCACCTCCCAGTCCTGAGCGCACTCTGTGAAAATTTCATCCTCAAATTTATCATGCATGTATGGCCAACAAGATGATACCTATGAAGCATGTTGGAGGACCAAAACTTTGGGGTCGTGCTTATCGAATCGTCTTTTCGGGAACCTGAATTCAAGTTGGATCAACCCTTCTTATTTGGCTTGAGAAGTGTCCTTTATCAGATAAAACCCCGCATGGAAACCATAGGGTATGAAAGACTACTTCTTGTCCTTGACTTGTGTGGCATTATAGCCCTACAGGATGGTATGATAGCATATTTATCCTATAATGAGTCGATTTGGGATGTGAGTGGGGAGTAGATGTGGTGCTCTGGTGGCCTCGAACACCTTGATATAGGTTGAGAGTTCATCCAAAAACTAGTGGCCTACCTTCTCTACCATTTTCTTGGTTGCTGCGGATAATCTCAGGCACTCCTTTTTAAATATAATAAAATGAATACAAGCAATGAATTCATCGCAGATGAGTGTATAGGATTTTTTGTACCTATTTGCCCAGAGTATGCTGAAATAAATGTGAATAGGGAGCTCTGCAACATGCTAGGTTAGATTCATTCCGGTGAAGACATTTCTCGTGCAGATAACATCAAGCAAGTATGAGGCCATGTGGAAAGAGGGTGCTTCCCCTTCTTTTAGCATCCGAGCATGCTGAATACAGATGCTCAATTGTTTGGAAATTATTGCTCCCTAGTTGAAGCTACTTCCAGAGATTGCCACTGTGTATGCCAAGGTCATCCATGCCTCCGAAAAATTGAAGCAGTCCTTCTCTCCATACAGTCGACAGATGAGATCCATCAAGTATATATATGGCTCCCTCAAGTTGACTATCACATACCATCCATTTCTCCGGTTTGTAAAAAAAATTTCCTCCTTCCACCATGAGGCCATGAACTGGATGGTGTCATGGAATTCATATAAATTCACCATGAATTCCGTATTTAGCTGGTCCTACGGATCTCTAAGTTTGTAATACTTTTGGACTTCTTTTGGGAGGAAAAATCTAATGCAGCCGCCATTCACATCGTTGATTAAGCATTTATGCACATCTGTTTGGTCGATTAACCACCTCAAAACCTCCATGCTTGGGAAGACCAGGGTTCCGCAAGCTACCATGTGAAAATATGTTTGTCAGATGTTTGGGAACACTTGGTCTTGAAGTGCCCTTACATCCAGGTCGTTGTGTGGAATACATTTCGGATACTCCTCCTGGATGATTCTATTGAAAAGGTCCCCCCATTGTGGAAGCATTACTTTGGATCCACTATTGATTTCTGTATCCCCGAAGACCGACAGTTGAAAAAAATATTTCTTAGTTGAGGTTTTTATGATAGGCTCTTCCCTGGGAGCGCACTCCAATTGTCTTGTAGTACTAGGCGAAGAGCCTTCACCTGTCTCTTCTTGCTTCATCTTAGGTGCTCTGGGGAGCGTATGGTGGTTGGATTTCTTGGCGACATTTTACCTGCAACTAGAATATAGTTAGATACTATGTAATAAATTAGATGGATACATAAAAAATCATGACCGTCGCATTGACAAACTTGAACACATACCTCTACTACTTATTTAACCTGATTTTGATAATATGAGAATCAACACAGTCTCGAGATGCTTGCTTTGCTTCTTTGGATTCTCTAGAATTCAACTTGTGTGCATAATGAAATCGTTAAAAGCCATTATAGAGATTTTAAATGGGATGAACTTACCTTGTCGCATCAACCATTCAATTCAGGTTATGAGTGTAGTTCTATTAAACCTGTCGCTAGATACTCAAATATGTTTAAAAATTAAATTTGATCGTGGGTTGACAATGCGGGCGCGATTTGTAACGTGGCCTATTGAAGATTTAAAATTGTTGTTGTAGAAAAAAATGTGGGATGAAACATTAACTAGTCTATTACATGTCAGAATCTGATCGTATCTTATGCCGAAAACATCCCATCATTTCACTAGTCCAGTTGGTGAGTTGGGGGTCGAGATTCTGCTTCGAGCACTTTTCATTGATATCTTCTTGAAAAATATCTTACGTCGATCAATATTTCTGTAAAGAGCTGATATGGCAAGGCTGACCTGGAGGTGTGACTAGGACATAGGAAACCTTAAGATGACTCAATATGAAACTAGGTCGTACGACACCCTTACATGATAAATACACATGGCACTCGAGACCGCCATCTTCATTTACTCGTGTTAATTGGAATTGAGACTTTCTTTAAGCTTTATGTTCTAAAACCCGATCCTATATTTTCGACACCGAAAAGTATCAAGGATCGATGATCGATGATAAACCTAACCAAGTTCTCCCAGATCGACTCTCTCGAAAAAGTCCCGATGCCGAAAGTGTATCAGGGATCGATGATCGACGATATGTTTATCACAGACACAAATGATTGTTTTAACCTTTCTAGATTTTCCCAATCCTGATAAAGTGAATCGGTTATCGACTATCGGTGATTTCTTTACAGCTTTTGTCAATGTCTATACTTCCCGTATTTTTTCTAACACCGAAGGGGACCGACTATCTCTTAAAACTCTGTGGTGAATAACTTACGCAAACCAACTCCGCCTTCTACCTACCGATGATGCATCGACAATCGACGACTATTGTAATTGTGTGGCAACTTTACCTACTTGAATTTTGCTGACTCCAAACACAAGCATGTTAGGTGCAATGTAAGATGAAGATTCTTAGTTTAGATGTCAAGTTATTTTAGACATGAGGTTTCATAAGTTCAAAAAATTTGACTTGATTGATAAGAGTCATGAAAACAAAAAAAAAAATAAACCATTCCCCAAAGTGAAATCAATTTAGATGGTAAAAGAAAAATAAGTGGTACCCAAAAGTGATAAAATTTTGTAAGGCTTTTAGGGTGTGTTGAGAGCTCAACAAATGGTGACTTACTGGGCAAAAGTAGAATCTATGTTCCTTCGTCGAGCTTAGCTGATGCATAAGTTGCTTAAGAGCTTAACTAGTTTTATTTTTATCAGAGTCTCTTCTATCCTTGCATTTGAAATTCCCCCGGTTCGTGAATCTAGGCCCGCCTGTGGGGTTTCAACCTTTATTCCACCTTTGTTCCCTTTAACCATGACCCACGCCCCCTTTTGAAAAGAGTCAAGTAAATAATTCATTGGCACTAGGCCTTTTAATTATCATTATTCACTGGTTGTGGTGTTGCTCTGCTGCCAGTGAGCATCCATAGCCCCGACAAAGTCACCCCAACGTCACAGACCTTGCTCCACTTCCTGTGAGCATCCATAGCCCCAAAGGAGTTATATGCATACCCTATCCTACTTCGTGCTCATTTGATGTAATTGATTTATTTTTGGCAGAGATGCCCTGAGCGAGTGGGAGAGGAGGACGTCTGTTATCTGCAAGATGATATGGTTAAGGTGAAATTTTTTCTAGCTCTGTCTTGAGTTACATGTGGTCCTTTCCAACTTACCATATTTCCCTTCAGGTTTTACCAAACCAACAGGTGGACACTTCATCATTCGTCAAGGTTTTTTATTCGAAAATATTAGATACAAAACCCTTTTAAGAAAACCACAATTTTCCCAGTGTTTCTTGTGTTGAATGTAAGCATGAGTCTGAAACAGAGTTTGCTACATTGTATTTATTAAGGTCAACCAATGCCTTGCAGTACACAACTTTATTGCAAAAAAATACCACACAAAAGAAAAGAAGAAATAAAGAATTCTTCAATTAGCCTACCTAACACCTACAAAATAAAATAACATGAAAACACACACACACACATATTTTTAACATAAATATTGTTTTAGGGCCTAGCCAATCACCAGGAGGGCATTGATTCCCCCCCTCAATTTTTTCAACCAATACGTGCCTGCCCCAAGTTTCTCAGCTACCTAGAAAGGTCCAAGCCATAGATTCTGAAACTTTGAATGTTTTCCCTTTGGTTCATTTTCTCTATCCCATTTTAGGACTAAGTCTCCTACTTCAAAACTCTTCTCTCTAGCCTTATTCTTGTCAAACCATCTTTTAACTATCTGTTGATGAGCGATGAATTTTGATTTTGCTTTCTCCTTTTCTTCCTCAAACATGAGGAGGGTATCTATTCTCTGTTGGATAACTGATGAGGTTTGTCCTCTAGATACTTGAGCAAGATGAAGAGATGGAAGGTATAACCCATTCGAGAGAATGGATTCTTGTCTATACACTAGAAATTATGGGGAGTTCCCTATAGATTCCTTGGGTGTTACTCTATCGACCCATAAGGCATTATGAAGCACACTGTGCTAATTCCTCTGATTGTCTGCAACTGTTTTCTTCAATATCCTTGCTAGGTTCTTATTGGTTGATTCAACCACTCCATTCCCACGTGGATAGTATTTTGTAGAGTATATGATCATGATTCCTTTATCTATAGAAAACTTTGTTAACAGAGTGGAAGAAAAGTAAGAGGAATTATCAAAAATAAGAACGGAAGGAATACCGAACCTTGTGATCATCTATTGTTCTATGAATTGGATTACCACCTTTTCATTTATGTGAGTCAGAGGGATGGCCTCTGCCCATTTTGTAAAATAGTCCATAGCAGTCAGTATGTATCTATGTTGTTTTGAATAACTTGAGGTAATTTATCCTATGAAATCTAACCCCCATTGCTTGAATGGTATGGATATAGCCATTGGTTGGAGTGGGACAACTGCTCTCTTTTTCCTCCCCGCACTCATTTGACAATTTTTACAGTTTCTAGCATATGTTTGAATGTCCCTAAACAGAGTAGGCCAGTAATAGCCGACTCTCAGTATCTTGTGAGCATTGGTATTCCATGCAAAGTGTCCACCTATAGGGCCATCATGGAGCTCCTCCAAAACCTTTTCTGCTTCTTTGCGTTTGAGACATCTCAAAAGTACCCCATCATAATTCACGCGGAAGAGCACCAAATTTATGAGACGATATTGTGTCGATTTTAGTCTGAGAGCTCTCCTTTCCTTAGGGTTTAGGTTTTCTGGGAAAGTCCCACGATGCAGGAGATAAATTAGTTTTCCATACCAAGACTCCTTCCCGAGGGGAACATATAAAGCTTCACTACACCATAAATCAAATTCATTCTCCCACTTGGAGTCTTCATTTACTTGGTCTTGGGCTTCAACAACCAGTTTACACAATCCCTATCCCTTAACTAGTTTTGCAGTTTTTATATATAGATCAAATTCTTGGACAAATAGCATCCAATTTCCTCTTCTTTCCCCCATATCCCATTGAGTGAATAGGGATCAAACTGCGGGGTGAGGCATAACGACTTTGGTGTGATTTTTTAGAATGTAAGTTCTGAAATGTTTTACTGCTTTGTATACCACATAATCTTGTTTTTCTATAGTAGGGTAATTCAGTTCATCCCCTTGTAGATTAGTGCTCATAAATGAGACCGGGGCCCCATTGTTGTCATCATCCTTCTGATTCAATATTGCAGCTAAATATTGGTCGAAGGCAAAAGCATAGAGGAAAAAATCTTTGCTAAATTCGGGACTTCATAACACTGGAGCTTGAGATATTGCAGTCTTAAAGTTGCTAAAAGAACTTTTCCATTCGTCATCCCTCTTAAATTAAACATCTTTGTGGATCATTTTTTGTAAGGGTTTGATAGTTTCAGTGAAATTGGGGGTGAACTTCCTCACAAAATTGATTTTCCCAAAGAAGGATTTCATAGCCTTTTTGTTGTGGGATAAGGGAAGCTGAGCTATTGCCTAAATTCGTTCTGGGTCTATGCGAATTCCTTCTTGAGATATAATATGGCCTAGTAATTTCCCTTCCTCAACACCAAAGATATTTTTCTTAGGGATTAAAGATATACTGTGTTTTCTACACCTTTCGAAAATCTGGGTTAGATGTTGGATGTTGGCCCTTGACCAAGTTTTGAAGTATACTTGGTCATATTTGACCATTTTGGGACTGCGACAGCTTGCCAAAGATGGAGCGCAACGTGAAGCAAGAAAGACCAATTTTTGGGTACCTTTTAGGGTTTTTGGGTTGATGTAAAGGGAAAGGGATGTCAGCCCATGGTATTACCCACGTTTAGGCCCATTTTGTAATCTATAAATAGATACCTAGGCAATGTAAGTAGGGGGAAAAACTTAGTGAAAATGTATAGCTAAAGGCTTAGTGCTAGTAGCTGGATCTGTGTGATCGGATGTGTATCGCAAGTGATCTGTGCATGATTGTAAGGATATTGGAAGGCTAAGTGAAAGTTGTTGTGGTTTTGTGCTGAGTGCAATGAAGAAGGATCTAGCGAGTTGTGAAAATATTTTGTCATGTGTGAAGTAAGGGTCATTGAAGCTCCGTGTTATAACTGCTTGATCGAGATAATATAAAGAAGAATAATTTGTGGATGTAGCCCCAGGGTGGGGGTAAACCACAATAACTCTGTTTAATGTGCTCTGTTCTTTGACCTAAGTGTTGCTTCCTTTTGGATAAGTGCTTGTTGTAATTAAGTAGATCTAGTTATGCTATGTTCTTATGATATAAGAATGAATGTTAGATCTGATATATAAGATTTTTAGTGCTTGATCTGTTGAATCTAATCTATTTTTTGTGGCTAAGTATTGAATCTTCTTTAGTCTAAGTATTCACTGTGATGCTCTGTGCCATCTGCAAAGTACCATAAGGGTTAAATATAGATGAATTATCTATGCTAAGTGCCTTGTAGTAGATATAATCACAGATTGGTGTCCCAGCTAAGGTTTCAGACACTTAAGTCCTGAAACCACCCCTACCTCTACCTCGGGTGAGACTTCATCTGCTTCACAGGTGTTTCCAAAAGGGCCGATAGTTAGGGATTTGTTGGTGTGCTCTTGAGCGTTGAACCCCGGGTTTTCCCCTGTGCCAACAAATGGTTCCGCTGTCGAGACCTGAAACTATGATTGCTAGGAACTGAGGAAAAAGAAACATTATGAAAAATAAAGCTCTGTGCATAGATCTATTTCCCTAGTGCACAACTTTTTACTCAACCTATGCATCTTTGTGCCAGGAATAAGGTCAGATCTGAAGAAAGGAAGATCAGATCCGAAGAAAAGAAGCGAAATCTGAACGCTCTGTGCTCTAAGAAAAGTAAAAGTGGAAATTTCTGAAAGAAAGAAGTCCGATCTGCAGAAAAGAGGTAAGATCTATAAGCTTTGTTATCTAATAAAGGTAATAATAGTCAAAAGTTCTTAGATCTGGAAGCTTTGTGCTCTGTAGATAAGTGATTTTTTTTTTTTCTAGAACATGGATCTAGGTATGTTTGATAGATTCTATCCTAGCTTAAAAACTAGGGCATTAATAGATGAAAGAAAGTTTGATATGAATAGATATGATAAGTATAAATATAGATATGTTATACCTATGCATAAAAAGAATGTCTGGACTAACAAGTGGATGCAGAATCCTAGAAAGAAATTTTTGCAGGCCAACCATTATGATCCTAGCGCGTAGTACAAGAAGAGTTGGGGATCATTGAAGAGAAAGAGAGTATTAACTCTTTGTTATAGTTGCAGAAGACCAGGCCATATTGCTAAGGAATTCCCTGGGAGAAACCCTAGTTGCCTTTGTTGTAAATCTATGGACCATGAAGTATTCGATTGCCCTAGAATAATTGCTAGACTTGGAAAACTGAATATGGAACAAGCAAACTCTGAAGGAGATCAAGAGACTAAAATTATGGAAGAACCCTAGAAAGAATCAGAGATCATGTTACTGAAAATAAAAGAAACCCTAGATGATCACAAGGATGTCATTTTGTTAGAAATATTCAAAGAACAGGAGAAAATCAAAGTAAGAATAGGAGACTTCGACATTGACTATGCCCTGGATGAGGGAACACCAATGAATATTATGACAAAAAGAACTTGGGAAACCCTAGGAAGGCCTGCTCTGGTCCCTTCACTAGGAACCATCGGATTATTTAAAGGCAAAATGGTAACCCTATGTGGCAGAATTACCTAGATTTCTATGAATACCCATGGAAATTTGACAGAGGAAGAATTCGAAGTCATTATATTTATTGAGGACCGTTCCCCATTTCCAGCTTTGCTAGGAAAGATCTAGATTGAAAAAGACCAGATCCGGAGGAAAGAAGAAAAGGAAGCCCTAGAACAGAAGAAGTAAGAACTCATGGAATTTATGACTAGAAGGATTGCCTACTTGATGGAGGAAAAAGAGAACAAATCTTCGTTGTTAACCACCAGGAATCTGGATGCTGAAGCTATAAGAGTATTAGAGGAACCACAAAAGACCAAAATATCTAACCCATATGATGAAGGAGTATTACCCTTGGATCTGAGGAAAGATCCTAGGCAGCGCAAAGTGACTATGTCAAGAGAAGATAAGATTCAGAATGGAAAGAGGGTGACCAAGACTAAGCTCACTTGGAAAAAGGCTAGGAAGCTAAGTAAGAAGAGGGACAAAATTGGAAAGCTACAGATGACTCCAGAAGAAACTTTGTCGAAGGAAAAATCACAAGAATTGAGCTTCGTCGAGATATCAGAACAACGACATATAGAACTTCACCATGGCACAGTAATATAGTCATTGGACCGATATACCCGCTCAACTTCCACCCCGAATGGGTCGAAAAGCAATTATGGGTTCCCACTAGACTATTGAACAACACCAGAATGGATAGATCAGAGTTAATGCAAGACCCATATCCATTGGAAGAAGACCGTTGCTAAGTTTCCCTACTTAGTCCGTCACGCCACGCACCATGCACACTTTTGCTAAGTGAGAATTTGAGCTTGAACCTTGAGATTACTTCACCCTACGATCATTTCCTTGTTGCCTTACTGTTCATCATAATCTCATCCATCATTTTCACACCTGAGATAGTGGACCCAAGCTTGTATGTCGGACGAGCTCATTGTTGTTGAGAAAGTAGTTGAAGAAGTTTTGACTGACCTAATGGATGAGAGATTCATGTCAGAGAGAAGGATGTCTACAGGTGTGAAAGCATCATTGTCAAGAGGAGTCCAAGCTTCTCCCTCCACTGCTCGTGGCACAGGACCTTCCAAAACCACAAACGAGACAAGAACAAAGCACAGAGATGATATTGCAAATGCCAAGTTGATCTCGTGCATTTTGTCAGTTTACATCCCACCTTTGAGTGGAAAGATTAACCGTGACATTGTACCCAGAGAATTTGAGTACAACTTGATCACCACATATCTTCCGAAAGGAGTGCGTGCAGTATGTGCTGACCAAGATGAGCTCGCAACACTAAAATTCAGTGATTTTAACCTTGGAGATCGTAAAACCTATAGCATGTTGGTTCCGCATAAATACTTAACTAAGACCAAAGGCTGTAATCCTAATATTTTCCCACAGTCCTGGACCCAGAACCTCACATAGTCCACACTGCTCAACGTAATGAAGATCCCTCACTTTGGCAGACACCATGAAGTCAACGCATGCTCAGGTTGTTGCTGTCTTTCTACCACAGTGGATATTTATGGTTGGACCATTGCATTACTATGGATCCAAATCTAGTCAATCGGACCACAAGACCCAACATGCAAGGCCCCGACCCACAAGACTTTTACCCAAGCAAGACCTCTGACCGAGAAATAACACAGCGGATAAAGGAAACTTATGGTGATGTAAAGAAGGGCACGCGAGGCTATAAGGTAGCCTCCATCCAAAGCGTCACAGTGCACCTTGCATGTCATTTGATCATAGGCAAATTAGTTCATAAGAATAGAGAAACACATGTGACTGGCTTCATAGTTGACCTCACAGGGAAGTGCACCGAGAGACTACAGATGAATTGGGTGCAGTGTCTCGAAAACCAGTTAGAGTTGGATTGCAGAGGTGTGCAAGACCAAGGGTATGAGTTCCACTTTAGCTGACTACTCATACTCATCGTTTTCATCACTTGGGAGCTGCCAAAGGGAGCCACTTTACCTAATATCTAACATTTTGAACCACTGGCCGCGAAGTTCTGTACGTTGTGGTACTCCAGTGACATGAACAAGCAGTGGTAGTCTAATGTTGTCTTCCACATCTACTTCAACCAAATGAAAACTGCAATTCAGTCTACACCACAAATCACCCCGAATGCACTTCATAGGTTTATACCTTTGATAAAGTTTAGTGCGGATCACCACTTCATCTACATTACAATGCGCGGTGATGAACATAAACACCAGCTCCAATCCTACTACAAGCTGACAAAGGATGACTTTGAGGAGATCACCAAGGAATGGTCAATAGACCTACTTGTTGTAGTAGACCCCGCAGATATGTCCGATGAGGAAATCCATGAAACTATGCTAGATACACCTGGGCCAAGCAGGACTAAGAAGGATGACAAAGTTGAATATGTCCCTAGCACATCCGTGAAGACTGCTTTGATCTCACCTACGCAGGGAGGTGATGGTGACGAGCTAGGCGGTACATAAGTGGAGAAAAATAGAGGCAAAGTGACTCCACCAAGAGAAGAGGAGGATCCCTCACTGAAAAGAAATATGACACCACCAAAACCCTCCTCCCGAAAGAAAGCTAAGGCTACCCAGACCACGCTTAAAAATACCCTTACCCCGGATGACTTTGACTTCTTAATTGCCATGCTGAACGACATTTCACTCGAGCTCGCATAAAATCAAGAAGAAAAGTAGTAAGAGATCTTCAACCGAATCAAAGGCGAACTCAAAGAAGTGCAGCAGGCACTCCAGTCCATCCAAGTAGTTTCTACAATGACCTTGATAAGAGAAACATCAGGAACAGGCGATGAGCCCACACAGTTACACCAGATCGCTGAACAAGTCAAAGCTCACCTTCGACGAGCTCAAGAAGACACAACGCAAGCCACGAAGGCTTTGATGCAAGAACATACAACACTTATAGAACAACATAAGGAGGCATAACAAGAAAATATTTCCCTGAAAGTGAAGTGGGATGAGGAAAAGGCACAGTTGCTAGCAGAGCAACTTGAAGTCCAGGAAAGGATTCACAAAGAACTGCACTTTGTGACAGTCATAGAGGTGAAGATGGAAGATTGTAAAGTGATGGAAGTCTCCCAACGAATTCAGCTGATCCAAGAAAAGGCATGCCAACTGTTAAATGATCTTGAAAGCCAGGAAGCTGAACTCGGACAGGTTGTCATCACTACAAAACAATGCCTGGAAGGATCGCTCAATGACACAGTGATCCAGGAACTTACTGAGCAAGAGGTTGTCGCATTGCAATAGGTCAAAGAATCTTGAGCCAATATCGAGACATTCAAGGTGGAATTGAACAGACCTGAGTGACTCAGGATGAGTCACAGGTGAGTGTTGGGGTCCTGTTGGCCCTTTACCAAGTTTTGAAGTATACTTGGTCATATTTGACCATTTTGGGACTGTGACAACTTGCCAAATATGGAGAGAAACGCGAAGCAATAAAGACCTATTTTTGGGTACCTTTTAGGGTTTTGGGGTTGATTTAAATGGAAAGGGATGTCAGCCTATGGGATTACCCATGCTTAGGCCCATTTTGTAATCTATAAATAGATACTTAGGCAATGTAAGTAGGGGGGACAACTTAGTGCAAATGTATATCTAAAGGCTTAGTGCTAGTAGCTGGATATGTATGATCGGATGTGTATCGCAAGTGCTATGTGCATGATTGTAAGGAGATTGGAAGGCTAAGTGCAAGTTGTTGTGGTTTTGTGCTAAGCACAAGGAAGAAGGATATAGCGAGTTGTGTAGATATTCTGTCCTGTGCGAAGTAAGGGTCATTGAAGCTCTGTGTTGTAACTTCTTGACCAAGATAATATAAAGAAGAATAATTTTTGGACGTAGCCCTAGGGTGGGGGTGAACTAGGGTAACTCTGTATAATGTTCTCTGTTCTTTGACCTAAGTGTTGCTTCCTTTTGGCTAAGTGCTTGTTGTAATTAAGTAGACCTAGTTATGCTCTGTTCTTATGATATAAGAATGAATGTTAGATCTGATATATAATATGTTTAGTGCTCGATCTGTTGAATCTAATCTATGTTTTGTGGCTAAGTACTGAATCTTCTTTAGTCTAAGTATTCACTGCGATGCTCTGTTCCATCTGCAAAGTACCATAAGGGTTAAATATAGATGAATGATCTATGCTAAGTGCCTTGTAGTATATATAATCACAGATCGATGTCCCAGCTAAGGTTTCAGACACTTGAGTCCTAAAAATACCCTTACCTCTACCTCGGGTGAGACTTCATCTGCTTCGCAGGTGTTGCCAAAAGGGCAAGTAGTTAGGGATTTGTTGGTGCACTCTTGAGCATTGAACCTCGGGTTTTCCCCTATGCCAACATTGGATATGATCTTCTCTATTCTTTGAATACATAGTCACATCGTCCAAATAGACTACTACACACTTGTTGATAAATCCCCAAAAGGCTACGTCCATGGCCCTATGGAAGGTTTCCCCTCCATTAAATAACCCAATGGCCATGCATAAATAAGAAAAGGTTCCCCACTTGGTTCTGAAGGTAGTTTTCAATCAATTTTCCTCTAAAACTAGAACCTGGTTGTAACCTGAAAAATCGTCTAGCAGGGAAAAAATATCAGAACCAGACACGGTCTGCAGGAGTTGTTCCATTGGTGGGATTGGGTAGTTGTCCTTTTCTGATGCATTGTTGAGGTTTTTGAAATCCACACAAGAAGATTTCCCCAGATGTTTTCTTGACAGGAACCAAATTTTCTACTCAAGTGGAGTGTCTAACTTGAAAGATAATTTTAGCATCTAGTAATTTCTTTAACTCTTTCCACATGAGGGTTTCTAGAGATGGGTGATACTTCCAGAGCTTATGTTGGAATGGTTTTAATCTAGATTTTAAAGATATTATATGTTGGATAATGCGAGTGTCATAAGTTTTCAGATATTCGGTAGGACCACGCAAAAATATCTTGATATTCTCTGAAAATTTTAAGATAGGCTTTCCTTTCTTCTTTAGACATTGTCTTGCCTAGATTTATATTCTTAGGGTTTTCTAGGGTTCCTAGGTTTATAGTCTCATACAGGGGACACAAGCTCCCTGTCTTTGTGTTTGTTGACCCTTTAAACCTTTCTCTTAAGTCAAAGATATTCTCCAAATTGGATACCCCTTTCGGTATCGTGTGAAACTTTGGTTTGATATTAGAGTTATCTGTTTCACCTCTTTGTTCATGGAAATTAGTTTCTACTAGTTTCTCTTGGAATAATTCATCATTAATAGCCAGGTCTTTAAAATTTTCTTGATTGGTTAGGAAGTCTATAATATTTTCATCTCCTTCAAATACCTTCCAATTAGAAATATTGTTGGGCACTGATGGTTTGTAGACCAGTTCCACAGTGAACTTGAAGACTTCATAGTCTTCTAAAGGGGATAGCCTTGAAGTAGCAGAGGCCAAGGAGTCAACAAGAGTATTCTTTGTCCTGGGAATTACTTGCCTAATGATGATTTCAGAGTCCCTGAAAACCTTTAGTTCTTTAATGTTTAAGTCTATGGATTTCCTTAGTCCTTGCACTAAAGGTTCATAATTGATAGTATTATTAGTGCATTCAAATTCTAGTCTGCAGGATAGGAAATTCCGCTTCCCCTTTGGGTCAATGAGGATACATCCCGCTCCCAACCCCTCTTGCAATTTTGACCAATCAAAGTATAGGGTCCAAACTTGTGAGTGAAAATCATCAACTTTTGTATGCCTACTAACTTCCTCCTCTCCACCTATTTTTTCTATGGTTTCCAACATAGGTTCTTGATAGAAGAGGGTTTCTTCTGCCGCTACCAGTAGATTTACTTGAAAACCCATTTTGGAGTTTTGAGTAAGGGGTACATCATATGAGAGAGGGGAGAAGTTATCAAACTCAGAATCATAGGAGTAGTTTCCTAGAACGGATAAATCTGTTGATGAGGGTTCATTGAGGGTTTTTAAATCGGTAAAAGTATGTTTGAGATACCTTTCCCTATCGATCCTAATCATGTTTGCATGTCCCTTTAATGGAAACCAGAGGTGAGCCTAGTCCGTGCTAAAATATTCATTCAACTTCTCGGACCAATCTCGACTAAGTAGTAGTCCATAAGCTATTGGTATATCTACTACAATGATGTCAATTACTCAAACAAATTTTGGGTGTGTAGTAGTTCTAATCATGACACCCTTGATTTCTCCAATAACATTTACCTAAGTTTTGTCTAGTTGTATAACATGTTTATCACTTTTGAGCAGGACTGCATTCAGTTTCTTGCAGATAGATAATGGAATAACATTAGAGGATTCCCCCGAGTCAACTAAAAAATTATGGAGGTTTTTGTTGAAGACTTCAAATGTTAGAAGGAACAGTGGGACACGAGACTTTCCTTTTTTATCTACAGAGAAAACATTCACATTTGGTTTATTTTTTTTCTCCGTGGAAGTTGGGGTTTCTCCTTGGTCAGTGATTGTTGTAGGGTTTTCTACTGACTTTAAGTATTGTAATAGAATGCCCTTTTGTTGGGGAATTATACACATGTCCATGACCGATACAGTTGCCTTCAATCTTTTTAAATCTTCCACTATGTTTTAGTCTAGCTTGAGTGATTATCGTGTATGGATGTTTATAGGATTTATTTGGGAGAAAAAAGGTTCTTTCGGGTGATCGGTTTCTTTTTTTCCTGTCAAAGTGTGGGCAGTGGTAAGGTCATTTGAGACCGAATGACCCCTACTTTGCGTTTGCAAAACCAAAACATCAATGTGTGGTTATTGAACCTCAAATATATCATTGGAAGGAAGTGGTAAGTTAGGATCCCACAACAACATGGTTGTTTCTTCCGACGGGTCAACTTCCTCTTGATTGACAATATTTACCGCTGAATTGCTTGATTTTTTAGTAAGGGAAACTTCGTCTAGGAACCAATTGGCCATCAAATTCATGGTATGCACCCATTGTGGACAATCTCTTTCAGAATGTTTCTCTTGATGATAGGTACATAAAGAGTCGGATGCCACATTGCCCAGGTCAATATTTAAGTTGGTTGGGGGAGGTTTAATTGCTTTGAATGGTGGGTTTCTCTTCAAAAAGGGCTTATAAGACCTTTGGCCTTGGTTTCCGTCCCCTACACTTATTTTCATGTCTACAATTTCATTCGACAATTTCTTTATTATCCGTTGTAGGTCTTCTATGTCTCCATTTCCCTTTTCAGGACCTTGTTATGTTTGTTTTCCTGGGGTCTAGTCAACAAGAGTCCTCTCCTAGATGGAGGTTGAGCTTCCTTCTTAACTAGTGAGACCTGGCCCTCTTTACATCCCTTCATTTGGAATTCAATTGTTTTGGCTTCCTCAAAATTTTCAGATAGGGTATGCTTGGCCTCCCTTTTTACAAACATGGAAATAGAAGCAGGGAGAGCATTAGAATATACTTCAATTTGCAACTCCTGAGTGAGTTTAGCTTCAGGTTGAATTTTTTTTAGGATTGTGGTAAATCATTGATTGAAGTCTTTAACCTTTTCTTTTGAACTCATGGTGGCGGTGAACAGTTCAACCATTAAAGATCCTGTAGTGTTTTCTTCTACAAATTTGTCTAAAAAATTCTTTTGAAACTTCATCCAACTAGTTATGGACCCTACAAGTAAGTTAAAATACCACATGGAGGATGAATTCTCAAAGGTATAGGGGAACATATTTCATACTACATATTCATGTTGGACATTCATTAGTGTAATAACTAGTATGAACTTTTCAATATGGTCTTTAGGAAATCCTGAGGTTTCAGGGTCAAATTTAGGGAGTAACTTTTCTGGATGTCAAGGGAGGTTATGTACATGTCCGGGGATTTTCGAAGAATCTATGGCCAGCCAAGGTTTCTTATTTTGAGGTGGGTTTCCCCTTTCTTAATTATGATCATTTTTATCCTCCATGTCATCCGACTCTGAAGCTGAGCGATCTGAGTTAAACCCTTCATCGTCGGATTCAAAATCGTTGGGCTCAGAGAAGTTACCAACTGGTGTTTCAGGGATCATATAATGGGATGTTCAATCTCGATGAGGGAGAAATATATAAATTCTTCAACTGTGTGAACAAAAACCTGGTCGGGGGTATCGACCACTGGTCTGCTTACTTTTTTTCTATGAGGAAGTAACAAAGATAAGGGTAATGATCCAATTTGTCAGGTGTAAGCTCTTGTGATTCTTCTGAACTGGTTCAACTCCTCATGGGGAAGAGCATAAGGTATTTTAGGGAATAGATGTTCTTCCTCTTGCTGGGGTGAGTTAATCATTTCAGGAGCACTCAATGTATGTGGGATATATTGAGAATGACTATCCATGCATGTGGATTTTTTTGAATCTACAGGCTACGCAAAATATTATATCATAAATATTGTTAGCCATTCATTCATTCAGGACCTCCTTCTAGTGCCAATTCTGTTGAGGGGTCCTAAATCCATTAAACTCAACAACATGAACCAAACCCACCATGGAGACCCAATTAGACTTTGCAATATTTAATGGTGGAATGGTTCTCCAGATCTATCAATCTGACCAATTTTATCGATGGGATTTACGTAGTGATTTACAGGATATCTTCTTGTGAAAGTTCCTCCTTTAGTTTGAACGTTCTCTTTTTGTATTTTCTTTTAATAGATGGTATGATAAAAATATGTGTGTTGTTATAAACCAGCTGGTAAAAAAGGGGGGGTGATCTTAACTACTGAAGAAGGTTGAGCTTGGGATAGCTCTTGTGCTCAAGAATGCATACAAAGATATTCACACCTGTGACAAGCCTAGTAATAATACATGAACTTGTTGGTATTTCAATTATTGACTGAGATACAATTATCAAAAGAAAACATACATGCAATAAAATGATGGCAAGACAAATAGTTTCCTTAGCTATAGCATTAATAACACATTAACACAACGATTTTCTTTCATCATTAGAGACAAGAACTACAAAAATATTGAAACAACTAACTTTTCAATAGATTCATAAACTCTTACTCATTACAACATCCATTCATGAATTAAAGTTGGAAATAATTCTTGCTCAGGTCCAATCACACATGCCTTTGCTGAAAAACAAAAGTTTGTCTCCGTTCCTAAAAAAGACTTCTCAATTAAGGTAGTTTAGAAATAGTTCTTTACAATTCCAAAAAATGAGGCTCTTTGCAAAAACCATCGACCATTACTAAAAGGTCAATACTCCTATTTATAACAAATCATTAACTAAAAATAGCTACTACGAGTGAAAGCTAAGTAAAAAAAAATATCTCCACATGGAACTTTCATCTCTCTGTCTTCTAAGAATCATCTTGTAGTTTTACTAAAGTGGATGTCGAGTCTTGTTCTACATGTTTCTTGACTACGTCATGCAGGTCGACAAACTCCTCGGGTGAGCCTAATTTTGGGAGGTCGATGTCTTTCATTTCTCGATTAATCTTTTCCCGACTCTTTTTTCACTTGACCCACTTCTCTTGAATCTCCCACTGAGGCTCTTGGGCCATCTTAACCTAGTATTCAACCGCTTTCCTGATCCAATCTATGTTGTTGTCCCTCAACACCTGAATGTCATGCTCTTTGACGTCTTGACCCTTTTGAACCGCGCCGATGTAGTCGATCCTCTCTACTGCTTGGTGATCCTTCTCACACCACCTTTCCACATCATTGCAGGTTGCTAGTGCCATAAGGGTGTCTTATTGAAAGTCGAATATTCTTGCAGTGAAAAGGTGTCATTCATTCGTGAATTTGTCATAGGCATCTTGAAACGCACCTCTCAAAAACATCATGGCATGTGTGGAGTCCTGATAGTATTTTTCCAAATGGTGTAGATGCTCTAACTCCTTAAGTGCAATGACCAACTCCTTTTCATCCCTTCTTTCTCTATCTAGTGTGGCATTTGTGATATCCATCCCTGCGCTGATAAGCTTGAATGTCTTATCGTGCTCTATGTTGAGGAACTTCTCCTCTCTGGCGATGAGAATATAACTGTCCAACGTAATCCTCCGCTTCTTAGTGGTCCTCTTCATGATGGATTTTCTCTTTCTGTTATAGGCAATCGTTTGTATATCGGTGACCTCATCAATCAGTTCGAGGATTTGTTGTTCTCCCCAGGTTAGAGTATTTCCCAGGCTTCCTGATTATGTGTACCTATTCCAAGATGGGTTCCTAAACCTCTTCCATATGTCCCGATGGCTCGACCTATGTTTGTTTCTCATCGACTGGTTAGGTATCGGCCAAAACTAGAGCACTGAGGGTAGGTTCAATACTTACTTGGTAATCGGTCTTCGATGTGTCGATTCCTTGCTATGGAACTTACTCTTTCTGACTTCTCTATCCCAATGAATCCCTCGATCTATCCATTGGGGTTCCTGGTGGGTCGAGTAACTTAGTGTCTAGGGCACTTTCGACCTCATGGTTTCTCTATGGAAGGCTTTGAATTGGAGCATCAAGACCTGGGGTAGATGCTTTTTGAGGTTCCCTTTCTTTTGTAATCCTCACTGGAGTCACTGTTTGCACTCTTTTCGTTGTTTCATGAGCAAAAAGTTAGTGCTTACATGCCTAGTTGGGCTCTGCTAGTCATGACAGCTGTATGGTAAAAGGTTAGAAAGAAAACAACAAAGCTATTAACAAGAATTAAACAAAAAACTAAATGGAACTATGAGCATAGGAACAAAAATAAAAACAAATGACAATGGACCAATACCACCAATATATAAGCTGGTCTGATTGATGAAATCCAAAGATACACAATGGAGAAAGAGGACTTGGGTCCCTTCCCTCTCCAATGGAAGGCTCTTGAGGCCCTCAACTGATTGCTCTCCTTACAATGAAAGATAAAAGTGTGAGTGAAAGAACTCCAAGCTTATCCACTCTAGTGAGAGATGGAAAGCCTATGAAATGGTGTTGATAATGTTTATTCCCAAAGAATGAGTCTCTAGCAATCTCAACAGCATAACAATACAAAGAATTCCTTGAAGAAATGGTGGTCATTCATGGCTTTTTATAGCCAAGCATTGGGTTATTATGAAACATCTTTTGAATGTGAAAAAAGGCTCTTTAGGGCACAATTAGGTCTTTGACCAGCCTCCCCACGCAGATTGAGCTCAGATTTGGTGTCAAATCGACTTGGGAGCCGATCCATTAGTGGTTGGGAGGCCGACCAACTTCATAAATGCGTCGTTTGGCAGGCGCGTGGGTTTTGCACCCCACAGCTGCGCATATGCGCTCCAGGTACAAAGATGTTGCGCACGCGCGCGCACGCCCAGTGGGGGCAAAGCGCCTTGTAATTTTTTGGCCATTTTGTATAGTTTTGACCCTTTTGTTGTGCTGTGGAATTAACCTTGTGCCATGAATGACTGTTTTTCTGTGTTTGACGATGCGGAGTTCTTGTCGCCCTGTGCGGACGAAATTTCAGTGATAACAGATGCCCCCTGATGGATGAGGTTAGGAGCAAAACATATAGCCGAAATTCATCAATGTTTCTTTTACTGAGAATGGTGTTTATAAGGGAGAGCAAGAGTGAGACCGTATAGAGCAATCCGTTGGAGAAGAAAGGAACCTGTAGATCCGACCTTCCACAAGGTGTGAAACAATATACAAGTGTGTACAAACGAGGCGGG
>ML785316.1:645320-657080 GCA_009831015.1 Picea engelmannii | reverse complement strand
ACAAGTGCCATTAGTATCTCAAAAAACCCGGTGATGCACTCCAAGACTAAGCACATTCCAATCAAGTATCACTTTCTACGGGAACAAGTTGCAGAAAAGAACATCAGAGTTGAGTATGTGGGCACAAAAGAACAAGTGGCAGAAATCTTTACAAAACCACTTCCATGGGAAGCCTTTGAATATCTTCGTCAAAGAATTGGATTTATTTCTACTCCAAAAATGAATGTTTTTTGAATGCTTATCTTATATGTCTTATAAACATGTTGAACTATACCTCATTGGATGCTTATCTTTAATGTGGATCTCCTTCGCCCATATTTCCACCTCTATTGGACACCTTAGAGGTAGATGAAAACTTGTCCCCTAGAAAACTAAACTCTAACTGCCTTGAGCAAGCTACAGTTGATCAAATCATGGGTACACAAATGAAAGGTACCCTCCATTAGAACATATATCTCTATCAGGTCATCAAAACAAGGAAACTTATTCGACAAGCCAAGTGGCTCACCAGAAGCCAAATTCAACAAAGGTTTACCCATATTATGAGGGAACTTGATGCATTGGAGACCATTTCTTCCTAATGGAGGAGGATTGATCCAGGTGGATATCGGTGGCCATCCACCTCTTCAACTGACTCAATGGTTTTCTATCTTCTTGGTAGTTGTTCTATTGTTTTTCGGATCCCAAACTTTCGAGGTTGTTTTGAGGCCCCAAAGAATGTTTTTTGGACATTTGTGAGGCCAAGGGTTGCCATTGACATCTCGTATCCCTAACCAAATGTTATAATTATTAGATATTTCTTTCCAACAAACTATTTTTCACCCCAAACATAGATTGTATGCAAAAGTTGTGCACCCGGGAAGTTGACGTATCAACTAACCACCTTGGGGCCCACAATACTTTTGGAATTTCATTTTCTATGGTTAGGGTTTTGATGTTTAGGGTTTTTTCCTCTTTCTTTTTAGGCTTCATGATAAAAGGACATTTTTGGCCTCTTTTTAATCAACTTTTGACAAATGAGCGTAGACGACATCTCTTTCTCTTCAGAGATAAGCTGGCACCATTCTAGCCAGTTTGTGTTCCATTTCATTCTCAAAATAATCTGGATCAATGGTATCAAATCAATCTGATCCTTGTTATATCTCGGTGCATGTCCCCAACGAGGTTAGGGTATAGAGAGTTGGATCTCGAGCTAGTTTCACTTGGGGATGATCTCTCTCACCGTCCCAAGAAGCCTGCCATGGAAAAAAAAAATAAAGATGACAAGGCAAGATATCTTATCCAGATGTTGCTCGATAAATCCTTCACATGATAGATGAATGATATGATGGATAACTTCACCCAAATCCTTTGACGAATGTTGAAAACGAGCAAAGCACCTTCAACAAGCAGTGATTTCATAGGTGTCACACCCTTCAATGTACACGTTAACTTTGATATCCATTTATTTGAAGGCCATATAGATGCATATTATTTGGATAAATGGTTAAATCTATTAGAGGGTTATTACTCTGGCAAAAAAAATTTGACGCTGAAAATATTTCCTTTGTGCTCCTTAAAGCCCTTCCCCACGTCAAATATTGGTGGTAAATTTACTGGGAGAGACACAATGAAGACGAGTCTATGAAATTTAGGAGAGGACCCACTTGGGTGGCCTTTTTTTATTCCCTAAAGGAGGAATTATAACTTGTTGGAAACTATGATGACCGATACATAAGATGGATGCATTTACTTTAGGGGAGAGACTAGATGGTGCCAAAGTACACCAACATCTTCCATACCTTGCGCTCAAATTTGGGTATCAAAGACTCCAAGTGGCGCCTGTTTGTGAGGTACAACAATGTAATACATAGGTACATCCAAATAGAGATGGATTTCTTGGACATCTTCTCATTGGTAGACACTTGTTGATATGCTATCAAAATCGAGTAGAAATTTACATAAAAAAATAAGCGGGAGTTCAGGTATACAAATATGCAACAATATAATTATGGTAAATGCAACCCTAAATCGCATAACAAGGGGGATAACAAGGAAATCCAAACTCAATACAACCAGTCCAAGCTACAAGAAAACAAGGGTAATGGGAAGATGAAGGACCGTGAAAAGTGGTGTGAGTTACATAAAATATCTTGGCTCAACACTAATGAATGTCACTGGAAATAGTCATTGTTGGCCAATCTTAAAAAAAATAAGTTAGACCCTGACTCGGAATCTAATTTAGAACAAGGAAATCGAATCACCGATGTAGAACCTAGTTCTACCATCGCAACCACAAAGATCCAACTAGACGATTCATAGGATCTTGAGGAGGCAGAGTGATTGTTCCATTCATATATGTGGGTGAAGTGGACCCCATTACATTTCATTGTTGATAGTGGGGGAGCAAGCATAACCTAATATTGGTTTATTTTTTCAAGAGACTGAAGCTATTGAAAATGCCACATCTATTTGCAAGTTGTTTATCATTAAAGTGTATTTAGATAGATAAGTATTTCACATGTAAATTGCAAATAATCAAACGATCATTTTTGTTTTGAAGATCAAGTATATGTTATTGTTTTTTAAATATTAATAATAATCTAATTATTTTTCAGATCAACTTTGTATCAAAGGAAGATTTGACAAGTGTTTGCGAGTGAATTCTTACAAGGTCCAAATCAAAGCGAGGAGAAGGAAAACTTGCAAGTTACAATCTAGATATTGGTTCAAGAAGTTTTACTCGTTGAAGAGAAATGACTTCGATGAGAAAATTGGTTCCTTACAACTCCGAAGATGATTTATTCGAGGATTTTAATTTAATGAAATCCATGGTGGAAGAAATGTACGAGGGTTGAGAGAAGGCCAAGGAGGAAGGTGCATCAGAGAAAGTTAAACCAATCAAAGAGGAAAGAGGAGGTAATGAAGGTGGTCCTTCAAAACCCTCCTCACCATCATCCTCGTCATCTTATTCTTATGAGGGAAGTAAACATTCTTCACATAAAAAAAATCCCTCTAAGAAGTTAGATCATAATCTTCCTTTATTAAAATTGGATGTCAAGTTCGATTTTTCTAACTATGATGGAGAATTGAATGCTGAGAAATTGGACAACTCGATCAAGAAAATAGAGGTATACTACAGGGTTCAAAATATCGTGGATGATGTTGCAAAGATACAATTAGCTACTCTTTGACTAGGTGGAGCAAACTTAATACAATGGTAGAGTAAGATGCAAGTTGATCTTGTTCAAAAGGGTAAAGTGATCTCCTCTTTGGATAAATTTACTAAGGTTATAAGAAAAAAATTCTATCCATTATCTTACACTCAAATGGTGATTATAGAATGGAAGCATCTAAGGAAAGGTAAAGGCCAAAATATTCAAGAATATACACATAAATTAAAAAAGAAGGAATTATCCTTAGGAATTTTGTTGTATACTCGCAAAACTCTTCTAAAGTATATCGGTAGAATGCACTCATATCTTCGACACATTATTTTAATTTTTAACCCTACTAACATTGATAAAGTGTCAGTACAAGCTACACACCTGGAGGCTAGTAAGGGGAAGCATGTGATTGAAGATAAGAAGCCATACAAGTTATAGAATAAACCGAAAGGAAAATGGAAGAGTAAGAATTCAACTATAGTAAATCAAGTTGAAGAAATACCTACATGTTCCCACTGTAAGAAAAAGGGACATGAGGAATCATAGTGTTGGAAACTACATCCAGAACTACAACCAAATAAGTTCAAGGATAAAGGGAAGACGAATACTTTTGCATCAACTCGACGGGATCTAGGATCTGATTTTGAGCATTAATCAAAGGTCATGGAAATAGGAAGAAAAGGTATATATACTATCAATTATAATTCTTTAGTTCAATCTACCAAATTGGAAAGTGTCACAGATCAAAAGAAAAGAAGTGGGGTTTTTCATGTCAGGGTTATAGTCAAGCATACAAAGGTAGATACTTTGTTTGAGAGTGGATCTCAAGTTAACAGAATATCTAAATAAATTGTTAAAAAGTTGGGTTTGAAGACTACACCTTATAAAAATCCATATCCATTAGGTTGACTGTGTGAATATGCTAAGTTGCAGGTGATGAAACAATGTAAGATCAGGTTTGAAATTACAACTAAGTTCTTTGACAAGGTTGAGTTAGATTTTGTGCCTCTTGACATTTGCGAAATTGTCTTGGGCAGTCCATATTTATTTGACAAGAAAGCTATATTCTACCATGAAGAGAATAAATATCATATTTTCAAGGACGGGGCTGAATTTATTGTCAGAGTTCATCGAATCAAAACTAATGTTTCTTTAGTGAGTATAGGGAAAATGAAAATACTTGTGAGCACAAGTAAATATTTTGTTCTCATGATAGTGAAACATAAAGAAGAAGATATAAAATATTCTTTATCAAGTTGTGATCCAGATCATAAATAGGAATTGGCTAAAATCATATCTAACTATGATGAGTTATTTGAGGAACCAACAGGGTTTCCTCTTAAGAGGTATGTTGAACATGAAATCTATTTTTAGTAGGATGCTCCTCTTCCCAACATTGGAATGTATAGGTCATCAGTGATTGATAATGAAAATACAAAGAAGAAAGTTTAGGAGTTGTTGGATAAAGGAATCATCATACCAATCTCGTCTTTGTGTGGTTCTCCTATAGTATTAGTTCTGAAGTAAGATGGAACGTGGAGGATATGTATTGACTTCCGAGCGATGAACAAGATCACGGTAAAGAACTATTATCCTCTTCCTAGAATTGATGCCTTATTGGATCAATTAAATAATGTTGTTTATTTCACTAAGTTGGACTTGAGAAATGGTTACCATCGAATCATAATTGTCAAAAGTGACATATGAAAAACTGCTTTCAAAAAAAAGCAGGGGTTGTTCAAATGGTTAGTTATGCCATTTGGTTTATGTAATGCACATGCAATATTTATGAGGGAAATGAATTATGTATTCATGCCTTCCATAGATGATTTTTGTATTGTCTACCTAGATGATATATTGATCTTTAGTTGAAGATAGGAAGATCATATAAAGCATGTCAAGACAGTCTTTGAACTCTTGAAGAAGTAGAAGTTGTATATTAGGTTGTCTAAATGTGAATTTGGAAAAACCTATCTGGTATATTTGGGTTACATTGTAGGAAATGGTTAACTTAAGATAGATCCTGCAAAAGTATAAGTCATTATGAAATGGCCCAAGCCAATTACTTACACATAAGTCATGATATTCTTGGGAGCAGTACAATATTGGAGGAAATTCATTGCTAATTTCTCTTTTATAGTAGCTCCTTTGCATGCATTAACAAGTGTGAAACAAGTATTTCAATGGGGAGGAAAGCAACAAAAATCCTTCAAGACATTGAGGGAAAAGATAAGCACCGCACCAGTTTTGGCTCTACTAGATCTACAACAGCCATTTGAGATTCAAACCGATGCAAGTGGATATTCCATGGGAGAAGTCATGATTCAATGTGGTAAACATATGTGTTATCATTATGAAAGTTTCACGCAAGCAATAATTAAATATTTGACATATGATCAAGAATTGTATATGTTGGCACAAAGAGTGAAGAAATGGAAGTGTTACTTAATGGGAAAGTAGAAAATAATTATATAGATCATCAACCATTACAATATTTTTAGTCACATACCAAGATACAACAATCCCAACATTTCAAGTGGATGGGTTTCTTACAACAATTTCATCTAGTAATAAAGTATAAGAAAGTTATTCATAATAAGGTTGCAGATATGTTGTCAAGACTAGTGATTAATGCATCCACAATACTAAGGTATAATCCTTTAGCTCATGAAATTTATGTTGAACAATATGCTAAGGATGATGATTTTAAAGATGAGTATGAAGCATTAACTCATGGAAATCAACAGTTTGATTATTATATGCATGATAATTTGTTATATCATCTTGGAAATATTTTTATACCCAAGGATGAAAGAGTAAATATAATTATAGAAGCTCATACATCTCTCATTTCTGGTCATTTTTGTGTTGGTAATGCATTATCATAGTTGTAGAGATACTTTTATTGGCATCGAATAAATGAGACTGTTTCCAAGTATATAAAAAAGTGTGTTATGTGTGCCACAAGTAATCCTAGAAACAAAAATTTGGGATTATATACGCCACTTCCAGTACATTCTCATCCATGGGAAAGTGTATCCATGGATTTTGTAGGGGGTTTTCCAATGTCTAGGATAGGTCACGATTATTTATACATTGTTGTGGATCGATTAAGCAAGATGTGTATCTTGATGCCATGCAAGAAACATTTCATAGTTGAACATACAACACATATGTTCTTTTCTAATGCTTGGGTTCATTTTTGGTTGCCTACATCTATTATATCAAATTAAGACTCTCTCTTTTTGGGAAAGTTTTGGATTCATTTATGGGAGCTCATGGACACCAAGTTAAAGAAGAGCACAAATTTTCATCTACAGACAGATGGAAAGAAAGAGGTGGTGAATAGAACAATGGTACATCCACTTCAAGGATATTGCAGCAAGCATCATAAGTTATGGGATGAGAATTTTCCTTACATATAGCATGCCTATAATCATGCCATGCATTCTTCTACTCAAAAAACGCCTTTTGAAGTATGTTTGGGGTACTTGGCTAAATCACCTATGGATATTTATTTTGGAGAATAAAGTAAAGGAGATGGACAAGATGATACAAATAAAGATAAGTGGTTAATTCAAAGGATCCAATAGATACATCAAGCAGTACAAGAATAGTTGGAAAAGAACCAAGCCAAGTACAAAGAAAGGCATAAAAAACATCAGGTTAATCATCAGTTTGGAGATGGTGATCAAGTATGGTTACATATGAGAAAGGACAGAATGAAGAGTGAAGGTAAAAATCTAAGGCCAATCTGATATGGTCCATTCAATATCTTGGAGAATATTGGTACTAATGCCTTTTGTTTAGATCTACTAGCCTTCATGAAAATATATTCAGTGGTAAATGTTGAGAATTTGAAGCTTTATGAGCCTCCTATGATTATGGATGAAGATGAAAGCATTCAGGTTACAACAATTGATGATTTTTCTCCTGGGTATTTAGACGATCTACATGAATATGTTATTCTCAACAGAAGAATCAGGACTTCATAGTGAGGTGATGTTGAATATCTTTGAGTTTGTCTTAAAGGGGTGAAACCAAGCAAAACAAACTTGATGGATATCAGAAGGGTGAGGGAACTTTATCCCCACTTATTTTTTGAGCGATAAAAAACTTTTGGTGGTCCAAAAAGATTCCAATGGGGAGAAATGATCTAGGAGGGTCCATGAATTCTCACAGAGGTCTAGTAGGATCCAGAACACTCATAGAGGTCCAGAAGGATTCAGAACTACTCAAAATTAAATCATCCCAAATTCTCTTTAAAATGCCATCAATATGTAGAGATCGACGATAACTTTCCAACGACACAAAAATTTCTTCAAACAAAGGTCGTATGCAAAAGTTATGGATGGTCAAAGTTCGGGTCAAACCAGGGAAAAATTCAAAGTCAAAGGGGTCAAGGTGACACATGTCACCACTTCAAGGGTGAAACATGGCACTACCATACAGACTATACGGTTTTGATGTGGCAACACCCTAAGGTTCCATGTGGCACACCATACGCTAACTGGTAAGGTGATGTGGAAAATCATACATGTTACATGGACCAATCATAGATTGACAAGTGGCAAGGATATACCAATAAGAGGTTTTTCTCGTGGCAACCTCCCATTGGTAATTAATGGGTAAGGTCATTTAAAATTTTGTTGGATCCCGAAGGATCGAACCAGAGTCTCCCACCAACCAAACCAATGACCTAACCATCATACCATAACATTGTTCCTTAACTATAAGCAATACTATATATATATATATATATATATATATATATATATATGTTTTTGTTTTGTGATAGTTGGTGGAAAAAGGGGCCGAGGGCCTAATCCCCTGGCCCATGGTTTAACATAACCTTATGTCACTAAGCCTCTACATTTGCGGGCTATAACCAACATACCATATATAATATGCTTTGAAACTATATTATAACCATTGTATATATGTTACAAAAAAACACTATATATAATGTGTTCGAAGAGATTCGACCCCATGAGCCACTATATAAAATCCTAACCACTTAACCGTTGCACCAAAGGGTGTGTTTTTGTTACAGAACCCACCCACCACATATTTAATGCAGACCTAATTTTATGGAAAGCAGGTTAGGGACCACACCCTATTTAACGACATGTGGATCGAGACATATACATCATTATTATGCAGAATACAGTCTCGAAGTTCCTGCCCGAGGGTAACTAGACTTGGAGTATGCACCATAATACGTGCCACACGGTTCCGAAACAAACTTTTATGAACTTTATACTCATTTTTATCAAACTTTCGCAAGGAATTCGATGACATACTCTGTTTCTAAGTTTGAGAAATGTAGAAAAAGATCATTGTAAAATAGAAGCATTTGAGCATTAATAAAGAGGTCTCTATTGGAAGCGAACCCGGAGACATATCCCAAATTGGGTGAACTCTGTTATCAAACTTGTGTATGTGATTTTAATATTGTTGTTTTGTTTTTTCTTAGTTATTTGCAAGTTGTTTATCATTAAAGTGTATTTGGATAGATAAGAATTCTAGGATCTGAAAGATCACCTCTGCTCCACACCATCCATCATGTTACCATACCTGCAACAACCATTTGATATTGAGATAAGTGCCTCTAAATATGGTATCAGTGCAGTCCTCACTTAGTAGGGACATCCAATGGCCTGTCACAATGAAACATTATCTGATGTTATTCACATATATCCCACCTATGACAAATATATGTACTCCATTTCACATGCATTTCCATAGTGGAAGCATTATATTATGGGAAAGGAAACGATCATCCACATTGATCACATGCGTCTAAAATTCATGTTGATGCAAGGAAATTTATAGAATGATTTCCATCAGATGTGATCCACATAATTGCAATAATTCCACTTGAACATCAAGTACAAGAAAGGAAACACCAACCATGTTTCATAATACCTTAGTTGACCCTTTGTTATGGAACTAATCATAGTTCTTAACTCTTGTGGGAATGAGACCTCTGAGTGGCCATGATTATGAAACAATGAATATGACTTCGATGATACCTATCAAACATTGAGCACAAGGAAACTGGTTCCATAATTTTATCTCTAGGATGGAATACTATCCCATCTGATCCACTTCTATGTTCCCCCAAGCAAGTGTGTGAAGAGGATTTGGGAAACTCACTATAGTTGAGTGGAAAGAAACTTTGGAATGGAGAAAATAGTGGCAGTACTGCAAAATTATTTTTAATTTCCAAAGCTTCGACAAGTATATCAAATCATGCACTGCTTGTGCCATCGCCAAACCTACAATTAAGAAACAGGGGCTATACACCCATCTTCCTACTCATAATAGGCGTTGGGATTCCATCTCCATGGATTACATGTATGGTATACCTTCACTCATGCATGGTAATGACCATTTCTTTATGGTTGTTGATCAATTATCTAAGATGGTAGTTTTGACACCCTAGAAGAAGAGTATCACAGTCGAGGCCACTGCTAAGATCTTCTTCGATTGAGTTTGGGTTCATTTCAAGCTACCATAGAATATCATTTCAGATCATGACAATAGGTTCTTGAGTACATTTTGGTACATTATGTGGTCATTGATGGACACCAAGCTCACCAAATCAACTTCCTTCCACCCCCAGACTAATGGACTGATGAAGGTATTCAATAGGGTGATTGTGCGTATCCTGATAATGTACAACTCCAAACATCCCCAAACATGGGATAGGATTCTTCTTTATGTTCAACAAAGTTACAATTGAGCCCTTCATAGCTCTACTGGAAAAAACACTTTTCAAGTGTGCTTGGGGTTCTATCGATTAGCTCTAATTGATTTTCCCATTGCATCCACATAAGGAGAATATGCCCATGCTTAAACTAAGGATGATAAGGCAACCATATTTGTTGAATAAATTAAACACATTCACCAACAAGTCCACGACATCTTGCATAAATCCAATTCCAAGTATAAGCAACGACATGACCAATATCGGGTTCCACACAAGTTTCAAGTTGGTGATAAGGTCTAGTTACATTTGTAGAAAGAGTTCCTTGCAAGATTTCATTGAAAGATTTTCCCACTTCGATATGGGCCTTACACCATCAACAAGGATGTAGGTGAGAATTATTTTGAATTAATTATTCCCCCATTCCTTGGCCTGCATCCAATATTTAATGTGGAGCTCCTTCACCCATATTTTCCACCTCTACTAGACACCTCAGAGGTAACTGAGCACTTTCCCCCTACAAAACTAAACCCTAACTGCCTTAATAAAGCTAAAATTGATCAAATCATGGACACACAAATAAAAGGAACCCACCATTAGAACATACAACTCTATCAGGTCATCAAAGCATGTATGCTTCTTCACCAAGGCAAGTGTCTCAACAAGAGCCAAATTCAATAGAAGTTTCCCCATGTGATGAGGGAACTTGAATAAATGCATACCATTTATTCCTAATGGGGGAGGATTGATCTAGGTGGATATAGGTGGCCACCCATATATTCCATTGACTCAATGGTTATCTATCTTCTTGGTAGTTTTTATACTATTTTTTGGGTCCCAAACATTCAAGGCTTTTTTGAGGCCCCAAACAGTTTTTTTTTAAGATTCGGGGGGATAAGGGTTGCCATCAACATCTCCTATCCCTAGTCAAAAGTTATAATACTTGGATATCTCTTTCCAACAAGCTATTTTTCACCCCAAATAGAGATTGTATGAAAAATTTGTGCCCTCGGGAAGTTGATGTATCTACTAACCACCTTGGGGCCCACAATACTTTTGGTGTTTCATTTTCTATGGTTAGGTTTTTGATGTTTAGTGTTTTTTCCTCCTTTTTTAAGGCTTCATGATAGAAGGACCTTTTCAGCCACTTTGTAATATTTTTTTTGTGAATGAGCATCACTGACATCTCTTTCTCTTTAGAGATAGGCTACCGCCATTCTAGCTAGTTTGTGTTCTACAATACTCTACTATTTTTTTCATTAATAAAAGTTGGGTTTCATTTTATTTTTGTACTCTCTATATTTTTTTGTGTGTTCCATTTCGTTCTCAGTATAATATGAATCATCATTGTTCCATACAATCCTCAACAAAATGTTGTATGTTAAGAACCAAATATCAATATAGCATAGAAAAACCTCAGAATAAGTACTCAACGCCTTGAAAAGGAGAGAATTTCAGATAATAAGCCTCTTCGAGGGGGAAACCTCCTTTTACCCCACATAAATGTTCAAGTACAAGATGATTCCAAAAGAAAATGTCTCCTTGGTATATATAGGAGACTAGGAGGTATAATTACAACTAATGGAATAAAGCCGACATAAATAAAATAACATTACTAATGTAATATGCCCCAATTAAGGGGTAATGAGCTAATATTAAGGCATAACATGCCCCTCCCCTTGAGACAAGTTTTGTCCGCAACGCTTGAGTAACTCTGGATTATTTTGTATAAAAGACTTGTCTTCCCAAGTGGAATCTCCAGCCGGTAGTTTCCTCCATTTAATGAGATACTCTGAAATGGATCTATTCCTCAATTGGTGAATTCTTGTGTCAGTGATGGCTTCAGGATCCAATATGATTTTTCCTTCCTCGTCAAGTTCTGGCAATATAGTTTGAACTGGG
>ML785316.1:627149-640501 GCA_009831015.1 Picea engelmannii | reverse complement strand
TGTTTACAATGAGGTAAAAAAATGTTCATTATTTCCATAAATATCATTTTTCTTGAATCCACTAAGAATGGACATACTATTTAGCGATAGCTTGATCATCTAGGAAGATTCACCCATGTAAAGACATATCATGAGTTTGATGACAAGATTCCACATCTTGAAGGGGGGATACATATCTTGTATAAATCTTTGTAATCTCCTTTTGAAGCTCCATCTTCCCCTCATGAAGAAGATACAACCACTTCAATAGAGCATGAAGTTCAATTGGACTATGTGATTGACTAATGTGTTTCTCTTGATATCCCCATAATGTGCTTTCAATTAATTTGTAAAAATGGACCAAGAGATAATATGATCATTTTTTCATTCACAAAGTCATTGGTACCAAACTATATTAATAGGTTCTAAATACAATGATGCAAGAGTTACCTTTTGTAAAGTTAGCACTTGGTGTAGATCAAAGAATTGCTCCACCTGGAATATCCATGTTATAGGATCTTTATCATCAAATTTCCTCATAATGATATTGGGAATTAAATAGTTCCTTATTCTTATGTTGAACCCATAATGATACAGATCTTAGAGTGATGAATAATGATGATTTTGGGACTTAATATTCATGTTCTCCAAATTTGTTAAAATCTTCCCCATATGTGACTAGGGTTCAACAGTTTGTTCTCGCTATTTTCATGATTTCATTACATCATGATATCACTTTTAGGGAACCTCTCATCTAGGGTATGCAAGAGCATGGATTCCATTAAATTTGGTAATCGTTTCATATTTGGATCCATTTTTTCTTCAATTTCCCTTTTAATGATTTCTTATGAATGTGTCAAATCAACCTTTTTCAACACATTACCACCCATGTCATTAAATTGTTTCCTAGATTGGGATACTTGGTATCTTAAATATTCACTTTCTTCGAGAGTCACATATGAGTTATTTGGTGGTTTATAAAGAGTATAATGTTTTGTATAACCCTTTACCATGTGAAAAAATAATAATACTCCTCTTATTTCTCTTTATCACAATTTATGAATCACAAAAAGAAGATATTCCAATCAAAAGTTATGTTAATTTAAAGTTAACATACCTTTAAAAACATTAGTTTGTAGACTATCTTGTTGGTTCATATTTCTCCTTAAGTAAATCTGAAATTTGATCCCCCCCAAGTCTAAAACTTCAAAATGTATTAATCTCATATGTTCTCACTACAATGCCGCAAATGTGACCAAATTTGGATGTGCTAAGAGAAAGTTATGGTAGCTTTCCCAAAACTTGTTATTTTTGGCCATTTCAGGAGAGCGAACTTGTATGGACTACCATGTGTCCAAATTTTCATATCTATTTTTGGCCATTTCAGGAGAGCGAACTTGTATGGACTACCATGTGCCCAATTTTCATATCTATTTCTAAAATTTTGACTTGAAATACTATTTTCATACTATAATAAACACAACTATTGGAACTCAATTTTCATCTTTCTAGAATCATATATGAATACCTATTTGAGACTAGTTTTAGGACTAGTAAAAAACCTTAACTTCCACATCATTTAACCTGAGTATAATGAACTAGAATCTAATTTTTTTTATGATAGGTACTTCCCCTATGTCTTCTCAAGATTCTAAAACTTTCAATGTTTGAAACTTCACAAAAAACATTATAGAAAAAATTCCAAGATGATTTGTTTGAAGGAGCCAAACCAAGGATCATATGCTCTAATACCAAATGTTATGCACCAAACATCCAAATAGCATAAAAGTAGAAATAGAAGTAAATCCATGCCTTGAGAATGAGATAGAAGAGTGAATGAGAAGCCTCTTTAAGGGGGAAACCTCCTTTTACAATATAACCAATGCACAAGATGAGATGATCTCTAAAACTAGGCCTCCTTGGTATATATAGGAGACAAAGAGTACAATTGCAATCAAAAGGTCTAGCCAACCATTAGAGGGCCTAGACGACCAATATGAACAAAACTAATATAACAATATGAATTAAATAACTCAATATCTACAGTTTAAAATTCTTGTTATTTGTTGTATGTGCATTAAATCAAGGGTTAGGATTCATTCTCTATTTTTTCAATGATTTTGTATTTTCATGCAAAGTAGCTAATTAGTGCATATTGAGTTAATGGGAATAAACTTGATGTTACTTTCTTCCTCTATCTCTTCAGTTAGATACCTTTTTTGGTTGTTCAAAACCCAATTTAACTCACCACATAACTACTTAACCTACAAGTCCAAATCACATAAATATCTCTTGAACCCCGATCAATATGATAGACTCTTTTCTATTCTCCCCTCATTCCCTAGTTTTCATATTTCTGACAAAAACTAGGTGAAAACTCCACTTTTCTTTCTAAATGTTATAGGTTGGACCATCCCCTCTTTATGATCATGGTGTGCCTCACTCTAACCATCATGCTACAACTCTACACACTGATTTAATATAATTCTACACATTGATTTAATATAATGATGCATCAGGTCCCCGAGGTGTAGGACAGTTGGTGATGGAGTGTGTTGTTAAGCCACTCTGTGATGTTAAAGTCACCGGTTCGAAACTTGCGGGGACAAAAAATCCAACCATGTTAAGGGTTGGTGTGGCTCAGGCCGGGTGCGATCCCCGGGTGATTTTGACGGCTTAGATGCCCCTGAGTCGCGGTTTCTCAAGCCACAGGTTAATCGCAGGTCCTGCACAAATTAACAAACAAACAAAAAAATATAATGACGCATCACTTGTAACATTTCCAACTCTATCTTCTGTTCACCTATGTGCTAGTCAAAAACTTTGATTTCTTTAATGAACAACAATAAATTCAAAGAAAATATTATGTATCTTTTTCTTGCATTATCCTCTCCATTACAACTATCATTTTCCCAAGTTGATTATAGTGTATGATTTTAATTTCAGAGAGATCTAAAATCAACACCATGCCTTAAATCAACAATTGTTCATATGTGTCGAACTCGATAATGCTAATTGCACCATACATTGAAAGTAATAGCATAATCAAATACGTAATCATAAGGAATTTTTATGGTCATTTCATTGGGAGATTGTTTACCATACACATATATTAATCTTAATCCATATAGTTGGAATTAAGATCATATGAGCCTCTATGATAAGTTATGATGAGAACACTAAAACATTTATATGAAGTAAAATAAATAGTTTACCATCCAAAATATTAATAACCAAATTAGAAATCTAAGAAATTCAGTAATCATGAAAAATAAATATAAATATAATAATAACAAAACCATAGAAAATTATAAGGTATAGGTACATGGATAGTTTCTTCTTCTTCCATTGGTCATCTTGAAACATAGAGAGTGATAGTGGTTGTTGATGCAACTGCTTCTTTGTCTCCCCTTTATTGATCATCTAAAAGTTACTAAGTGCTAGTAGATGTCCTTGTAGTTTCTACTTTTCCTTCCCCCCTCTTCTATTTTATTTATCTATTTATTTTTTAAATCTCAAGAGTCATTAAGTTTATACTCTTGGAAGCTAAGGATGTATGGTGTCAGTTCCTACAAGGGAATTTTTATTTCTCACACTTTTCATTTATAGATAAAGCTTAATAATTTGAAGAAATATGGCTCTCAGTTCTTGAGTCTCAATGATAATTTGGGTTATGGCTCTATATCTCATCTTCAACTTTGACTATTAGCTCTTGGATTTGGATCTGGCTATTCACTCCAGGTTTAGCTTTTGGATTCTTTTCTCTAGGTTTTGGATTTTATCCCTTGGCACTAGACCTTATACTTATCCAAAGTAATTTTAGAGGCATCCTCTTTGATACCATTTTATCTATAATTATTCTAGATTTGACTCAAAAATTGGAGTGAAAATCAATTATAAATCTCCAATCCATATGTTTAGCATTTTCTTATGGAGTTTGGTTAGAATTCAATAGAAAATTACATGAACCAATCAATGATTAAATGAATTAAAATTTGTGTTTACAATTACCCACATTTCAGAGCAATGGTGTCAGGAATATTTCCATTGTAATCACATCTTCTCATAATTTGTGACAATACTATTATTCTTTCTTACCCTTGATGAATAAAGCTAACAATTAAAAATTCAATTTTCCTTGATGAATAAAGCTAACAACAAAGAAACTAGTTTACAACTCTTTCATGCATTCTTGACTGCCATTTTCATTGAGTTGCATCTAGTATATGAGATTTTTTTGAGAGACAACTTCTTTGAATGTTGTCTTATATAAACAATTATTCATGTGCAAAACCTAATAATGCTCATTAACACACATTGTAATCAAGTATTTATATGGTTATTGCATGGATATATTATTTACCATGTATGTGTTATAACTATAATCTATGTATGTGTTATAACTATTATCTATGTAATTGAACTCCATATCATTTGAGCGTCTATGATAAGTGATGAGAATATTGAAATATTTACAACAAATGACTTCCCAATGCTAGAAATATTTTAAAGTCCAAAAGTCTCCTAAAAGGGATTACAACTATAAGAAATATTGCATGAGTGGTCATGAATTATTCACAATATTGTACGATTGCTAAGAAAAATCAAAGCACTACCATAAACATGGAGTATTGTATGTTAAGAAAAATCAAAGCACTACCATAAACATGGAGTATTGTATGTGTTGTAACTATAATGTATGTAATTGGACTCCATATCATTTGAGCATCTATGATAAGTAATGAGAAGATTGAAATATTTACAATAAATGACTTCCTAATGATATAAATATTTTAATGTCAAAAAGACTCCTAAACAAAATTACAACTATAAGAAATATTGCATGAGTGGTCATGAATTATTCACAATATTGTAGGAATGCTAAGAAAAATCAAATCATTACCATAAACATGGAGTATTTTTATTGCACTCGAGAAAAACTCGATATTTTCATATCATCTTAGCAGAAACTGGGTTACGTTGTTTGCCATTAATGAAGAAGAAAATTAGTCTGGTGAATTCGCCAACACGCCACACCTTCCTCTATTCAAGATTTCTTTTCTACGTTGAACCATGCAACTTCATCGCTTCGACACAGAAAAATGATAATTTATATAGTATTGCAGTCATTGGTTTTGTCATTCCCGTTAGCCATTTAGAGAACCAACTTACGAGCTTGTATGATTGTTCTGATCTTGCTTGCTCTTTTCATTCTGTTTGCTCTTTCTCCATTCACGCGAAATAAAGGGGGAATTAGCTGATCATAATTCCAACATATGCATAAACATGGAGTATTTTTATTGCACTCGAGAAAAACTCTTGGGATAAAGAAATTTTAAAAATATATTAATAACAAAACCACATAATATGACAAAGTTCTACATACAAGACTTACTTTCCTTCTTCCTCCATTGGTAATCTTAGAAGATAAATATGTTAATGGTTGTCCATGCAATTTATACTCTTTCTCTATCCCTCCATTGATCATCTACAAGATACAAAGTGCCAATGTTTTCCATGCAACACCTGCTATGTTTCACCCCTTATTCCAAGATCCATGTATACTTTTAAATTCCATAAGTCATTGAGTTCATTGCTCTTGGAAGTTAGGGATATGCAGTGCTAGTGCCAATGTGGCTACTTATATTTTCCTTATTTTCTGATCATTTTCATTTATGGATTGCACCTCCCCTTATGGAGGTTTTTGGTTCTACAGATCCCAATAATTTGAAGAGTTATGGATCTCACCTCTCACCTCTCAAATCTTATCTCTCGAATATCAACCCTGTATCTATATTTTCCTTTGGATTTCAATTCTATCTCTTGACTCTTAAATTTATCTCTTTTACCCAACCTAAGTAAGTCCATATCTGCCTAATTTGATATAATTTTTTTGGATTTGACCCAAAAACTATAGTGATATTCATTCACAAATCTCAAATATGAATCTTAATATTTTTTTTGGGAATTTTATAAGGCTTACACATAATAGTACATGAATCAATCAATGATTGAATGGATTAAAATTATAATAATAGACACAAACTTATCCACTTTTCACAACAACGGTGATAACCATATTTCCTTTGGTTTCAAATCTACTAATAAAATGTAGATATTCTATTAGGCTCACCAATCCACTTATGGACGACTTGAGTGAGATTAATGGTTAAGAACATTTGTTTCCTCCTAGGAGGTCACAGGTTAAAATTCAGATGGGGTAGGGTATGTACACCACTGTAGACTTTAGAAATCAATTTGTTGCACGAAAGGAGTCCCTTGTCCCACAAACAAGAGGATCTCTTACATCAATTTAATGTTTGACTTGACCATGACCTTAAAATTATATATATATATATATANGCTCTTCATTTGGGATACAATATTAACTAAATGCCATACCTTTTCAATAACTATTCTTATCTAGAAAGATTGATAATGCTCATTGATATTGTTTTATTTTTTAATCAAGTATTGTTGGTGGGGAAAATCCCCTTATACTAGGTTGACGTACAGGAAAATCACTAACTTCCCTTAAAAGATAGTTCTATTCCTAAGCTACCCCAAAACTATCTAAAATGAATGACAAGAGAGAGGAAACAAGGTCAATGGGTGCACCTTTGGTCATTACGTCCGGTGCAAACCTCTTTCATATTTGCATCTTCCTAGATTGTGGGTCTCCTCCCAAAGCTGACCTACAAAAATCTTAGGAAAACAATGCTACAAGATATATGATCTCTACTTATCACTTTCAATGTTCAAATATAGACATAAATGCATAAATCAATAAAAGCATATAGACACAATGTTTTGGGACAAGAACAAACTCTTTTATTTGATATTGAGATCACAAAGATTACAACCTTCGTTGGCAATCGCTCCGTGAACCAGGTCTGGGTTCCTCTATCGTGGCTCTAAGTGCATCAATCCCATGCTTTCCTCTCACAACCAACTTATCAATTGGGAAAGGGGAAAGGGTTGTATAATGATAAAGGGCTAGAGGGGAATGTTGAGGCAAAATATCATAAAGGGATGCAAAAGTTGGGTTAAGAAGGGGAAGGGATTTTCGCAGATTTTTCTCATTCTCTTGCTTGTTGTTGTAAATGGGACCCCAAGACCTCTTTTTATATGAGAAAAATATGGTTATTTGGTTTGGGTATGGGATACAATGGGTAAAATGGTTGGAAAACCCTCAATGACCTGTAAATGCTACCAAATTCCTTACAATTTTATATTTTTTGTAATGTTTGGAGTTAAACATGGGATAAATAGTATGAAACTTACGTATGTATGCGTGATAACTAGTATACAACTCGTATGTGTACGCGGGCTATCAATTCAGCATGGCGCATACATATTCAAAAAATGGTTTTTTAAGAAGGAGCCTCAACAGTAGTTTGACAAATTATGTAAGTGGAAAGGCCAATGACATGTATGCATAGGTAGGGAATTTTTGGACTATAACATATTCCCCCTAATGTGTGAGGTCAGAAGAGAAATTGATGGCTGAAATACATTACAATATATTTACCATTGGGAAGGCACATAGTTGAGTGAGCCCGAGACCAGAGTTCAGGAGCATGCCATCTACAAAACAATGATAATATCTCTGAGGCGGGAATACCCATGCTCGAGATGAACTAAGCATGGCTTCCAATTAAGTAGACTACATATCCATGTCATACAAATGTCTATATAAAGTGTAGCCATGAGAAATACACAACAGATCTACATCTCAAAATCATTTGAAGATATACAAGTACAATATAATATGTATCTTCAAGAAGCATCAACACCTGTGGTTGGATATGAGGAGATTCATAACTCAAGAAACAACATCAAGATCTTCAAAAATCAAGTAGGAGTACAATAGGAGTGTAAGAATCACTACCATGAGGTCTTCGATGTGTTGTCGGGGAAAGACTAGAGGATCTCGATCATCAGACATAAAACTTCATCGATTTTGAATCTGAACTTGACTTGACTCTCGGGATGGCCGACTCATGAAAGTCAAGAGACAAACTACAGAATGGATGAATCAAGTTGGATAAAACCTCCCTTGGACAAAATAATGACAAAATGATGAGACTCTGGAAGCTGAAAATTGACACAAGTCTGTGATACATGAGGTACCACAAAATCTCCATATGTTTGGAAGAGTAACCAAACAGAGGAGGACACAACTTTATGTAGCTAGAACGTATTCCTAAGGTCATACTATATCTCAATGCTTGGCGAACAAATAGAAGGATGTACTTTGTCCAAGGGCGACTGTCTTACTACCGAAAAATAGAGTGTATATCCAGTCCCCTCTTTTTGGAATATATGATTTTTTTTTCTTTTTCAAATTTTTAACAAGCTTGAAAAGGAATAAAAGAATGCTACATTACAAAGGAAGAACGAGTGTCATGGGAAAGAAAACTAGTTCCAAGCACATGAAACATACTAATTCTCAGTGCAAGGAGATATGTGCATGATAAGGACACTCGGGAAAATTCCTCCATGGGTCAAGGTGTCAGATCACAAGGGAAAAAGTGTTGCAAGGCTTGCATTTAAGGAATGATTTGAAAGTTCAATTAATATCCACATGAAGATGAAATTAGGCCAAAGATGAAAGGATGAGACATGTGATGTGATTAAGGATGACACAGCAAGACTCCTTCCATATGAAGTTTTACAAGCCCAGATAAGGTAATCTTAGTGGTTTTTCACATTTAGGGAGTCTGAAAAACACTAAAAGAAGACTCCAGAGAGTTCATTTTTCATAACTAGTCCAGTCGGTTCAAAAAAGGGTTAAAATTATACCAAAAGGATGTCTCTTCAAAACCATTTTAACAAATGTGACAGAGATAAGATCACTCGGATATCTTTTCAATTTTAAGGAGTCTGAAAAGAGCTTAACTATGGACTCACAAACTTTTTCTAAGTTTAGTCTCCTTAGCCCGAAAAAGTATAAAATATAACTTAGGAGAACTCTCCTTGTGAGATATGTCTCCCGAGGTGTACCTTTTTCCTGGATAATCTATTGGTCGGAAAAAGGTTCGAAATTATGCCAAATAGATGTTCTTTATGGACCAATTAACGAGTGTGAAAGGAACAAGGTCACTCGGTAATATTTTCATATTTAGGGAGTCTGAAAAGATCTTAACTATCGACTCTGAGGGGGTTCCTTTTTCGTAGATAATATCCAAGGCCCGAAAAAGAGATAAACCAAAACCAAGGAGAATGGCCCTTTTTCAAAAATTTAGTCCCTCGGGCCCGAAAAAGGGTTAAACTTACGCCTAAGAATACTCTCCTAGTGAACCAAAGCTCCTAGGGAATACCTTTATACATGAATTAACCGCCAGAACCGAAAAAGGGGTAAACTTTCGTCGGATAGATGTGCCTTCAAATTTTATTTTGGAGAGCGTGAAGGGAAATAAGATCGCTCGACAATATTTTTATTTTTAGGGAGTCTGAAAAGGGCTTAAAGAAGACTCCAAGGGGGCTTCTTTTCTTAAGTAATCCAAACGAGACCAAAAAGAATAAATAATCTCTTGTTAGATGTTTCTTTCAAATTTTAAGTGAGATTGAAAGACAACAAACCATGCTCTAGGGGATTCCCTCGGGTATAGGCCAGAGAAAGATGAAGAAGAAGTATGAGGCTTCAACAATAATTCATGGCAGGACTAAACAAGACTCATGTGCCTATCAAGTACTTCAGCATGGGCACAAAATGGAAAACAAGGCTCTAGCTAGGATGTCCATGGAAGGAAGGCTCTACCACATAAAGTGCGACACACTTATCAACAAGGAAAGTTAGTGTCGCAATTTAGTGGAGTCGATCCTAAGGCTAAATGAACCAGGAAATGAATAATGAAAAAAATGCAAGTAGGGAAAAATATAACCTATATGATAGTTTCGAGAACAATACATGTCAGAACGGATCGATACGACTAACAAATGTCAAGAAAACACGTCTCTAAGATTCTACATATAAGGCCAATAACACTCATCCAAAAGTTAATAAATCTGATACAGATAGAAACTTCAGAAAAATAAGAGGTGCTACAAAAAACTTGGACTGTACAATATGGTACAAGGCACCGCATATCCTTACATCTCATGCATAGTATTAGTTTAAGTAGAGCCCACTGTTAGGCTCTGACCAAGACTTTCTTCGGTATTCAACCTAGAAAGTCTCCCAAAAGGGAAGAAAACACAAACCGATGTGTAATTCTTCCCACAATATAGAAACCATAGTCATGGATTCAAGGATAGCCTCATCCGAAGGCAATTCAAAATCCAAGAAATAACGCGAATGAGGAGGATTGATAGTCCTAAAGGGCGAAGCAAAATTACCATATTCCATATGACGATGGAGGTTCTGGCTAGGATTAGCAAAGTCTATTAGTGAATAAGCACAAGCACAAGGGCTTAAGGATATACAAACATCAATATCGGACTCAAGAGGACACTTGAGATCACTTGGACCAAGAGGGGGAGGCAAGGGCTCCCATCCCCCCATTGGATAAACCAATGGATCAATTGTTGAGACCAAGACACGAGAAGGAAAACATGAGTGAAAAAATTATTTCTCAGGAGAAATTGAACACCGAGGATAAGACTCCACATAATTTACCTGTGGCAGGGTAGAGTCTACATGGATACTAGAAACATATAAAGGGGGATCTTGAACTAACGCAGAATTAGAATGGTGATTATCATATGACAACTGGTTGATAGTCAAAATGATTCCATTGTGAGGGAAATGCATCACCCATAAGAGCGTAGACACCACAACGTTCATAACATATACATAATCACGCTCGAGAAGCATATTGAAATCTAATGGGCCTTGCACCACTATAACATCAACAAGGAAAATATTCCCACCTAACGAGATAGGAAACTGAGGAAGAATCCCCAAGTATTCATTAGGACATCTGTCAAAATCCAACAACTCATGCGAAGCAAACACAAGCTCAGGATAACCCAAATATTTCCAAGTCGAGAAGGATAAAATACTTGCGGAGGATCCTTCATTCACAATACATCGATAAAAGAAAATTGAATTAACTTCAACCCTTATTTGAAAGGGTGAAGAAGAAGGAAGGAAAGGCTCAACAAGGTCATTCCAATCAAAGGAAACCATCCTAGGACTTGGAGGGGGTGTACTCAAAGTGAGAAAAATTCCCCTTTTTTTAAAGTACTAAAGTGGAAATGCTAAAAACATAGTCGATAGACACATCACTCCCCATCAGAAGAGTGAGATTAACCAAATATTGCATCGACATGAACACTTTGGTAGACTCGACACTCTCCAAGAGAAGAGTGGGATCAACTGAATATTGCATCAGTGTGACCACTTTGGTAGAATTGACACTCTCCAAGAGAAGAGTGGGATCGACCGAAGATTGCATTGGTACGACCTCTTCCTCAACCACTCGCTGAATAGGCTACGAGATGACATGGTCTGAAGGTGCATCACCCCCCAAAACAAGAGTGGGGTCGGTCGAAGATTGCATCGGCATGACCACTTCATCAACCAAAGGCTTAATAGACCATGAGGAAACCTAAGAAGACTCAAAGACTCAAAATCAAAAGATCTTGTAGAAAGGGACCACAATCTTTGTGCCTCTGGAAGGCCAAGGCATAAATGTGTAAGGTGATCTCCCTTAAAAATATTACAAGGGAACTTAGGCTTACGTCTTATCCGTCTAAGTTTATCAACATAATAATTGTCCCCAACATGATTAGCAGTGGTTGGTTTCTTGTCCTCAACATGACTCGCAGAGGTTGTTGACAACTATCCAACATGACTAGTAGAGGCTGGTTGTTGAATTCTAGTATGACTCATAGGGACTAGGATCATGCCTCCAACATGAATTGTAGTGGTTCATTTCACATCTCTAACATGACTTGCATAGTTTGGTGATTGGTCGATAAAATGACTCACAGAGGCTACAAACCTATCGCCAGTATGACTAGCAGTGACTAGAATTTTTCCACCATCATGACTTGCAGAGGTTGGGTACTTTCTCCCAGCATGACTTGTTTTGGGCTCTAAATATGTCTTAAAAACAACCTTAGTTTAACATTAATTTATCAACCTGTGGATTCATCTTTTATCTCAAGAATATCAGCAAAGTCTATGCAGATAGCTCGTAGAGGTTAAAATCGCATGGTTAAAGAAAATCTGAGTTTATCAACAATCAAGTTCCTCAAATGTTCATTAAAGATTCTGAGACTAAGATCTTACTTAATGGAATTGAAATATGATTAATTAACATGCTGCGAATGAAAAGGAACTAATTAATCTGTTGAATTCATTTAACTAAAAAGCAGTAATTGAATCTAAGTAAAGACTTGCAAAATTAACTACTAACTATGAATCAAATTGTTGGAAAGGAAATAGCGAATTACTCTATCTATGGAAAGAAACAACAATTGTAATCTAATCGAAAGGGACAAAAAATGTAACTTAACTGAAAGGAACATCAATTGTAACTTTAATTGAAAGGAACAACAACTGTAACTTAAATGAAAGGAACAACAAATGCGAACCTAAGTAAAAGGAACAACACGTATGAAAATGTGAGGAACTGTCAAGCACCAAACTACAGTAATGAAAGTTGGAACAACAATAATTAACACTCAGGGGAAATGTCTATCTTCTGTATGCAAACAACATAAAATCATTAACACACTTATGCATTCATCTTAACTATTGTGAAAGAGAATTGAATCACAAAACAGAAATCAAACTGATGTGGATTAAGGTTGGTTGTCATTGATGTCAACCCTTGAAGAAAGACCCGTAGCACAAAGGTTTGGGTAATGTACCCAATAGTGTTTTATGTAAATATGACTCATTATTTTTTTTTCATTGTTGATAATAAGTAAATATGGATGAACTCCAAAGTGGTCCCCTTATGGTGAAAGCCCTCACCAGAAGACGCTTTGTGGAGTAAGAGAACCCATGCTTAATTGTGGAATAATGAGATGAAGGAAAGTAAATTTGTCAGGGAAAATATCCTAGATGTATAGTGCTTGTCGTATCATTTCTGGTGGTATGTGGAACGTCACATAATTCCTCGCCGTTAGAGAGTTATGGCCATGAGAAGTTGGAGACCCCAGGTTTGGGTAATGGACCCAAGTTTGTTTGATGGGTAACGGTATGATTTATGATATATTTTTAGATAATACTATTCTATATGGATAGTTCATGTCATTCCATTTCTGGTGGTATTAGAACATCACATAACTCCTCACGGTTTGAGAGTTATGGCCTTACGAAGTTGGAGGACCCTCATATGTCATCTAGAAGCCCCAAAAGGTCAAAGTAATCAAAGTGGTTTAAGAGATTTTAAAAGGTAAATAATAAAGTGAAG
>ML785316.1:525151-620441 GCA_009831015.1 Picea engelmannii | reverse complement strand
ATGAACTCCAAAGTGGTCCCCTTATGGTGAAAGCCCTCACAGGAAGACGCTTTGTGGAGTAAGAGAACCCATGCTTAATTGTGGAATAATGAGATGAAGGAAAGTGAATTTGTTAGGGAAAATATCCTATATGGATAGTGCTTTTCATGTCATTTCTAGTGGTATGTGGAACGTCACATAATTCCTCATGGTTAGAGAGCTATGGCCATGAGAAGTTGGAGACCCCGGGTTTGGGTAATGGACCCAAGTTTGTTTGATGGTTAATGGTATGAGTTATGATATATTTTCAGATAATACTATCCTATATGGATAGTACATGTCATTCCATTTCTGGTGGTATGTAGAACGTCACATAACTCCTCACGGTTTGAGAGTTATGGCCTTACGAAGTTGGAGGACCCTCATATGTCATCTAGAAGCCCCAAAAGGTCAAAGTAATCAAATTGGTTTAGGAGATTTTAAAAGGTAAATAATAAAGTGAATTGATGAGTGTATTATAATTCAAAGTGAATACAAAATAAATTATTTCAATAATAAATTTAATGGAGAAATTAGAAGTGGACCCGACCCTAAAATAAGGAAAGTGGGGCCAAGTGACCTAGAAGATGTTTTTAAGGAAGCTACTTGGAGAGTATAAATAAGAGGCAAGGCTCTCTCATTTGAATCACACTTTAGAATATTGAATATCTATATGTGTCTAAGGTAACCAAGGATATCTAAACCATAATTCTGAGTGAAGGTGAAGAAAAGAAGGCCGAAATGCAAGGAAGGATAAATTATTTTGATGGTGTTTTCTAAGGTATGTTATTTACAAGTCATCTCACCATTTTTTCTATAACTTGTTTTCTATAATGATTCAGATCCTGAAATTTCTATGAAAGTGAGAAAACATATCCAAGTATCTGTGGTAAAAAATTCAGCTTGTGGGTCATTTTATTTTGGGAGTTACACTCTGTGGAAAATAGGGTTTGTGGTTAGTCCTGAAACTAGTCAAAATCAGGTGTTTCGGGTTAAAACGTCATAACTTCTTCATAACAGATCCAAATTTAGTGAGAAATTTTTTTTTGGTTAGAGTAATGTCTATAGTATTCTTTGTAATGGTTTCAGATCAACTCATCAGACATTTTGTGCGGGGAATGCTCTATAAGGTTTCTCTCTAGAATAAGCCAGAATTCATCAAGGTATGCAATTTTTGCTATAACTCCTTTTCTGAGAGGTTACAAGTAGTGACACTTGGAGGAATTGCATTAAACACAATGAAGAACATTGTAGATCAGTTTCATATATTTATACGTTACAGGTTCAAAGTTATGATTACTTCAAGTTAGGGTTGTTGACTAATCCAAAACTAGGCATGTGAGACTAAAGAAAAGTTTGATGAAAATGTTAGTCTCTTGTTTTTAAAGTTAAGGAAGATTTGCAGGGATGTGATCATATACACCAAGTCTATTACAGAGCTACAAATCATATTTGGATGATAAAATTGATGAGGGATTTTGGTTGTGGTACATGTTGATTACATGGTTGAGACAAGTAGTTGATGATGTTGGTACATATTGATGAGTCGTAGTTGATGAGTAGTTGACACATGATTGGAACATACTTGATACATGGTTGGATGCACTTTTTATGTTACAGGCTAATTACAGGTTGGTGCATGGTTGATGCACTTGTTTATGGTACAGTTTGATTACAGGTTGGTGCATGGTTGATGCACTTGTTTATGGTACAGGTTCATTACATGTTGAGGTACAAGTTGATGCATGGTTGATGCATGGTTCAGATTTATTGGTACAATTTTACAACGGTATATCTCATAGTGATAGTGTGACATTGGTTCCATCATTCTACTTCTACTTCACGGTGGCAGGACGGGGCAAGGACAAGTAGTTGTAGCCACCTTCCGGTTGTAGCCGGAGAACATTGGGGGTTGTAAGCCTCCTTCTGGTTGTAGCCAGAGATTTGGGGAGTTGAAGCTTCCCTCAGGTTGTAGCCTGAGAAACTAGGGGGTTGGAGCCTCCTTCCAGTTGCAGATGGAAAACAAAGGACGTTGGTGCTTCCAATGAATGTAATTCTTCAAGACATATAAGAAAAAGCATTATGTGGTTTTCTCCCAATTTGGGTTTCCACATAAAACACTGGTGTACTGTGTATGTGTGTGATTGTTTATTTATTACTTCTCATTATTGGATAATAATTCTACATTGATATAACATTTGAAGAAAATGGATTATAATTATGATATTATTGATTCACCCCCCCTCTCAGTAATCCAACCACTGATACAATTACAGATTGAGACAATAACTCCTTTATACTGGGCCTTGGTCCTTAGAAGCACTGCTACTAGAAACTCGATATGTGGAAATGGTGAAAACGTTCAAATCTTTTATTGATTCCATAGTTGGTACACCATTTACAAAAATTGCTTTCGCAGAGTAATTCTAAGTTCTGAATACTTGGATGCAATTCTTAGATTATCCTTTCAGGATCTATTATCCTCTATATATTACAATAATCTGGGTAAATTAATCCATCCTAACGATCGAGAGATCCTCAGGATTGCTTTACTATTATAAATTTACAATATAGAAAATCAATCATCTTCAAAACTTCTTTGCGCCAAAAGTCCTCAACCTCCAATAGCTTACACATCTTCAAGATCTCCTTTTCTATCTCGGTTTTGACAATATTTATCCATTCCTGTAACAGAATCAAACAATTCCAATCGTATTTTAGAGTCTATTTAATATAACTTCAATAATATCACTCTAAGACATATTAATCATTTTCTATCCTATTTATCCATAGTTAACAAAAAAGTCGATCAAGATTATATTATGAACTGTGGGAATACGGAGGATATTTGTACCATTTTCATAACCCAACATACCCCCCAACTTACCTTCTTGCATGTCCTTATGAAAGCTGAGATATTACATGTAAAGAAGTGATGTTGTAAGGAGAAAAAGTTGGTTCACCAGGTCTCCTGAACCCATTACTTCTTTTGAGCTCTACAAAAGCAGCGTCCTCCCTCTTCTTATTAATTTGATAATTCTTCTGGTAACTTTCTGGAGGAAACAAAATGATAAAGGGGTTATATCTACACCCAATCCAAGCAGGTCCTTCCTCCTGGAGAATTCTAGAATACCTTTCCACTATGTAGGTAGCTGCAAAGAAATTCCTGAACCCAAAGGGTTCCCTACTTTTGACTTCATTGGAGGATGCATCCCATCTCATCTTAGAAGCAGCAAGAGATTCTTCTTTGAGTTCTCTAAAATATATGATGCCTGAATGTATAACATGTCTATGGATGGGGGCTAAAGAGTCCATGACCCCCTCCCTTTTCATGAAGGTTCTATATCGCATAATGGTTGGAACGGACTTTGGGGGCTCCCCTCTAATCCAAAGATCTAACCCAGTTTCCCTCTTTATAAAATTATTGTGAGTTTTTCCCCATCTGAATTGGTTCTTAGTGAAGGACAGGAATTCCTGAAACTATATGTCCCCAATAAATGGACCAGGGTTATCTCTCCTGTCATCTTCCAAAATGAAGTTATGGAAGTATAATTCGCACATGAAGTATTGTACCTTCTCTTCCTGCTCTAAAACATGAAATTAACTCAGGGACAATGGTAAATGTAATTGGATTACCTTCTCTGATGGATTTTACCCTTAACAATAGGTAACTTTCCATCAGGAATAGGGTATAATTGGTAGCAAGAGCTCTACAATTGATTGCATTAGAGTAAACATCACAAATCTTTTTGATTTGCTCCAAATCTTTTTCAAATTGGCTTCGTATTTTCTTCACCTTCCCTTGGGATCTAGTGAGCTCATCATACGTTTCACTTTATGTTGCTGACATGTCCTTCATTTGTTTAACAACATTTTTATGTTCAGCCATAGTGATCATCTCATCTCTGGATTGATTCAATGCTTGTTGGTCTTGTATAAGATCTGCTTTCTGTTTATCAACGATAACACTCTGTTCCTGAGACTGAGATGCTTGATGTTCTTCCATAGTCATCAATTCATTTCTGTTTTGAATCAAGCTTTGTTGGGACTACATCAATTCTTCCTCCAATCTCTTAATGGTGGCATCCTGCTCAAGGGATTAAGCTATTTCCTATGAGACTAGGGTATCTGTCTGTACCTCATCATCAATTTCTTCTATAGGGAGTGTTTCTTCTGATGTCATCATTTCTCGTGTTTCTAAAGGAATTAATTCCACATTCTGAGCTACTACTTCTTCTACTATTATTTCTTCAGGGTCTGTCTGTGTCCCCACAGAGTTTGTAGTGACTGCTCTTTTAGGAAGAGGGTTTATTCCTTGCACTTTGGGCCTTTTGTTTTTCTTTCTTTTATGGGCCTTGTCGACTTGTTCTAGTTATTTTCTTAATTTGTTAATGATTTCCCTAAGTTTTCCAACTTTCTTCTTTAATACTTAAACTTTTTTAGCCTTTCTCTTTAAAAACTTGTTTTCTTTTTTTTATCTTTCTAATTCTCCTATGGATTTTGCCTGATTTTTGTTTGTGAGGGATCTCGATGTCTTCTTCATTCTGGTTAGTAGGTGGTTGTTCCTCTGTTCCTTCCAATTGATCTATCTATTCAAGAGGGTTTCTTACCTCAAGATGAGGTTCTTCCTATGTTGTGTCCTCTAGGAATGACATTTCAACATCAGGGAAGTTTTCAGCAGGTTTTGAAGAAGAGGCTTGTTCTTGGTATTCTTCTATTTTATTTGTGTCTCTATCAATTGAGGTCCCTAAGCTCCCTAAAACATGAGCTATTTCTACCTCATGGATTTTCAAAAATTGTTCTGTCGGGTGCTCCAATGTTGGTTGGGTGCCTTCCTGATTGTTTCCTTGTGAGGTTTGTTCTGCCTGCTCAATTTCCTGAACATTTTCCTGTAAATAATGCTCTGTAATGTTCTAAATTTCTTCAGGTTGTTTTGTTGTGTTCTGAATTTCTGCAGTCGTCTCTTGAATTTGCTTGGTCATTTCCTGAATTTCTTTAGGGTCTCTTGTCCATCTGTATCTCGTCTTCCTCTCAATGGAGGCTTTAGGAGCAACCATTTCTCTTTTTCTCTTTCTCATTAGTGCCTCTGTTTGTGAGCTCCGAATCTCTGTAATTTGGATGGGGTCTGCCTCGACTTCGGGTTGAGGAGGTGGAACTTCTATTTGGGTAGTGTTATCCCCTTCCTGTATCTCTTCAATTTCTTGTGGTGGGTATTCATGGTATAATTCGGGTTGTTCTAGTTGTAGAGGTCTATTGGCCTCAATAATATCACCCCAGGTTAATTGAGTTTGACTCAGGGCCTTATTTACTATCATTTTAACTAATCCATGGTGGTTGATGATAGTAACAGGATCCTTGGCATTATTTGTTCTTATGGAAACCTCATGTAATATGGCATTTAGAAAAAATGGTAGATTGATTACTAACCGTTGTTTGAGTGCCGCTAGAAGTTTGAGATGGTGTGGTCGGATTACATCGTATCATCCATCACATGTGATGTACCTCTGAATTACCCCTGCCAGTTCTTTCCATGGTTCGCTGAGAGTGTTGAGGTTAAGTCCCTTTCCATTTTTATCCAATTCCTCTCCAGGGTCTATGAAGGACTCTACAGCTTCTTTGAGCATTGAATATCTTCCTTTCCATTGAATTCCTAAGTTAGGGAGACCTGTAACCTTTGCTACGATTTTCGAAGTAACTGGAATTTGTATATCTCGAACCATGGAGATTTCTCCCTGCAAGTTCTGAAAGAATTCAAGCGTGATGTTCATATCATATACTCGCAGTCGGTTGAATTACTTCGTCCACCCCATTCGGTGTAGGATTTCTCTTTCCTTCTCAGTTACCTGTAGTAATGTTGGCTCCCTGGGCACACTTCAGCCACCCATATTTCTGTGAGAAAATGAAAACGACTATTGTTCCTGGTTGTAGACTTCGTTAGACCAGCTTGGAGGAAATATTACCAAAAATAGAAAATATCAGAGAACAACGAATGTATAAAAATGTGGGTTTTCCATTTATTACAATCATTACAATCTTATCAAAAAGAGTGTTGAGCATCCACTCCCCGCATTAATGTAGAGGCTGACCTCGACTATCAGCGTAGGTGAAATTAATGAGTGTAGGTATTTCCGGTGAGAGGTAATAATGATGTTGTCGCCGCGAGTGGGGACCAATCATGTATAATTTTCAAAAAGCATATTTAACATTAATCATAAACGATAGTCCTCTTTCGTGGGAAATTCAAATTTTTGTACCTATTCTCAAAATGTTTTAAGGAAAAATAAGTCGAATAAATTAAGTCTATTCATTTAAAAATATTCCACATATCATAATGTTGTTACTTTTCCTGATTTATTAAATATAACTAAAATGATATCCTTGTTATTGACTAAAGGAAATCTAGAGACACATAGAAACTTGGTGTTTTTAAGGTAAACTTCCATACCACAGGCAGAGCCACTACTACCAACATGCATCCATAGCCTCGACAGGGTTGCCTTTTAACCCATAGATGATCCCATATCCTTAATAAATATTTGAATCATCTTTTCCCAAAAATACCACTATCCTGTTTTGGTATCCATATGATGATAATGCTACTCACTAGATTGTAACTTAAGTGAACAAGTCAGCTCGTGATGAGACCCCTTGTCCTTTGACGAAAAAAAATGTCAAAGGCCATTGCCTTGGTGTGGTAGCCATAGTGGGAATGTCACTTACGTTATTATCCTATAATCATGGTAGGTTGGCTCGTGATGAGACCCCCCTATTATTTGTGGGAGAAGTTTATTGCTTATTTTTATTTGTTTTTATTTTTTCATCATATTTTTTTAGGGCTCTATTAAGGGAGACTCATCTACTCCTTAAGAGTAAGGGATGGCGTAAAGAAGTGTAAGGATTCCAAGTAAAAGTGTGCTTAAGACTCCTTATTATAATATGAAGGTGAATTATCATTCCAGTATATTTGCATGTATATAGGGGAAAAAAACGAATTATGGTGGTTAGAGATTATGAACAAGATTTAATATATTTCGAAGAAATTAATCCAAAAACAATTTGATAAGTTATGAGAGATAGTACACAAAATAATGACAGATCGTTGTGATGATAATTAGAAATATTGTTGGTGAAAATTACTTAGTGAAAGTCGTACCCCAAAGGAATGGCTAATGTTTTAAAAACATGAAGGAAAGGAATGAAAATGAGGAAAAAAAACACAGAAGGAACAACAGTTGTTCCTTTTTAGAATGCACAACACAACCCGAGATGAAGGAACAACAAAATGAACAGCAATGATACTTCAAAGGAACAACAATCGAGTGAAGGGAACGACAATTGTTCCATTCAAATGAACATCAACGATACTCAAAGGAACAACAATCACGCGAAGGGAACGAAAGTTTGTTAAATTTTTAACCATCTGATTAGGTAATTTTGGAAACTTCCCATGGAAATATATTTTTGTTGAATATAAGGCCGATTAGTCATCAACTAAATTCATTCAATTATTATGGGTCAATTTATTTTAGAATCAAGTATTGGATGGTCTGTTGATGTCATGTGTTCATTATAGTTGCCCGATCACTGCTGCGGAACATGACATATTCATTTTTCTATGAAAGACAGGGTCCGTGTGATAAGATAAAGCAAGAGTACAGAACAGAAAAGAGTGGTAATTGTGTACATTACAATCATCTTCCCTAGTTCTTATTTTCCAAAGTGACTTTCATAAAACTAAAAAAAGAAAACTAACAACTCAATTAGATCTACAAAAAAAACTATATACAATACCTACAGTGTCAAAAAAAATTCATCATTTATGGAGTTGGAGTGGTTGGGTTACCTTCCCAACCAACCAAAATATGAACGGTAGGGTCCTTACTTACTTCCTGGTAGAAATATTATATTGAAGGCGGTTGATCGTAAAGTCATAGTTGGTTTTCATTGACCAAGAATGGAGATCCAGACTCATCAATGGTACTTAAAGTGATCATGCCATTATCATGGACTTCATTAATTTCATATGGTCCCAGCCACCATGTCTGTAATTTTCTCGGAAAATCCGGAAATCTGCAATCATAGAGAAGCGCCCAATAACCTTTCTTGAATGATTTATTCTTGATATGTTCGTCATTCCAGGTCGCTCTCTGTTGCTGAATAACAACTATGTGCTCTACAACAAACAAGTGTGCTTCATCCAACTCGTTGAGTCACTGAAGGCACTTTTTATGTGCTTCTGTAAGATCCAATCCAATTTCCTGGGCCATCCTTAGGGTCTTGATCTCAAAATCGATTGGGAATATGGGTTCTTTACCATAGAATAGGTGATAAGGAGAGTAGCCATGTTGTGCAATAATCCCATCAGGAATTTGGGAGCTCAGTAGCCCAATTATATCGATTTGTTGAGACAACCTTTGTCAGGATTGCCTCCAGGACTTTATTGGTGCTTTCTACTTGCCTGTTTTCCTGTGGGTGGTATGGAGAAGTAACTTTGTGCTTAATATGATAATTTTCCAGGGTGGTAGTAATTATATGAGTTGTAAATTGTGACCCCCCATAAGTGATTACTTCCCTGGGTAGTCCATAGCGTACAAATAATTTGAAAAGAAATTTGATGACTACTTCTTCTGTTGCATTTGGTAAGGATTCTGCCTCTACCCATTTGGTCATGTAGTCCGTTGCAACTAGAATATAGGCCTTCTGATTTGAATTTGGATTGAAGGGGCCAATGAAGTCTAGTGCCCATCTCTCAAATGGTTCTGCAACTACTTGTGCTTTCAAGGGCATTTGATCAGCCTAGCCTAGTTTTCCCATCCGTTGAAAACTGTCGCAGGTCTGGAAATATTTCTTTGCATCTATGAATATTGAGGGCCAATTGTAGCCCATCTGTAAAATTTTGTGTCCAGTCCTGCGGTCTGCAAAATTCCCACCACAAGGCTCATCATGTCCTGCCTTTAGTATGTCATAGATTTCCTCATCTCATACGCATCTGTGGATCTGGATATCAGCTCCTATGTGGAAGAGATATCCACTGATCCAACTGAATCGTGCACTACGCTGGACGACCAGTTTTCTTTCCCGTGATGATAGATGTGCTGGTAATTTCCCCACTGCTAGATAATTTTCCACATCAGCGTACCAATGTGGCTTTGTAGTAACAGAAAATAGATGCTCATCTGGAACTTGATCTTCAAATGTCAAGGAGTCATTTGTTTTGGGTATGCGGGACAAGAAGTCTGCAACAAGATTTTCTCTCCCGAGTCGATCTTTGATGGTGATGTCAAATTCCTGCAACAGTAATAACCACCGAGTGACCCATCCATTAGTAATCAATTTATTAGCTAGATATTTAATAGCATAATGATCAGTATACAAAATAACTGGATAACCTGTTATATAATGACGAAATTTATTGATGGTGTGTATAATAGCTAAAAATTATTTTTCTGTTACTGTATAATTAAATTCAGTTGGAGAAATATTCTTGTTAATGAAATAAATAGCGTGGGGTTTCTTGTCTTCTTCCTCTCCAAGGACAATGCCTATGGCAATATTTGATGCATCGGTGGAGATGTGAAATGGTATTTTCCAATTTGATCCCCTCAACACTGGTTTTGTCGAGATCATCTACTTGAGTCCTGCAAATTCCATGTCACACTTGTCAGACCATTGAAACTTCACATTACCAGTCAAAGCATGTAAAGGTGCAGTGATTCTTGCAAAATTTTCCATAAATCTGCGATAGTATCCTAAAGCACCAAGGAAACTACGTACCTCAGTTTGTGTGCGTGGTGTAGGTAGATTAAGGATTACCTCTATTTTTTTTTTGATCTACTCTAATCCATCTATAGAAATATAATGCCCTAGTACCACACCTTTGTCATCATCATGTGACATTTTTCGTGGCTTAAACATAACCTGGTAGCAATGCACCACTCTAGTACCTTCTCCATATTATTTAGTGCTTGATCAAAGTCGTTGCCATAAGGAGTGAAATCATCCATGTAAACTTCAATCCCTTCACTGATCAGATCGATGAATATGCTCAGGATGGCCCTTTGGATTGTGGCTAGAGCATTACATAGTCCAAAGGGAAATACTCTATATGCAAAGTTACCCCAAGGACATGTGAATGTAGTTTTATCTTGATCTTCTGGGGCAATTTGGATTTGATTGTAGCCACTAAAGCCGTCGAGGAAAGAAAAGAATTTCTTCCCTGCCAAAGTATCTAGCACCTGATTGATAAAAGGTAAGGGGAAGTGGTCTTTTTTAATGGCTTTGTTAATTTCCCTGTAGTCGACACAGATTCGCCATTTCCCATTTTTCTTGGGGATGATGACTAATGGGGAGACCCACCGACTATCTGAGATAGGGTATATAAAATCTACGTCCAATAGCTTTTGCAATTCTTCTTTAACAATATCACTGAGGTGGGGATTCAATATTCTCTACGGCTGTCGGATAGGTCAGGCATCTTTCTCAATGTAAATGTGGTGTGTGTAGAGTTGCGGATCAATACCTTTCATGCCAGAATACTCCCAGGAAAAAGATTACTGGTGTTTAGAAAGGACTTGAATTAGATTTTGTTGTTGTTTCTCATTTAAATTAGCATTAATGTTCAGAGACTTACCTGGTGCAATATCAATGGATTTGTTGTTATGAACGGAGGTAGTCGAGATTTGTTGTTCCATTAAATATTCCAACGAGTCTCCCCGTGCTTCACAGTCTAGAACAACTTGGAGAATCTGTCACGTTGGGTTACCCACGATGGTTGGGTTGTTAATAAACCCACTGATTACGTCATCCTCCAATTGGTTCTTGAGTCTAAAATATTTTTCCAGCGTGAGAGGGGCTCGTAGATCCTTTTCTAGACATTGTGGTGCTGGAAATTATGGATATATGAAAGTCGGGCTTGGCTTGGCTGGAGGATATAAGATGATATTTTTCGTGACACCTCCTCTAGAAATTTTCATATTACCCATTCGACATCCTATGTATGCATTTTCTATTGCAAGCCATGGTCTGCCCAGTATCAATGGATGTCATTCAAGTCCACTTCTTGGGTTGATGATGAGGAAATCTATTGGATATTCCCAAGAGTCGACTGAGATTGCTATATCGTGTAGTGTGTCGACTGGTATAACCACTAATCAATCAACCAATTGTAACATAATAGGGGTGGGTTCGAAGGATTCAAAACCCAGGGTGTTGTAGGTTTCCATAGTCAGGATATTGATGACCGCCCCCAAATCAACTAGTGTATTTGGAAAAGAACAACCATGGATCTGAACTGTTACTATGGGGTTCCCCTAATCTTCATATTTGACTTGTTCTTGTCTACCTAGAATTAGATCAGACAAGGCCTCTACTATGCGAACTGTTGATGATGAATTTTTAATTTTTCTAACAGGTTTCCTCCCACATAGTTCCTTGATTGTCTTTGCATAAATTGGAATGTCTTATGGAGCCTGCAGAAGTGAGATCTTGACATACAAATTCTTGATTTCCCCTACAATGTCAAAGTTAGGATACGTGATAGGTTTTTCTATCATCAATATTTCGGGGAATGGAGGGGAAGGATTTGCATCCTTATCAGGATCCTGTGACTCGACTTTGTTTCCCCCCTGCTCTATTTCTTCTGTTATTACCATAGTCGAGGGTGTTATTACAGGTTGTTTGTTATTTTCATTCTCCTACTCTTGGAAAACGTTACTTTCTTCAGGAGATATTATACGCTCCGATCTCAACCGGAGTTCGTTGCACCCTACCGAGTTGGTTTCCCCTTCCCCATTCTCCATAATCTAGATGAGTTAAGATGGTCTATTATTAGGGTTTGGGTGGGGTTGGGCTGGTAATTAAGGATGCAATTGCGATTGATGGTTCTGGGGCAGTTGGAGTGGAACTTGCAACGTGGGTTGGGTTTGAGGGGCCATCCCCATGGATTGATTGTTTATCCCCATGGGGCGCTACCAATTCTGGTTCCAATTTGGGTTTTGGGTAGTCGTGTTAGGCCACTGCGGAGGGTAGGGGTTGTTATTTGAGTTTTTCCAAGATGAGGTGGGTTATTGTGAGTTAGGCCAGGTGGAACTTGTAGTTGGTTGATTATTACAGAGGGGATTTGTAGGTGGTTGGTTCGTCCAAGTGGGATTTGCAGGTGGGTATTGTTGGGGTTGCTAGTCCTGATTAGTAAACATCTGGCTCTTCCATGCATTACCATAATTTTGTTGTTGATTATGCTATCCAGAAAAGAAAGAGGAGGGGTCCTGGAGTGTATTTGGAGGGCGGGCATGCCATTGATGACACTACGCCATCAGATATAATGGTTTTTTTTCCTCTTCTACTTATCTAAAGACAAATTTCAATCCAGGGAGAGATGTGCATTGTTCTATTGTGTGATCCTTGGCACAAATAGCGCAGACCCGAACCACATCCAAAGGACATTCCCTTGGACCATGCTTTTTTCTGCATCTGTGGAAAAATACGACCAAATTCTGTTATGCTTCTGCTTGTTTCTGTTTGGCCTACAATACATCCAATTGTGTAGTCAAAGTGCTCAGAATATTTGTTTTGAAATTTTCTAAGAGATTACCAACTTCAACTCACATAACACCCCCGCTAGTAATGTTGTTATTTCTGGTGAGGGAAGCTCACATTCCTAATCTGGTCTGTGTACTTCCTCGTGAGCACCTGATGCACAATAGAACAATGTTATCATAAGTTTCTTGATAAATGTCACCCTTCCCCATTAAATTCAATGTTTCTACCCATTCATCTTTCATTCCTTTTATCAAAGTGGATTTGATCACCTCACCTAGTAATGTTCCATAAGGAGACCTTTGTGAATTATATTGGAATCTTTCAACATATTCTTCTAATGTCTCGTTTTCTTTTGCAGTGATTTGAAAGATTTCATCTTTTAGGTCCATGGTCCTACAATAATCTTGATATTTTGTCAATAATGATTGTTTCATTTCATCCCATGAGTTAATGGTTCCACCTCCCAATCCCATAATCCAGCGCAAAGCTGCTCCTTTTAAAGTGGAAGGGAACAACTTTAGTTTTTGGGGTTCAGAGGTGTAATCATAACCCCTACATAAGACATAAAATTCAAATAGGAATGCATCCGGGTCTTCTAAAATTAATCCATGAAAGGTTGGCATATTCGGTAAGGGAATTTCTTTCATGGGGACATTATCAATTGGATCAACTATCGGATATTCTGAAGTGGAAGTCTGGGGATGTTGTTGATTTGGTTGTGCCATTTGATCGAAAATGTGCCAAAAATCTTCAGGAATTTCTTGATCTAAGTGTTCTATTCGAGGTGGTTGATTATTTGATCCCTTAAGGGATTTGATTGCACTCCCTCTATCTGGAATTTCAGGTATGTCTTCTTCTTTCACAAGAGATTCAGGATCATGGGGTGGTGATGGGTCTGCCTTGGAAACCCCACTGGTTTCTCCTTCTCCTTCCTCCATATTACAAGAATTTCCCTTGTCTAAAGGATTGAGGGGTGGAAGATATGTATCTTGAAATCTCTGCTCAGTCCCTTCAATTTTTCTATGAATCTCAGCGTGGGTTGTAGTTGGTGAAACTGCTACCTGAGGGATTCGGGTAGATCCTTTCCTAGGTCCAACCGAAGCTTGAGATTCAACTTTTCGAATGATGTCATCTATGAAATTGATTCTCCCAGGGAGCACTGAGCCCTATGCTTTGGTAGTTTTTGGTGGGGTTTTTTTGTTTTTCAGGATCTTTCTTCTTAGTCATACACACTTCACACAAAAAGAAATTCAAAAGAAACACTTATATAACCTCTTAGGTGTCAACTGGAGGTAAGCGTTGGCATAAGCATCTTACTTATTACCTGCGTAGGTTGTTACCTTCCGTCTTCAATACCTTGTCCTCCAGAGACACAACCTATGCTACATTTGACATTCTCCTCGACAACGGTGCAAAAATGTTGGGCTCTAAAGATGTCTTAAAAACAGCCTTAGTTTATCACTAATTTATCAACCCGAGGATTCATCTTTTATCTCAAGAATATCAACAAAGTCTATGCAGATAGCTCGTAGAGGTTAAAATCACGTAGTTAAAGAAAATCTGAGTTTATCAACAATCAAGTTCCTCAAATGTTCATTAAATATTCTGAGACTAAGATATTACTTAACAAAATTGAAATCTGGTTACTTAACATGCTGCAAATGAAAAGGAACTAACTAATCTATTGAATTCATTTAACTAAAAAGTAGTAATTGAATATAAGTAAATACTTGCAAAATTAACTATTAATTGTGAATCAAATTGCTGGAAAGGAAATAGCGAATTACTATATCTATGGAAAGAAACAACAATTGTAATCTAATCGAAAGTGAAAACAAATGTAACTTAATTGAAAGGAACAACAATTGTAACTTTAATTGAAAGGAACATCAAATGTAACTTAATTGAAAGGAAAAACAAATGTGAATCTAAGTAAAAGGAATAACACATATGAAAATGTGAGGAACTGTCAAGCAGTAAACTACAGTAATGGAATTTGGAACAACAATCATTAACACTCAGGGGAAATGTCTATCTTATGTATGCAAACAACATAAAATCATTAACACACTTATGCATTCATCTTAACTATTGTGAAAGAGAATTGAATCACAAAACATAAATCAAACTGATACAATTACATATTGAGACAGTAACTCCTTTAGATTAGGCCCTTGGTCCTCAGTATCATTGCCACTAGAAACTCAGTATGTGGAAATGGTGAAAACGTTCAAATATTTTATTGATTCCATAGCTGGTACAACATTTACAAAAACTGCTTGCGCAGAGTAATTCTAAGTTCTGAATACTTGGATGAAATTCTTAGATTATCCTTTCAGGATCTATTACCCTCTATATATTACAATAACCTGGTTAAATTAAGTCATCCTAAGGATCGAGAGATCCTCAGGATTGATTTACTATTATAAAGTTACAATATAGAAAATCAATCATCTTCAAAATTGTTTTGTGCCAAAATTCCTCAACCTCCAATAGCTTACACATCTTTAAGATCTCCTTTGTTATCTCGGTTTTGACAATATTTATCCATTCCTTTAATAGAATCAAACAATTCCAATCGTATTTTAGAATCTATTTAATATAACTTCAATAATATCGTTAGAATACATATTAATCATTTTATATCCTATTTATCCCTAATTAACAGAAAAGTCAATCAAGATTATATCATGAACTGTGGGAATAAGGAGGATATGTGTACCTTTTTCATAACCCATTAACTTATAGAGACTGGGTGTTGGTCTTCAACATGACTTGCTAGTATTTATGACCTATCTCAACCATGAATCGTAGAGGTTGGTGATTTCTTCATCATATTCTTCCTCTTTCTATTTCATTTAGATTTTTGGTTACTAGTAGCTATACTTTCACTAGAAAAGGTATAAGGAGGAGGATAAGACTTTGTTGATGAAGGAACATCAACATTATTCCCATGATCATTGTTTTTAATTGAAAAGCGTCAAGAGTATTCGAGACATTTGGAATGGTACCCAACCAAACCAGTAGTCCCACATTTAACCCAGGAATGTACAATGTGGCCATCAAAGGTACACCAACATTTCCAAAGAAAGGAAAAGCACAAGAATCCCCTTGTGAATAGTTTGGTATCGTCAGTAACTTTTTCCATGAATATCTTATGCATAGGTTCTTCCCTTTCAGGATCGTTCAAGTTTGTAAAAGTCTCACACAGTAACTATGATATATCAGTTGTATAAAAATATACACCTATAAGGAGGAAGATCCAAATTTCTAAGAAGAAGACTGAAAAGTCCTCACGACTGGCGGAGTGGGCGGTCTACCACCTTAGATCAGAGATCCAAAGCAATTACTAACTAACTCACTATGGAAAACTAGGGAGCACAGAGCACACCACTAAGAATAAAATTCTAAAAAGATACAACCAAACAAACCACCCTTCTAAATGCTTCCAACCTAGGGAGATGAAGTCCTAATCGTCCAAATCATTCACAAAGGAAAACGACTGGCTAGGAGAAATAGTTACCCAGGCCTCTGACTAACGGTCCCTTCAAGTGTCTCACAAAGAGTAAATAGTATGCCTCTGGTACTGCGATACACCCCTCGCATTCACCTATGTGTCAACCTATATAATGGAAACTAGGCCACCAACGTGTAATCGACAACCAGGGGGGTATAGTCGACAATCGAGCGAGTGTATGGGTAGGGAAACAAAGCCTGAAGATCCTCTCGAGGCTTGAAACACAACAGGGCCAGATTCACTCTTAGAGTACCTTGGATAGATCTAAGTGTATTAGAGTTCCGACACAATTCAGGCCAGTAACACTACAGGATTCACCCTCAATACACACTCTCCCAAACACTTTGTCGAGATTAGGAGTGGATATCTCCGTCACTATCCTCCACGCAACCTTGTGTTTGACTCTTGTGTGAGAAGAGCTTCTTGGATTGAGTAATTACAAAGTGGATTTTTCACACCCTAGCACAGACACCTAAGTTAAGTTTTGTTTGGCCTTGGAGATTTTACCTCTCCACACCTAATCCAAGTCCCTAGCCTAAGTTATTGGTGAGCCCTAGAAAAAGTGTTACTAATATATTTTAGATTAGTGTGTTTGTTTTAGGGAATTTTCTTGCTCAATAAACAAAAGTGCAACTTATGTTGTTTGAGACTCTTGCAAAAATGAAACTAATTAGAACATTGGCAAAGAAGACTTTACACTAATTCTACAAATGAAAAAGATTTTCAAGAAAGAAAATGCATGAACAATCCTTCAAAACATAAAGATACAATATTTTTTCCTTTCCATGCAGATTGCACAATGCAACTTTTGAGTGAAAACAAAAGATAAAATGAAAGGATTTTCTTTCTTATTTTTTTCTTTTGAAATGCTTTCAAGATGAGAAGAAAACACAATGCTATGCTTATTTCTTTTTATTTTTCAAATAACAATGCAAAGAAAATGCAAAGAAATAAAGAGACCTAAAAAACTAGGTTTTTATTTTTTATTTTCTTCCAATCAAAGAAGAACTAACAAAAGATGCTAAAAGAAACTACATAATACACGAGAGACAAGCCAAAAAACCAAGGAAACACAAAGAGACAAGAGGATTTATTTTTTTATTTCATAAAAAATATGATCCTGCAAACTGTCTCAACCCCAAACAACAGAGTCTTCTGGAACTCAGGAAGACCTAGGAACCACAAGTTTACTGTAGGAAAGGAAAATATTCTGAAAAAAAATATCCAAAACAACAGAGACACGTTATGTGCACGACTAGCCTGCGTATGTATGCGGGATTTATATAATGTAGACCGTGTATGCACAGGTGTTGTATAGAGAAAAGGGCATGTACACCTCTGTACATTTTTAAAAGAGAAAAAAATTGGACAAACAACTTGGGAAAGGGAAGCTAGTAGGCACTTAGAAGGTGACTAGAGACCCAACCTGAATCGGAACACTCAGAAACAAATATAAATCAAACCAAACAAATATTTCCCACTAAGACCCTAGAGATACTCCCCAGTGGAGTCGACAATTCTGTTGGCGGGGAAAACCCCCCTGTATTGAGTCGAGGTACATGCAGAGGATTGACTTCCCTTAAAAGAAATTTCTATTCATAAGCTATCTAAACTAAATGACAAGAGAGAGGATATAAGGTCAATGGGTGCACCTTTGGTCCTTACATCTGGTGTAGAACTCTTTCATCTTTGCAGCTTCCTAGATTGTAGGTATCCTCCCAAAGCTAACCTGCAAAAATCTTAGGAAAACAATGCTACAAGATATACAATCTCTACTTATCACTTTCAATGTTCAGATATAGACATAAATGCATAAATCAATAAAAGAATATAGACACAATGTTTTGGGACAAGAACAAACTCTTTTATTCGATATTAAGATCACAAATATTACAACCTTTGTCGGTAATCGCTCCGCAAACCAGGTCTAGTCTCATCTATCTTGGCTCTGAGTGCATGAATCCCATGGAAGCTTCTCACAACCAACTTATCACTTGGAAAAGGGGAAAGGGTTGTATTAGGATATAGGGCTAGAAGGGAATGTTGAGAACATATCTTAGAATAGGATGCAAAACTTGGTCTAAGAAGGGGAAGGGATTTTGGGAAAGTTTTCTTATTCTCTTTCTTGTTGTTGTAAATGGGACCCCAAGACCTCTTTTTATATGAAAAAGTATGGTTATTCGGTTTGGGGATGGGCTACAATGGGTAAAATGGTTGGGAAACCCTCAATAGCCCATAAACTCTGTATTTTTTGCAATATTTGGATATAAACGTGGGCTAACTAGTATACATCTCATATATGTATGCGTGCTAACTAGTATACAACTTGCATGTATATGTGGGCTATCAGTTCAGTAGGGCATGTATATGTTCCAAAAAATGATTTTTTAAGAAGGAGCCTCAACAGTAATTTGGAAAATTATGTAAGTGGAAAGGCCAATGCCATGTATTCATAGGTAGGGAATTTTTGGACTATAAAAAGTACACAATTACAAGGAAGTTGTATAATTATTGCATTGACACATTTTCTATCATGTAGTTGGAATCACTTAATGAGCCTATATGATAAGTGATCAATAGAATTTAAAGAAAAATACTTTCCAGTGATATAAACATTTGACTATCTAAAAAATTGATAAACCAAATTATAGAACAAAGTATGATTACACTTAGAGGTGACAAAATCATCATAATAATATAGGAATACAAATAAAAATCAAAGAATTATTATAAAAATAGAGTAATTTTATTGAACTGAATAAAAACCATATATATATATATATATATATATATATATATATATATATATATAATCCAGAGAATTGGTAGACCTTTTTACTGTCATTGAGGAGACCTAGGGTCAAGTCAAAAAGATTGCCCCTATAAATCCAGGTCCAACGCAGGAACCCACAGACCATGTTGTTGGATGTATGGGCTGAACTGGATTCTACCTTTGTTCTCCAACAAAACCCTTTTCACCATCATCCCTTCTAGTAAACCAGAAGGCTACACCACACACTAGGTGCACAACACAGTCTCACCTGAGATGGTTTATGGGTGACTGCAAGACGTAGGTGTCTACATGATAGGGATTGGGGTTGTTCTTCTTACTTATATTTCTACTTTAACATTCATTCTATTATACCATTCGTCAGATCTATTATTTCATTCATTCTGCATACATATTATAGTGCGTGATATAATTAAAACCATTCATTCATCTAACCATTTAACCATAAGTGCAGATATAACAAAACATTCAGAGACATTGCAACACAGGGTTTTACCGTGGTTCACGCCCCTGGGGCTACTTCCACAAATATTATTTTTATTTCTTCTTCTTCATCAAAATAGTGTAGTGTGCCTTACATCATAGGATATGTGAATAGTAGTGAGGCAGACTAGTGTCACACCAAACTCCACAATTTGTGACCTTATCCTCAGTTACATCAACTCTATCCGGCTCCACAACTCTCATCGAAATACAAACTCTACCAAAAGTATGATACTCTCTCTCACAAGGAAACCAAAAATATACCACACAAAGATATGATAATACTCAAAAACAATTCCTCAATCTACCTTATACCTCTTCTATTTATACTACAAAATGGGTTAAAACTCTTAGAATATGATTCCAAAACCCTAACCCTAATGTGGCTAGGTTTGTCTACATATGTGCCATATTGCCACAAATCCTGTCACGTGCTACTTTCTTTGCCCTTTTTCACATTGTTATTCCTTCTTTTTTGGTGCACGTTGTTCCCTTTGGTCTATGCTTCCTTGCTTACTGCACTTACTCCAAAAAATTCCTACTCCAACAGGCCCCCAACACTAACTTGTGGTTCATCCCAAACCACGCAGACTCATTTCACTTGTTGCAATGTTACCTCTAGTGTATGAAACTTCTTTGCCAAATATGTCACTTTCTCCTTTTATTGCACACTTTTTTCTGTCAATATCTCCACATCCTGCACCGTCATGTGCTCTTTCAACACTTCCCCGCTTTCTAGATGTGCCTTTTCCATGTTGTATTTCTCCATTTCCAAAGCGATTATCATTTGTATTGCTTGTTCTTGTAGGGGCTCCAACTGAGCTTGTCGTGCTTGTTTCTCTTCTTGTGTGGCCTTTACCTTTGCTTGTAGTTTTTTCATCTCTTGCATGGACCTCCATCTCATATATCTTTCCATTGTATTCTACCAATGCTTCAAATCCTGAATTGTAACGTTTAGCTTCTCTTCTCTCTGCTCCAACTACTATATCCTATCATCTTCTTCCAAGCTAGTCCAAATGTGTGAAGTCCTGTCATACAATTATGTAACTTTTTTTGCTTCCCACGCTATACTATCTACATGTGCAATAACCTTCTGCTCTCTTAGTTCCCTTACTTATGTGGGTGTGCTTGGATTCATTTTATTGTTAACTCTTCTATCTCCTTCTTATATCTCTCCATTGTTTGCGCAATATCTTGTATCTTTTATTCTGTTATGACTTCCAGTTCCTGCGTGCAGTCTAGTATGTTGTTGTATACTTCTGCAAGTTTCTTCTCTAGTTTATTGGCGTGTTGTTTCTACTCCTTCTGCAGTGTTACTTTTTCACAAGTTACCTGCACTATCTCCTTAACCTCTCTGTCGAACTCTAGGTTGGTGCAATCCTCCCTAGCTCTAGACTAGACCTCCTGCATCACGCTTGCTTGTAACCCATATAGCGCACTTCTGGGTATGTGTGCTAGAACCAACTCTAGATGTTCTATCTCTTTCACCTTTTGTTGTCTTGTGTTCTTGTTTACTTTCAACATTTCCTTCATGACTTTAAACCCGTCACTACCCTTTACTATTATCGGTATTGTCTCTTCCTGTTCTTTTTGAACAGGTGCTTTCTATGCTTTTTCTTTCCATTGCACTGTAGGATGATGCAATGTGCTTCTATGCAGCCTCTGAATAATGTCATGTACTTAGACTAACTTCTCCATAATTTCCTCTCTTTGTACTTTTGTTGCAAGTACTGCATTCTCCCCTATATCTTGGACTTTTTCTGCGATGAATTTTGCATCATCTTTTGTGATAGTAAGTATTGGGGGATTCTTGTGGTACTTCATTCTCTTCCTTGTTTCCCCCTCGTGTGTTCCAGTCCTCTTCTTGGTTGGGGTTGAGGTATTCACGTAACTTTTCTTCTTTTATGTTTGGTCCTCCTGTACCTCCTTCTTATGAGATCTATCTCCCTGTACCTTCTCTCCATCTCCTTTCACTTCTTCCCTTGACACAATGTCTTTCTTCCTTGTTTTCTTTACTATTCCACTACTTCCTAAGGTTTGACTGCGCTCTACAGCCTCCCTTGTATTTTCTGTTGGGATGGCTATCTTCTTTGATGGACCTACTTCTACTTGTTCCTTAGGTTTTGTTACCTTCTTTTGTGTTACTAGAACTTTCCACTGCATAGGACAGTCCTTCACTATCCATTCTACTTCCTCCCGTGTTGTACAATACCTCATTTCTAGCCACTTATTCTTTGGATCTCATCCGACCTGAATCCACATGTGGTGTCTTGAAGCCTTAAAGCTCGAAATGCCTTCATTTTCCTTGACTACTTCGATTGGGATTCTCCACACGTTAGTTTTTTTCTACTGCATATCTTCCAGGAAATTGCAAATACTGCACAATTCTCCTATTGGTTCTTAGTGTCTTTTTCTTGCCATAAGGTTGTATACCGCGCTGCAAATCATTTCCATCTTCTATCTATAAATGTTGTGAATTTGGGTTCCTACCAACCTACCAATGCTACTAATATCAATAGTTAGGATTAATGGAATTATGTCCCATTATCCTGTGCATCCCTACAGTCTATCAAAAATTGATTCAGTAAATAGGGCACCCAACTGAATACTATACTCTTTGTGCATCGTGAAACTGCTGCTATGACTCATGTCGGTGCCTCTTCCTTTCTACACTTCCTTAATATTTTAAAGGCCAAAAGCTTCATGGAAAACCTTGTCCCAGGGTCGTTTATTTCCTTTATCACTCAACCCATGTTTCCCATGTTTGTCCTGAACTTATGTTTAACCTCTTCTGCAATCTCCTTGTCCCTTTCTTTTCTCTCCAAGTAATCCTCTGGTTTTACACCAGTCATTGGAAACCCTGGGATTTTTGCTATGAGGTCTACATATATATGGAATAGCATGTCCATCCATAGGATACCTCCATGTACCCTCACCATCAATTGTTTCACACAGTGGCCCACTTTCTTACTACACCCAAAATGTGGTATTTCCAACAAGTTCATAATACCTGAATTGTATAATCCTATGATCCACTGCACGGGCTCCAAAATTGATTTTTTGGAGGGTCCTGCCTCCTCCTTGTTCTCTAAATAGATTTCATGTGCAAGTTTAGGAAAAAATTTCATGTTTGTTACATCATGATCCTCATACTTCAATTTTCCCACTTTTCCTAGCATGTCTTCAACTACAGCTACGACATATGGGATATGAGGTAGCCTAATCTCCACTGAGGTTTGTTTACTTGGAGCTCCTGGTATTTTCCTTTTTTGGCCTACGGTTGGGTTTTCCTCTCCAAGTTCTTCCTCGAATTCTTCTTCTTCTTAGCCCTCTATTTCTTATTGGCCTGTAATGTCTTCAACCAAGACTTTTTCTTCGTGGGTTCCCTCACTCTGTTTTTTTGTCTCCTCTACTCCTGCATAGTTTTTTGAATTAGGGTTTCCCCACTGTTAGGGTTTTCCGATTGTTTTGCACTCTGATCCACTTCCATTTCTTCTGCAGCTGATTTTTATTCTTCTACCCTTGTTGGATTGAGGGATTCAGTCTTCGGTATTGTAGCATCCTCCACCTCCACGATATTTACTGGTTCTACGATTCTTTCCTTTTTCTTCCCCGTCCATCGGGTCACCCTTGCAAACTTTCCAGGACTGCCAACTTTGGGAGGTTCCATCTTCCTATTTTCAGGAAAAACATTCTGTAGATCTTGGCTAAGTTCTTCACAATCGCACTCTTGCTTGCAATATTCTTGATCAGTCGCTCGATCGCTCAAAAATATAAGTGTTTTTCATTTTCCTGACTTTTCCCTTATTATAAACTCGGTCATTAATGCTATGACACATTCTTTCTTTTCTGGTCATTCTATGTCCCATCGTGTGGTGTTTATTTTTCCTGCACACAGTCTTATGAATTATGTCGCACCATTTTTTGGTCTGTTGTGCACTGTCATTCCAGCCACCTGTCTACCACTTATTCATCTAACTACTAATCTTTGGCTTTTTCTCCATTTTTCGACTTTTCTCTTCCTTTTTCTTCTTTTTAACTCCTACTATTTAAAATATGTACAAGTGTTACAACAAATTTTCCCTCACTCCCTGCAACTTGCTTGGATGGCCTTTCCATTTCCCTATGCAAACTTGAAGTCCCATTTTACACCTTCCAGAGCCAAAAAAACATATTTTTCCACATATACGCACACTTTCAGTTATACAACATGCATATATGCAGTTTTCTCCACTACATCCCGCGTACATCCGGTTTGGTGCTCAAAATTAAAAATAATGTCGAGTTTCCATGCGATTTAATGATATCCATGATCCTAGAGCTTCCATATACTGGAAACACTCCGAAATCAGTCCTTCAGTTCTATTTGAAGGGTATAAATTGAACCACATCCAAGCCTTGAGGGATTCAACAATTCAACTTTGAGAGAAAAGACACTCTGGAGAAATTTCACTTCATATTGAGTCTACAACCCTTTGTCCTTGAAATTCTGAACTCTTTGTTCATCCCCCAAGCTCTTCCTTCTTTGTGATGGAGAACCTCATTGACTCCTTTATATGAGCTTGCCTTTGGTGGAGGATTGAAGTGGTGGAAGCCCAAATGGAGGGACTTAGTTTCTTGGTTTTGATATGTGTCATTACAGAAGTTTGTCAGCTATGTACTTATGCTAATTATTTTAATAGAAATACACTTTTCTTGTCCAATTGATATCTTGCAAATATTTTAATTATTATTCCATGGGCGTATTTGTCATGTATGTTAATGGATTATGATAATCTCTTTGATAACACTATACATTATCATTAAATGATTGTGTATATTGGTTGTTGAGGACAAGTTGCAGGTGTAAATCTTTGGGTTGCGTGCTCAAGGATGGTCTTCATCGAACGTTCAGACGAGGTAGGCTCATCGCCTTGTCTTTTTAGAATTTGTATTATATAGCATACTTTGGATTATAGTTGATTTATGCGTGTCATTCCATCTATTGTGGTTTACCCCTTTCCATAGAGAGATTTTTCTCGTAACAACAAGTCTACTTGTTGCGCTGCAACTGCTAAGATTTAGTAGGTCAATTGTCCCTATACAGTTTCATTCGACTACCATTCACCTGTCCTTGAACTTCCTTGTCTTCTAAGTCTTGCAGTTGTACAACACCTCCATACGTGACAAACTTTATCTGATATGACCCTATCCAATGTATTCTAAGCTTCCATGGGTGTTGAAAATACTTACTTTCATAGAGGAGAAGCATATTTCCTTCCTTAAAATTTGTCTTCTTGATATGTTTGTCATGCCATGCTTTATCCTTTTCCTTCTATACCTCATGATGGAAACCTGCTATGATTATATCCTCTTCTAATTCCATCAGTTGAGCCAATATTTTTTGTGATGCACCCCTTTCTACCATATCTGTAATGGATGCAATGTGCAGACCTGAGATCAAATAATCTAAGGGAACTGCTACTTCCTATCCATACACCAATATAAAGGGTGGTTTCCCTATTATCTTCTTGCAGGTACTTATATAATCCCAAATTATTGTTGGTACCTTCAAATTCCAATCATCTCTGTTCATGTTACAGATCTTTGTCAAGGCGTTCTCCAAAATCTTGTTGAAGGCTCCCACTGTTCCATTTGCTTGAGGATGATAACGAGTGCTCTTCTGGTGATGTATCTTAAATTCTTCAAGAATTGCTTCAATTGAAATGTTGATGAAGTGATTCCTCTAATCACTCATCAATATTCTTGGACATCCAAATATTTTTCACTACATGTTTAAATAAAAAGTATGTTGCAGTCTTTGCACTACAATCCTTTACTGGCGTTGCCTTAGCCCATCTGGTCAAGTATTATGTCCGTGTAATAATATATCTAGCTCCTAATCTTCTGGCTGGTGGATTAATTGGACCTACAAAATCTATTTCCCATTTATCAAACACTTGTAACGTTACTTGAGGTCTCAATGGAATTTCATCCCTCTTGGATGGTTTCCCAACTCTCTGACAGACATTACACTTCTGACAATATTCCTTTGAATCCTTCTGAACTATTGGCCACCATAATCCTATGCGCAATACCTTCTAGATAGTAGCTTCCCCTATGTAGTGTCCTCTCACAATCCCTTCATGATCCTCTGCTAAAATGATAGGCCTTTAATGCTCCATCACACATCTCCTTAAGATGATATCTTCTCCAAGTTTATATAAATGAATTGTAATCAACTAATAATATGCAGCTCTGACCACCAAATTTTTATTCTACGTAGTAGTAAATTCTCTTGGTGCAAATCCTGTACTAAAAAACTCAATAATATCAGCAAAATACTCATAAGCTATTTGTACTGAAAACAATTGTGCATCTGGAAATTTTTATTCCAAGTTATTGGGTTCTTCTCCATTAGTTACCCTGGATAAGTGATCTGATCTTGCATTGAATCTTCCAGGCTTCACCACAACTTCAAAATCAAATTCTTGGAACAAAATTAGCCATTTGCATATCCTTCCCCCCAACACTGGATTATTGACTAAATGTCTCATAGTTGATTGGTCTGTAAACATATTGAAATGTTTCCCGAACAAGTAATGTTTGTATTTCTGCAAAGCATACACCATTGTCAATCCTTCTCTTTATGTAGTGTTATAGTTATGTTCTGAATCTGACAACTTTCTTCTTGAAAAAGCAATAGGGTGATCTATATCACCTTCTCTTGGTTGGGTTAATACTTCTCCTAATGCTATTACTTTTTCCCAATCTGGAAATACTAAAATCGATGCAGTAACAGATACTTTCTTCAACAACTTCTTCATTGGTGCAGTAATCTGTGCATATCCCCTTATGAACTTCTTCTAGTGGTACTAATCTCCATTGAACTATGCACTTATCTACATGTTCTCTTACCTATGTACCAACCCATCTCAGCACACACGTCATTTTGGCACATCTTCTGGTGGATAATTCATGTAGTCATTGCTGCCAGTTTTCCAGTCCCGTGTCAGATTCTGAAGCACAAGAACTAATACTCCTCCAACTGAGCATTCCATCTGCAGTTGGATTGATATAATCTTCTTCGTGTGAAATTGTTATGTATAGATTATTTACATATTCTGTAAGAATATTATCTGTCAAAGGTTCCACATACCTTCTTCCTTCTGAGGGATCCAATGGCACAATAACTTTGTATTCCCCTGATTCAAAGATCATCTTTATTATCTTCAAATTGATAATATATTGGTTATCAAAAGCCCAATACATACCTAACAATGTTGGATATGGTGAAGTGTTGTCCACTATGTAAATGACTTCAAAGTACTCCATGGTGCACACACCATCTAGATCTACTAGAATCCCCTTCAAGTTATCAACTGACACAACTTTGTCTTGATTTTCCAACTTTAACTTAATAGGAGAATAACCCAGTTGAGGTTCTCCCATAGTTTCCCAAGTCTTCTTTGGAAAAACATTGACTTCAAACCCTAAGTCTAGTATGATATCCCCCATGTTGAAATCTCCTATGTTGGCATTCAATCAGAATTTCCCTCTGGTTCTTCTCTTCTTATGCACCTGATTTAATGTTTTTACCATTTCTTCCCTAGAATTACACTTTTCTAACAAATTATGTAGTACTTGTAAGGAATTTTTATCATTCAACAATTTTACACATGACCTCAAAAAATTTCTTAAGTTACTTACTTGCTTTGAAGACTGCTCTTGATTGGTATGATCAAATAATGAAGGCATGTCATACACTGGTATCTCATCTTCTAGTTTTGTCCCTGGAGTAGATGCAATATTTTCTTTCAAAATATCCTACCTAGCCTATTTGAATATCTCTTTCTCTTTGTGCGCATCAAAATTATGTTCAGGTGTTGTATTCTTTCTAACCCATTGGTATTGGTCCTAATACTTCTTTACTACATCTTCTCATGTCTTAGCTCCACCTCTAGTAACTATGTTAATCTTCTTCCCATCCTCTTCTTTATTTTCCACCCTAATCCATTGCACTTTATGATTATTCTGGTTCCTCTTGTCCTTTATCTTTATCAAAAGTGTAGGACAATATTTTTTTTCATGGTCTGTTGTGCGAAAATACATACATGTCGTAGGTGGTTGTGGGTAGTCTCTTGCATAGTGCATTGGTTTATGTAATTATGGCAAACAACTGGTCCTCAAAATCCTCCAAAGCCTCTTCCTCCACTACCTCCTCCTCTGAATCCTCCTTTGTTACCATGATTATCTCTGCGCGGTGTATTATATTGAGGTCCTTGATTATACTATGACTCCGCATTATTTTATTGCGGTGGTGTTGTACACTGTTGTTTCCCTTGAAACCGTTGCACATTATATTGTGGTTTTGTTAAAAATTGTTGCGCGTTATTATACTATGGTTGTTGTGCATTGTTATAATGTGGTTGTTGCATAGGTTTTCCTGTTACATGTTCACTATGCACCCTATATGTATCAATAATCCTTTCTTTCATCATTTCCAAGGTTCTACAGTCCTTATCTTTGTGTCCAACTGACTTACAAAATTTACAAAATGTGCTCTTCGGTACTATTTGATACTTCTTCATTAGGGGGAAATGATAGGGATCATGCCCATGTGTTTTACAAATATCACACCATGGTCCTCCTAGAGTTAAAGGGTTTTTCATACCTACTCCAATATACTGCGCAAATAATGGGCACTCATTCTTGTGATGGCCTTCTATCCTACACATTGTACACCAGGCATCTTCTCTTTTCTCCTTTCCTTTGTTTTGATTCAACTGGAATGTTAAGTTATTCAGATGTTGCTTCAGATCTTCCATAGTTGGATCTATATTCTTGTATTGATTTTCCTCTAGTTGTAAGGCTGCCTACAAAGCCTCCCCCTGACTTTGGAATTTTTGTTGTCTCAAAGGATACTTCAAGTCTAGTAACAAATAATTGACAAATAAATTTCTATGTCATGTATCAGTAATAGTGTACTTTAACTTACCTTTTAGCCTATTGAACTTTTGGTCCACTTCCCAGACTGATTCTCCTGGGTTCTTCTTGATCTCTATCATCTCATTCATGAACTGGTCTTCTAAACTTGGTTTATGAAATTCATTTATTAACCGCCTCTTCACATCTACTACAGTTGTAGGTGTTCCAATCAGATTATTTGTTGAGAGACCCATGTACCAGTCTAATGCACGGTCTCTGAATGTGATTTCCAACTGCGCAACCCTTGTATCCTCGTCTGTAATCTGCTTTGTTACCCATATCTTCACACAAAATAACAAATGATTTTATGGATCATCTGACCCATCCCCTCGGAACTCTGGTAACCTAATAGTTGGATCGTGTCCTGCCATTGTGAAATTTGTTGAACTACCACCTCCCCATAGTGTAGATACTTGACTGCTACTTGTTGAACTTACACTTCTGCTTGAGTTTCCACTTGATCCACGTCCTGTAAAAAAAATTCTACAACTAATCACTTGTTGGTTAATCGATTTTTCTTCTTTAGTTGTCTTAGTCACACATGGGGTTATGGGTTCCACACTAATTCAGATCTGGAATGGAGAGCCTAATTCTACGTCAGACCCATGACCTTTGGTTTTCCTCTCATATGTGGCATGTAAGATATCCTAACTCTTCCCCGTGGAATGAAGATCCTCTACCTCTTCCTCATTTTTTTCCAATCCCTCTCACTCGGCTATTGCCCACTTCTTACTATTCATCTTATACTGGTAGGGTCTTCCATTGTGCGTTACACATGTTGTCCTTATGATTTTCTTGGTATGTTCATCTTCCATCATGATGGGGTCCATTTCCTCCTTCTTCTGGCTACTCTTTAGAGCCTTCTCCATTTCTTAGACCTTCCTTAGTGCTTTCCCCAACTCCCCCATGCGTGTAGAGGGATCTAGTTGTTTGATTCCATGGTCATCATAAATTTATCATGTAATAAGATATTGATCGACGTGTAAAGAGACATGATGTACCTTCCTCTGGGTCCTCTCCATAAATCCTTCTATGCAGTAGTATATGAATTCATTGTATCTACTACAAACTCAGTGATAAACCCTGCAGTAATGCTATCTAACCAGAAATCCACTACACACGTGAATTTGTTATTAACTCTTTCCAATCGCACAATATTTTCAACAATCCCCTCTATTGGCCTAATCTGATTAGTCGGATGGGTATTATCCAACCTTAATATCCACTCCTGTAATAACTCTGGAAAATAACATAAATGTGCTTCATGGAAATCAGTAAACACATACCTCTACAGGTATTGGCGCGATGTATACCTAGAACCCTTATTATATTTATACATGAACTCCAACTGCTTTGTCTCCAACCATCTTTAAACATCTTTCTTCGTAGGATTCCATGGCCTGAACATCCCTTTCTACCACTGCATCTTCTTCACCAAGCCCCTTCCAAGCTATCCTTATGAGTTCCAACCAACAACAAAACCATTTGTTGGATGTATGGGATGACCTAGGTTCTACCTTAGCTCTACAATAAAACCCTTTTCACCATTGGCCCTTCTGGTAAACCAAAAGGCTACGTCGCACACAAGTTGCACAACAGAGTCTCACCTGATATGGTTTAAGAGTGAGTGCAGGACATAGGTGCCTGCAATCATGGAAGGGATTGGGGTTTTTCTTCTTACTTCTATTTATACTTTAACATTCATTCTATTATACCATTCACCAGATCTACTATTTCATTCATTGTGCATACATATTCTAGTGTGCACTGTAATTAAAACCATTCATTCACCTAACCATTTAACCATAAGTGCAGAAAATAAAAAAAAACATTCAGACAAATTGCAACATAGGGTTTTATCGCGGTTCACCCCCCCTACGACTACATCCACAGATATCTTATTTTTATTTCTTCATCTTCATCAAAATAGCGTTGTGCGCTTTACATCATAGGATATGTGAATAGTATTGAGGTAGACCAATGTCGCACCAAGCTCCACAGTTTGCGACCTGGCCCTTAGTTACATCAACTCCATATGAGCTCCACAACTCTCATCAAAATATAGACTCTACCAAAAGTATGATACTCTCTCACACAAGGACACCAAAAAGATACCACAAAAAGATATGATAATACTAAAAAAAATGCCTCAATCTACCTTATACCTCTTCTATTTATACTACAAAATAGGTTAAAACCCTTACAATATGACTCCAAAACCCTAACCCTAACATGGCTAGGTTTGTCCACATATGCGTCGGATTTTCACAAATCCTACCACACATTGCTTCCTTTTCCCTTTGTTGCGCTGGTCTTCCTTCTTTTCTGGTGTGTGTTGTTCCCTTCGGTCTATGATGCATTGATTATTGTGCTTACTCCCAAATATTCTTGCTCCAACACATGCTAAATAGTTAAGACGAGTTTCAAACCTGAGTAGGGAATATATTAATAATAAACCACATAAAATTACAAAGGTCTATGTACATGGTTACTTGCTTCTTTCTCCACTGGTCGAGTTACTTTGCTTCTTTCTCCACTATTCATTTGGGGACATACAAAGTGCATGTGGCTATCCATGTAATTGCTACTCTGGCTCCACCTTTACTCCAAACTCCGTGTCTATTTTTAATGAGAGAAAGTTATTAGGATTACTACTCTGGGAAGTTAGGGATTAATTATAGTGTCAATGAAGCCTCTTTTATTTTTTCTTCTCTCTCTAGACCCTCACTTGATCAAAGAGGGATAGCAATGCATTTTTGTTTAATCACCCTTTGTAAAAAAACATTTACCATCTCATCACTTTTGATCATTTTCTCTTAAATCGTGATTTAAGTGGAAGATACTTTTGCCAATATAAAAACAAATCCTTCATAGGGATTTCAAGAAACTTCTCACCAAGACATCCATTCTAAGCTTTTGTTGGTGTTAGAAAACTTCAATAATCTTATTCAACACGAGAAAACTCATATTGGAAAAGAAATTTGGGCACCTATGGCCCAATGACCATGGAAACAATCTATGCATTGATATGTCCATCAAACATGTAAGCTAGATAACTCATGCCTTTCAATCTTATGATGATCTCTACCAAGAGGATGATGAGACCAATTTTTTCATTTTAGTACATCATTATATTGGTTAATTTTGATCATTTCATTAATTCAATACATGTTATTTTGTATATAGTTTAATTGTCATATTACTCTAAAACCCAATGTAGTGAACATATAAGACATAGTTCAATATTCATGTTTAGGTAATGAAATGATCATAACCATTCATTGGTACTTATTGTTCATATGAGAACCTATATGAAGCTAAACCTTAGACATTATATATCAATTAATGTAATACAATTTTGTTATATTTGAGGTTACTCCAAAAATGTTTTGATTTTACTAGGAGAGCATTGTCTTCTATGCCCTTGGAAATGCCTCATGGACATATGTATGGCTTAGTTTGGGTGGATGTTTGATCTTGGTTAGAGTGTTGACATGACACCCTTACCTTAGAAGTTATTATCTAGATTGGCATGATAACTAACCCATTAGGTGCACACAATGGAGGAGTCTGTTGCTTGATTAGAGGACCTTGGAGATAGGAACCATGTGATATATATACCTTGGATGTTGGACACTTTACTTGACGATGCTTAGGTTGAGGACCATACATCATGAATGTTGTTGATGGACCCAAACACATTTGCTGAGGAGAAGCATTGGAGCCTTTTGACCACATTGGAACGCATGGGAGTAGCAGTGGGCATATGGAAGACCATATTTGTCTTATTATTGTGATACAATTTGTCGAGGGATGAGATTTTACTACCCTTTTAGTGGATTCTCGTCCCGTGAATGAAAGTGCTAGAAGGGGAAATAATATATTCGTTCTTGTATGAAAATAGGTGTATAATAAGGAATTCAATATACTTTCATGTTGTTAACATCAAAATTTGTTGAAGGGCGTTCAGTTTCTCAATGGAAATCATAACTTGAGAAAACAACTTGTATAAAAAATACATGGGTCTTATATGTATGGGCACAAAATGAACTATGGTACTTCAAGCATGACGACTTTTGCATTGTAATGGATATAGAATTTTTTTTTAAACTATCAAGATAATTTATCAAATAAAATATTGTTCTCCTTTCTAGCAACTTTTCAAGAAAAGAAGTATATTCTTTATATAGGGAAGAAGTGATAAGTTATGAATCAAGTTGTTTGTCATTCTCATATTTTACAAAACTACGGGAAATTTGTTGCAACAATGTAAAATACCAAGGAAGGTGAGAATGGATGTTTCTAATTTTTTATAATGATCTAAAAACAAGCAAAAAGCTCTGCATAAGGAAACAAAAGAGGTCAAGATATTCATTTGAATAAAATATTATGTTTTATTTTTATTATTACATTGGATGATGACATTTATATTTCAAATAATACGCAAAAGTAGTTGTTGTTGAGCTTCAAGAATATTGAGAACACCAAGGAGGTAAGTGAAAAATTTTCGCAAAGCATAGAAATAAACGTTTTACCAATTTTGAGAAATATTTAGGTTTGATAATAAAAAATATTAATAAAAATAAGACATTTCTCCCTCATTTTGTTCTTGCAAAAACCCTGAAGGATGATATTTTTTGACAAGTCCACATAATGGGTTGCATAGTGTTTAAAAGACATTTCTTCCTGACTTTTTTCTATCAACACCAAAAAGTTAAAAATGATTTAAATATAACATGTATTCTAATTCATTGTGTGTTTCCAAATTGTGCGTGCTCTATAACAAAATTTTTATATGTGCACTTGGACAATATAAGGTAAGAAATTAAAAATCATGTTGTTCTTGCATATCTTTCATTCTTGTTGAATTTGGGGTGTTTCATAAACTGGAGTTGGCCTTCTTATTTCTTGGTAACACCCATGATCAAATCCGTCAAATGTTTATCCAATTCTTTATCATTTTAAGAAGGAAGAATTCATGGATAATTGATAGTCTAAATTCTACCATTGCCATTGTAAAGGTCTACCACCCTAAGTCTAAATTTTATATTACTTATCAAATTATAAATTTTAGAAGGTATTTAATGGGTGATGTAGTACATGTAAAGCCCCCCCCTCCCACCCTCTAATTTCTTCTAATAAAGCCCCCCCCTCCCACCCTCTATTATGTTAAATGATCATAAAATTGACTATGTATCATATAAGAAATAAAAACTAAGTATACGAATATAAGTAATTTTATTACTAGAGAAGTAATTAATTACACCTCCATCCATTCTTTTTTATTTAGCTAGTAGGTAGTTGCATAATCTAATTGTCCTTTATTTAATAAAATATATTAAACTAATATTTATCATAATTCAATATTAATGTCAATTATGTAACATGAATTTATTACACTCCATTACATTAGGTATATTGAAGCATTATAGTCCAACACACCCTCTTAATGCTACAATTATAACTTTTAGAAGCTTGATTGACAACACAAAATAAATAAATAAAATCTTAAGTAGATTCTCTCCTATTTATAGATCTGGAATCTTTATAGATCTGGAATCTTGGAAGTATTGTAGCATGCTATCTCGTTTCCATCATAAGGGTAAAGTTCTTGAGTTCTTGTATATTCTAAGTTTTTAATTTCTAAAATTCCTTGAATTCCCAAACTCCCAAACTATCCTAAATTCCCAATTTCATGAATGACTTGGAAAAAAATCCATGTCGAGTTAAACCTTCTTTGATTCCTTCCAGTATCAAATATTCAACCACTCAAAACAAGTAATCCCTCTCTATTCCATTGTTGTCACATTTCTCAACTTCATATTCATGCTGAGACGATTCATCAATTATGAAATTTTCCACTACCAATGTTATACTTTGTTTTCCTTATCTTTTAACATTCCCTTTTAGAATATCATTGGCTCAATTTTTACATTTCTACACCGTATGACCCATTTTTCTACAATAATAACACTCAATATTTTTTAACTATTAGTTTCCCTATTTTCAACACGTTCGATTTTTATTAAGTAATGCATTGTCTTGATGGAGAGAACCTTGTGAATATTATTCATTTATACCTTCATTTATCCTTTTATCTTCATCCAAAAGAGATGATATCATATCATATAAATATTTTGTGGGCAATTGACTTAATGTAAAAATGACATTGTGGTACAAGTTGAAGGTAAACTATCTAACAATAGATCTTTTACATCATCTTCTTCTACTTTTGAGACAACATCAACTAAATATTTTATAAGAAACTTTAAATCATTTACGTGGATAGAGATAGTAGTTTTAGTATTCATTTTGAATCTAAACAATTGTAATTTCAAAGGAAAATTTGCATTTACGACTTCTGCATCGAACAAATTTTGTAATTCCCTTGGGATTTCTTTAGAAGTTTTGTCTAAATCAACATGATGTAATTCTGATTTTGAAAGAACAAGGCCAATGGTTGAACTCACATTGTTATCTATATTTTTTCACTCAATCAATTTATTAGGTTATGTAAGTTTTGGTCTAGTGCCTTTGATGATTCCCCATAAACTTCTATTTAAATGCATTTGAATATTCACCTTCCATGTATGAAAATGATATCTATTGAATTTTTTTGGATGGATTTCTATTCTTAGAAAAATGATTTGATTAATATGTAAATGAAAATTTTCAAACGTTTTAGAGATAAAAGTTATTGTAATAGATAACAACACCAATGTTTATTAGGGTTTGAAATTTTGATGGAAAATTTCACAATAGTACATGTTGAGGTGAGGAATGGAAAGTCCTCACTCAAGCATTTTCGAATATTACTAGGCTAAGGTAAGATATGTGTGAATGTTACCCTGGGTTTATAGCCTATGCAAAAATATCAATCAACCCTCAAGAAATATGTTCTTGGGCCTGATTATATTATCAAATTGTGTGTTTCTGCTAAAAAAAGTTGTAAAAATGTTTATATATAAATGAATACAAGAATTAAAATGAATAAAATAAATAATACATACAATATGAAAACAATAACACAAGTATCAATTGAGAATAAGCTAGATTTTATTAATAATATATTTTTTGAGTTACAACTAAAATGCCTCTTTTCAAATCCCTGCGAGGGTGAGGACCAAGATTAGAATTAGAAGTATAAGATGGAATTTAACAATCATACAGATACAACTGATGTCTAAAATAAAATGACCAACACTGAAATACACTAGATCAACCAAGTCACAAGCCCATCGGGTCTTGACTCTGCAAAATAACCTTAATCAAAACTAAAAATTAATTCAAAAATTATAATAAAACTACATATACTGCCAAGAGAAATGAATGACCTTCTGAAGCATGTCAAATATCAATGTTTCTTAGTCCTTTCTTCTTTTCCACCCTTATAATGATCATGTTGTCAATAAGAGGATTTATCCCTTTAAGGAACTCAAAAAATGAAACGATGAAATTCAAAAATCCCAATATGAAACAAGAGAAAACCTTATCATAAGTGTTTTCTCCCTATTTCCTCATGTCTTCTTTGTCCTTATGTTCTTCCTTTTATTGTATGAAAGGTAGTTCCTCAAGTAGTTGAACTACTTTTAGTTACTAAAGTTAAATAAATTTAGTTAGTAATAGGACAAATAAATTTATGATAAATACAATTAATAAATAATATAATAACTAAATAGGTGGGGTCCCCCTCTATTATGCACTTTTTATTAAAATAATCAAATCATAGCTTTTCTTTTCCACTCCATCACATAATAATCAAATATAGAAAAATATCAACATTATATAACATACCATAAACATGCATCTTAAACTCCATGGCATAAATCACTTGTACCTCCCATAAATAAAACATGATACTTTAAAGTTTCAAAAATAAATATCATGGTTCTACCATCTATCGAAATAGTATCATAGTCAAATATCATAATAAAAATAATCAAAATGGCCTAGAGAATTTCTTTCTGAAAATTTCTTCTCTGCCCTGATGAAGTCCTCATATTGAGACTTATTTTCTTCCAACTGGGCTACCTCCTAATGAATATAATCTGAACTTCTCTTACCATTTCCTGCTAATTTCATCTTTGAGTGAGCAGAGGAAGCGGACTTGGCCACACTGCTAGAAGTAATAGGTTGTTTGCCTTTGTCAATTTGAGAGCAATGTGGTGTAGTTTTGTGATCTTTTGGAGGTGGAGGAGGAAGAGGAGAAAGAGGAGGTATAGACTCATGTGTAGAAACAATATGAACTGGTAGTATTGGCTGAAATGGAGGTGAAGGAAAAGATGAATTAGTAACAACATTATGAATAGGTGGAGGAGGGGGGTCAATAGGCCATTGATTGGAACCATAAGAAGGATATCCAAGTATATTACCCCATCCATCATTATGAGGTCGTACATGTGAATCATGAATGTTAAAAAAACCAGGGTGAGGTTGCAAGATAACATTGGGGGTTGTGTGGGGTTGTGGCAAGGCATGTTAACCACCAAGTTTCAAATTCCTAGTTTCGATCAGCTGTTGGAACTCATTAGAGTTAACATAAAAATTAATAGAGAACCTTAGTTTTTATGCCCCCATGCCACCAAAAAGTGTTAGGCCATTTTCCTCTTCTTCCTCTGTTCCCTCCTTTGATGCTACTCATGCCGAATGATAGCAACGTGGCCCCTTCACCACCCGCAGGTCGGAACGTCCACGCGCACACATAGGATCTTCTCTTTCTCGGCCCGAAGAACTCCAAGGTTTTGTTATTTCCCTATCGAGAAATTCTGCACCCACAGATCTCCTCGCATGACTTCCCTCCCTTTACTTATCGGGAAATCGGAACTCACGGTTTCGCGAGTTCAGTGGTTGACCTTTTGGTTTACAAATCCACGAAACCCGATACCTGGTCAACATTGACTTGCTTCTTTTCTTTGTCGGGAATTTCTTTATCGAGATTTCGGCACTCACAGTGTCGATCAACTCAATTCTCCGAATCCCGATACCTGACACGCCGAATCTCCGATGGGTCCACGGCTCTGACTTTTTAACAGTCTCATCACCTCGTCAGGATTTCAAAATTCGTGGGATCGCGAATCCTGATGTCAATGGATTCGGGACTTGCCTTTTCCCGATCCTCGATATGGTACGCCACCTGTCCTCCACTAACTCCTGTTATGGCCCACACAACTCTCCCATCGGGGTATCGCGTTTCGCGATTCCAAACTACAAGAGCAACTTATCTCTGAGATCTCCGATGCCCGAACTCTGACTTCCTCGAATCTTCTGACACGCGTCCCAATTGATGGACAATCCTGGGCTCGTCGGGATATCGCGAATCGCGATATCGCAATTCTCGTTGCAACAACTTGGAGCTTCGACTCGCGAATCCCCGATACATAATATCACGTGTAGATCCGATGGTCCCTGTGACTCGAATCGACGGCTCTGCCCCTCCTGAGCTTTAAACCTTCGGACGTTCCCGCCGTAACCTCCTTGCACCTCCGCAAGATCAAATGGCCCTCGGAACTTTGCGAAATATCCTCGGATGATTTCGACCGTCCGTTCTCCCTTTCGTAATCCACCGAATGACTAAGTGTTCCTCTGCAGAACCAGTCCACTTGCGTGTAACTCGCGACACTTCTTGCAAGCCTTCCAGGCACAATTCCATTGCACTGTCCTTCGACAAACTCAAAGGCTTATCCTTCCTGATATTTACTCACTTCTTTAAGTTCTCAAAAGGAAACCCCTTGCTCGCGTTCCTTGCGACAAACCTTCAACAACCCCTGGGTGTTGAAGCTCCTCGACTCCGCGCATGCCTGCAGCAGCAGTCCTTCAATACTTTACTCAGGTTTGCAACCCTGAGACCTTTACCCAGTCTGTGCACTCCTTGCATGGCTCCAGTGCCTAACTGCACTTCTGGGTGAACGAGAACAAGAGTTAACTTACCTGAGCCTCCGTCAACGCACTCCTTGCAGACGTTTTCTACTGCACTCCTTGCAGGAATCCTCTGGCTCAAATAGAGAAACAATTGAAACTCATTCTTCCTTTTCTTTAGACTTCAAACTCAACATGAAATCACATACACAACATATAAAAGCAATGTACAACAGGAAGCAAAACATCAACCGAGCATAACATCAATACAAAGAGAACAGACACATAACCACGATTTTGAATCAAAGCTTCTTGTATTAATTCAAATATCAACACATGGGTGTTCTTTACACAACTCTCTGCATTCTCTTGCTCTCCTGTCTCTCCAGAATTCTCAATAATGTTACAATGTACAATGAGGGTGTCTATATCCGTTTTCCCTCCTGCCTTCTAAAACTGTCTAATCTATGAATTAAAATCCTATCTACATGCATTAACTATTTTAAATGTCGTCTATCTACTAAGGATGAGAGCTATCCGCTCAAGGTCCATTACAATATACAAAGGCGCTCCTTCATAAATGACTTCTTTAAAGATTTGGCACATCAATTCCAAAGTGTTTCAAAATTTGTGCTGGCTTGTCCAGCTGTCTTCCACTTCTGCGTTGGCTCGCTTGATGTGCTGGCGATGCTCCTGCATCATACTCCCTCGCTTGAAAATTTTCATGGACTCCTGTCCATGAGCTCCTGCACGGTCTTTCCATGCTTCTGTATCTCCTCTTCATTCTCCTAGCCGGCATCTTCAACTGGATGGTTCTTCCACTTGACCAGATACTCAAAATATTGTTTTCGCCTGGTCCTCTTACTGACTCTCTTGTCCAGTATGCATTCCATCTGTGGCTTCTCTGCAACTGGTAATTGTTCCATCCACTGGATCACTGGCTGCTCAGCTCCAATCTCTGTTTTTCCAGCCCTGTATGGATATAAATCTGAGATATTGAATATCGGAGATATTCCGATCCCATCCGGAAACTCAATCTCATAAGCATTCTTCCCGAATTTTCTCAAGACCCTGCATGGCCCGATTTTCTTCATCTTTAACTTGTTATATGTTCCTCTTGGGAACCTTTCCTTCCTTAAATGTGCCAGAACTAGATCACCAACTTGAAACTAAAGTTGTATCCGATGTTGATCTGCTCTGCGCTTGTACTCCTGATTCGAATTCAGCAGTCGCTCCTTCACCTGAATGTGAAGTTTTTTCATCGCCTCAAGGAATTCTTCTGTGCTAGCACTTCTAGTCGCCATTTGTTCCGAATCTCTCAATTCAAAAACTCCTCTCAGATGCATACCATACACAACATGAAATGGACTTTTTCCTATGCTCTGATTCACTGAATCGTTGTATGCAAACTCCACCTGTGGCAATATACTGTCCCAACTGTTGTGGTGTTCTATCACCAAGCTTCTCAGCAAGTCTCCCAGACTTATGTTGACCACTTCCGTCTGTCCATCTGTCTGAGGATGATAAGTTGAACTAAACATCAAATTAGTCCCCAGCTTCTTCCATAAGGTCCTCCAAAAATGCCCTATGAATTTGGTGTCTCTGTCTGAAACTATGCTTTTCGGCAACCCATGAAGTCGAATGACCTCCTTGAAAAACAGATTTGTGATGTGAGTCGCATCGCTGGTCTTCTGGCATGGGATAAAATGTGCCATCTTAGAAAACCTATCCACTACCACAAAGATTGAATCAACACCTCTCTGTGTCTTTGGCAACCCCAGTATAAAATCCATGCTTATCGCCTCCCACGGTCTCTCTGGTATGGGAAATGGCTGATAAAAACCTGCATTCTGCTTCCTTCCCTTTGAATGCTGGAAAATTCGACATCTGTCAATGAACCTCTTGACCTCTGACCACATTCCTGGCCAAAAGTATGATTCATTCAGCTTTGAAAATGTCTTGTCGTGACCGAAATGTCCGGCCAATCCACCACTGTGTTTCTCCTTCAGCAAGTTCTCCCTCATGGAGAAATTCAGAATACACAGTTGATTGCCTCTGAACAACAATCCTTCCTGGATCATATAGTCTATCCAAGGACTCCTATCTCTGAGAAATGGATTCTCAGCCGCTTCATATGCTTCTGCAAAATCTGCATCACCTGCGTACATGTCCTTGAGATATGCAAAACCTAACGTTTTGACTCTGAACTCCTGCAACAACAAACACTTCCTACTCAAAGCATCAGCCACTTTGTTAGAAGTACCCGAAATATGTTTAATCACAAATGTGAAATTCTGCATATACTCTACCCATTTGGCATGTTTCTGATTCAACTTCTCCTGTTGAGTCAGGAACTATAATGCGTGATTATCACTGTACAAAACAAATTCTTTTGGGATCAAGTAATGCCTCCATTTCTTCAATGCATGTATAATAACATAGAACTCATTATCATACGTGGAGTATTTCAATTTTTCTTCATTCAACTTCTCACTGAAATATGCAATCGATCTGTCTTCCTAAATCAAGACCGCTCCTATGGAAAACCCACTTGTGTCACATTTCACCTTAAATGTCTTTTGGAAATCCGGCAACACCAACACTGGTTGTTCCGTGATATTTTGCTTCAACATATTGAAGCTCTTCTCAACCTCTGTTGTCCAGTGAAAATACTTATGCCACTTCTTCACTGTATCCATCATCGCTGCGCTAATCCCACTGAAATTTCTGATGAATTTTCGGTAGAAACTAGATAAACCATGAAAACTTCTCACCTCGAAAATATTCCTTGGTGATGGCCAATTCTTGATCACTTCCACCTTATCTGGATCCATCCTCAACTCATTATCCGAAATAACAAATCCCAAGTAAATGAGCTATGTTTTCATAAATGAGGATTTCTTCATGTTTATCAACAACTTCTCCTGCTGTAGCTTCTTCATTACAATAACCAAATGCTTCATATGTTCATCCTTGGTCTTGCTGAAAACCAATATGTCATCCAGATACACAATGACAAACTTCCCGATGAACTCCTTCAGGACTTCATTCATCAACCTCATAAAGGTACTTGGCGCATTTGTCAAGCCAAACGGCATAACAAGCCATTCATACAAACCTTCGTTAGTATTGAATGTTGTTTCCACTCATTTCCTTCTCTAATGCGAATCTGATGATATCCGCTCTTCAGATCTATCTTTGAAAAATACTTGGCTCCGCTCAAGCAATCCATTAGATCATCCATCCGCGGAAATGGAAACCTATATCTAATGGTTATCTTGTTGATCTCCCTTGAGTCAATACACATTCTCTAACTGCCATCCTTCTTTGGACTGAGTACTGTTGGAACATCACACGAACTCAAGCTTTCCCTGACCAATCCTTTGTCCAACAACTCCTGGACCTGCCTTTTAACCTCTTCATTTTCTTGCGGCATCAACCTGTACGCAGCTTTGTTTGGAAAACAAGCTCCTGGTATGAGATCAATGTGATGGCTCACACTCCTCATCGGTGGCAATGAACGAGGTAATTCGTCCACTATGATGTCAGCGAACTCTTCCAGCAGTTCCTGAACTTCCTCTAGTAAGTCATCTACTCTCGTGCTAGACAGAACAATCCTCGGTTTTCTGACCACAAAGAAATATGGATCTTCTTTCTTCTTAACCTATGTAAGAAGTTCCTTCCCACTCATGAGAAGTACTGTGTTGCTTACTTCCGGCTTCACCTCCTTATCCTTTATCGGAAGCAACATATGGGTTCTCCAATTCTTATCTAGGGTATATGTGTTCATTCTTCTGTCATGAATCACATTTCTGTCATATTGCCATGGTGTACCTAGCAATAGATGACAAACATCCATGGGAATAACATCACATAAAATCTTATCATTATATCCACCTATCTTGAATTCAACCAAGCATTGTTTAGTAACAGTTACCTGGTGTCCTTTTTGTAGCCACAAAACTTTGTATGGGCTTGGGTGGTTAGTCGTCTCCAGCTCCAGCTTCTCTACCATCTCTGTGGATACGAAATTATCCGTGCTACCACTTTCCACAATCACCTTGCACAACCTATCCTTGGTCTTGCACGCATTCCTAAAGAGTCTGGTCCTTTGGACTGAGCTTTCCACCTCCTTCTCGGATGTCAAAAGGACTTTTCGCATCATAAGTGATCTTTCGCCTTCTGCATCTTCGGACTCAACATCTCGCCTCTGCGCTTCGGTGATGTAATCTTCTCCAATGTCCTTCTTTTTCTCTGGACACTCATAAGACTTGTGCCCATTATTTCCACATGTGAAGCATGTGATGACTCCACCTCTTCCTCTTCCTCTACCACTGGTACGAGGAAACACGTTATTATCAGCATATCCTCCGCTCTACTCCGTATGCTTCCATCTTTGTTCAACATATGGCCCTCGATGTGACGTCCCACCTCTCTCAACTTTACCCTGAGGTTTCTTCCATTCCTCCTTGTTCTTATGGGTTCTTTCCTGGGAAACTGACTTGCCTCTGGGTTGGCTCCTGCCTCAGCCCCTCTGACCTTGCTTACGGCTCAGCTTCTCCTTAGCTTTCAGAGCCATATGATAAGCATCCTCCACCGTTCGGATGGTTACCATGCTCATCTCGTCCTGGATATCATATCTTAGGCCATTCATATACCTGGCAACCTTCTCATCATCGCTCTCCCGATGACCTGCCCTGATGTTCAGTCGATAGAATTCCTCAGTGTATTCTTTCACTATCATCAGCTTCTGTCTCAGGTTCTGTATCCTCTTGAACAGAGAAATTTGATAATCCCTCGGGATGAACTTTGCCTTCATCTTTGCAATCATTCGATCCAAACTCTTGATTTTCTGCTTGCCCTTGCAGCGTCTATCTTCTTGTAGCTCGTCCCACCACAATGTTGCATGCCCTTTCAAGCGCGTAACAGTATGCTTGACTTTCTTGTCCTCTTCGACATCTTCATAGTCGAAGTAAGTATCCAGAGCTCTAATCCAATCTAGTAGTTCCTCTGCATCCATATTTCCCTCGTAAACTAGAATGTCCATCTTTGCTTTCGCACCCATCCTGGCAATAGCTCTGATCAAACGCTCGTTTGATGCATCTTCGGCTGCAAATTCCTCCTCTCGTTCAACCTCTATTTCACTATAGGAATCACTAAGATCCCCCGCACTAGCTGTGCGTCTTTGCGCTGTCGCTCGGAGATCACGCATTTGTCTCTCCATTTCTAGATCTGTTTCCTGTATGCCTCTTCTCCACACCTCCCTGTCCTCTGGATCGGGTGATTGTCTTTCTCTCCTTGGCGGCATGGTGAATTTCCTTTCTCTGCTACAGAAAGCAAAGAAATTTTCTCTCTCTGATACCAAACTGATAGCAACGCGACCCCTTCACCACCCACAGGTCGAAAGGTCCACACGCACACACAGGATCTTCTCTTTCTCGGCCCGAAGAACTCCAAGGTTCTTCTATTTCCCTATCGGGAAATTCTGCACCCACAGATATCCTCGCGCGACTTCCCTCCCTTTACTTATCAGGAAATCGGAACTCGCGGTTTCGCGAGTTCAGTGGTCGACCTTTTGGTTTACAAATCCACGAAACCCGATACTTGGTCAACGCTGACTTCCTTCTTTGCTTTTTCGAGACTTTCTTTATCGGGATTTCGACACTCGCAGTGTCGATCAACTCAATTCTCCGACTCCCGATACCCGACACACCGAATCTCCAATGGGTCCGCGGCTCTGACTTTTTAACAGTCTCGTCACCTCGTCGGGATTTCAGAATTCATGGGATCATGAATCCTGATGTCAATGGATTTAGGACTTTCCTTTTCCCGATCCCCAATATCGTATGCCACCTGTCCTCCACTAACTCCTGTTATGGCCCACACAACTCTCCCATCGGGGTATCGCATTTCATGATTCCAAACTACAAGAGCATCTTATCTCTGAGATCTATGATGCTCGAACTCTGACTTCCTCGAATATTCTGACATGCGTCCCAATTGATGGACAATCCTGGGCTCGTCGGGATATCGCAGATCGCGATATCGCAATTCTCGTTGCAACAACTTGGAGCTTCGACTCGCAAATCCCCGATACACAATATCACGTGTAGATCCGACGGTCCCTGTGACTCGGATCGACGACTCTGCCCCTCCTGAGCTTTAAACCTTCGGACGTTCCCGTCGTAACCTCCTTGCACCTCCGCAAGATCAAACGGCCCTCGGAACTTCGCGAAATCTCCTCAGATGATTTCGACCATCCGTTCTCCCTTTCGTAATCCACCGAATGACTAAGTGTTCCTCTACGGAACCCGTTCACTTGTGTGTAACTAGTGACACTTCTTGCAAGCCTTCCAGGCACAATTCCGCTGCACTGTCCTTCGACAAACTCAAAGGCTTATCCTTCCTGAGATTTACTCCCTTCTTTAAGTTCTCAAAAGGAAACCCCTTTCTCGCGTTCCTTGCGACAAACCTTCAACAACCCTTGGGTGTTGAAGCTCCTCGACTCTGCGCACGCCTGCAGCAGCAGTCCTTCAATACTTTACTCAGGTTTTCAACCCTGAGACCTTTACCCAGCTTGCGCACTACTTGCACGGCTCCAGTGCCTAACTGCACTTCTGGGTGAACGAGAACAAGAGTTAACCTACCTGAGCCTCCGTCAACGCACTCCTTGCGGACGTTTTCTACTGCACTCCTTGCAGGAATCCTCTGGCTCAAATAGAGAAACAATTGAAAATCATTCTTCCTTCCCTTCAGACTTCAAACTCAACATGAAATCACATACACAGCATATAAAAGCAATGTACAACAGGAAGCAAAACATCAACTGATCATAACATCAATACACAGAGAACAAACACATAACCACAAATTTGAATCAAATCTTCTTGTATTAATTCAAGTATCAACACATGGGTGTTCTTTACACATCTCTCTACATGCTCTTGCTCTCCTATCTCTCCAGAATTCTCAATAATGTTACAATGTACAATGAGGGTCTCTATATCCGTTTTCCCTCCTGCCTTCTAAAACTGTCTAATCTATGAATTAAAATCCTATCTACCTGCATTAAATATTTTAAATGTCGTCTATCTACTAAGGATGAGAGCTATCCACTCAAGGTCCATTACAATATACAAAGGTGCTCCTTCATAAATGACTTCTTTAAAGATTCGGCGCATCAATTCCAAAGTGTTTCAAAATTTGTGTTGGCTTGTCCAACTATCTTCTGCTTCTACATTGGTTCGCTTGATGTGTTAGCGATGCTTCTGCATCACCGAAGAAGCTCATTTATATCCATCATAGTTAAATTAGTACAAGTATAGAATAACAACACGATAAGACATCCAATACAATTTGTCATCGTGATTAAACTAGCTCTAAGAATCACACAACCATGCAACACAAATGGGAAGTGAATGGAAAAAAGTGAAAACAAAGAAACAAATATAACTCTGAAAACATTCAAATAACAACACCCAAGTCTACAATCCACACATGTTGATTATTACTTCCATACAAAAGACTGTCCCACTTTTACTTCAAAACAAGTATGCAAGTGTTTACCAATCAACAAGAATAATTCGCAAGTCTTTTCAATCATTCATTTATGTTGTAATAAATTTATGCTTATAAACCATCAAACTGATCATGCATCCTTGCCTTTTCTTTCATAATCGTTTCATCCTAGTTATATAGATAAGGTAGGAACGAAAATATGAATTTATATGAATGGGATTTGAAGGAAAAATATTTTGTAAAATGAAATTAATGAAGGATAGTGAGTCTATATAACAATCTATATTACTTTCATTACAAATGTAATCAACCAAAGATGTCTTTACCGCCTCTAACTTAACCAAATAAAATCAACCATTCCATAAGTAGTTCTAAACCACATCACATCATTCATACATGATGTAACAAAATGCAACATTTGAAAATGTTGGTTATACATCCCAAACTATGTCATCTCTGATGTATATTTTGGAACTTAATTACATAGACATGATTAACAATGAAAGAAAGAAACAAAATGAATGGGAATTGAGGGAACAACTTGTGTAAAGTGGATTTAATGAAGGGATAATGAGTCTATGTAATAATCCATATTATTTATACAATTTCTATTATTTACATTTTTATATTCAATTTTTACTAATCTGCTCACAAATTGATGTTGTTAACTAATGAAAAAAATACACCAACATTGCATATATATGTAACTTGTCATTGATTAAATCCAACCAAAATTTCTCTCAATAATGCAATAGGTAAAATCAATGAAACAAGGAAAATCCATGGCTCAACTAGTAATAATATCAAGTATTTGAATAAAAAAGACCTGAGTTCAAGCCTATAGTTGATAGTCGTAAATATGAATTTTGAAACCCGTATTTTGTAATATTAAAACTCAGATTCGAACCAACGAGAAAACCCAACAACAATATTTTAAATATATATCAGTTCAAATGTAAATAACATAACAAATTCACCAATGAAACCCCATATTGTCGTATGTAAAAAACTTCAATTAAACCCACAGTTCCATCAACCAAAACAATTAATTTTGCATACTGAGAGATGATAGAATGAGGGTTTGAATGAAAGAATCAAACTGTGCATGAAACTCGAAGAATTTGGGTTCGAGTCTACAAGCTCCATCACGGGTTTAGGGTTTGGTATATATATATATACACACACACACACACACACACACAGACACACACACATATATATATATATATCTGTGTGTGTGTGTGTGTGTGTATTAAACCCACAGTTCCATCAACCAAAACCATTAATTTTTCATACTGAGAGATGATAGAATGATGGTTTGAATGAAAGAATCAAAGTGTGCACGAAACTTAGAGAATCTGGGTTCGAGTCTACAAACTCCATCACAAGTTTAGGGTTTGTGTCGGGTAAGTGTTATATTATTTCCCCCCCCTTGGGGGCTGCAGGGGAAGCGCCCCCGAGAATTTGTTTTTTCCTCAGAAAATATGTCACATTTTGCCTTGTTTTTCGTGTTGCCTCGATTTTTGTGTACATTATTGGGCAGTTTTCGGCACATGGTTTTTTCCGATGGTTTTCTATTTCCAGTTAATAAATTAGGGTTGTTGACTAATCCAAGTCATTGGGTTAGGGTTTTGGATGTCGTTGGCTCCTTTATGTATATTGTATTGTAAACAATGTATCACAATGAATGAATATAGAATATGTTGGTTTTCCCGGTTTCAGTTTCCAGGGGAAAAATCTCTGCGTAATGTTTGTATTTGCCATTGTATATTTTCTGTTCTTTTACTGAAAATATGTTTGCAGTAAATATTGTACAAGGTTAAAATCTACATTTGGTATCAGAGATTTGTTGGCTTCAGGGGGACGCCTTTGTGGTCAAGGGTTTGGCTTGGGACTTTGATAAGACTTGTTACAGTGGGAGTTCTGTGGTATTGATTTTTCAGGTGAAAAGAAATGGCAAGCAATTCAAAAATGGAGATCAAGAACTTTAATGGGTAAATTTTTGAGTTGTGGAAGCAAAATATGGAATATTTTTTGGTGGATAGAGATCAATGGATTGTGATAGATCCAGGTACTACACCTACAGGAACTTCAACAGATGACTGGAAAACATTGGATCGGAAGGAGAAGAGAACAATCTGACTATGTCTCTCAGATTTAGTATTAGTGAATGTGTCAAAGGAAGCTACAACCAAGGATTTATGGGATAAGTTGGGGAAGTTGTATCAGTCTAAGTCCCTAGTAAATAAACTATTCATGAGAAAGAAGTTGTATAACCTGAGGATGAGAGATGGAGACTTGGTGGAAGAGAATTTGAATGCCTTCAATACTATGGTAAGTTAGTTAGTATATGTTGAGATTAAAATTTCAAATGAAGATAAGTGTAGCACGTTACTGTGTTCTTTACTAGACTCGTGGGATAGTCTAGTTGTGGCCATAGGTAGTAATATAATTGCCTTGAAGTTTGATGAAGTGGTCTCATCCTTATTTTCGGAGGAGATGAGATGGAAGAATATGGAAGGACATAGCACAGACACATTATTTGTAAGAGGACTCTCCCAGGAAAGAAATAGATCTAAGTTCTCAAGTGGGATAACTAAGTCTATGTGTAGATCTAAATCTCCCAAAAATTTTGTAAAGGTATGTTGGAGATGTGGAAAAGAAGGGCACTACAAGAAGCAATGTAGATCAAAAGTCGAGAAAAAGAAGGGATATAAAGAATCTACTTCTACAAAAGAAAAGACCTCCAAGGAAGAAGGAGGGGATGTGTACTTGGATTCTTTAAGTACACATGCAGATCATGAGGCATGGTTGGTTGACTCAGGTGCATCCTTTCATATGACTCCCCACAAGGAGTGTTTATGTTAATATGAAAGGTATGATGGAGGTAATGATTTTCCTAGGTGATGAATCGAAAACCAGAATCATAGGTAGAGGAAAATTCAAGTTGAGGCTCATAGATGGAAGGAATAGAACACTACCTAGTGTTCTCCACATCCCAAGATTGGCCAGAAATTTGATTTCTGTAAGAAAAATGGATAATGCAGGGGTACAAACAATATTTGAAAAGGAAACCTGCAGGATGGTTAAAGGAGAAATGGTGTTGTTGAAGGGAGTTTGGTTTGGAATTCTATATAAGCTGCAAGGAAGCACTATTAATTATGGGTGTAATAGTTCCATTTTTCATGATTTTGGAGTTGAATAAAAAATAAATCCTACAGTCTGTGAAGAAAAGGTTATGTTGTGGCATCAAAGACTGGGGCATATTGGAGAGAAGGGTCTTCTACTACTACATGGTAAAGGTATGGTTGAATGTATGTCTAACTGCTCTCTAGATTTTGATTTATGTGAACGTTGTGTATATGAGAAGCATAATCGGTTAAGATTCCCCTCTGGTGCAACGAGGGAAGAAGGAATTTTATAGCTAGTTCATAGAGATGTTTTTGGACCTGTGTCAGTCCCATCATTGGGAAAATATGTGTACTATGTCTCATTTATATATGAATTATGAAGGAATACTTGGATATATTTCCTCAGGAAGAAATTTGAAGTCTTTGACAAGTTTAAATAGTTTAAGGCTCTTGTTGAGAATCAAATAGAGAAAAGAATTAAGGTGTTGAGGATAGATAATGGTAGAGAGTTCTGAGGGAATGAATTTGAAGAATTCTGTAAGAAGTGTGGTATATAAAGGAAGAAGACTACTCCATATACACCTCAGTAGAATGGATTTGCAGAAAGGATGAACAAGATGTTGATGTAAAAATCAAGGTGCATGCTCGATGGTGTCGGGTTAGGGAAATAATTATGGTTAGAGGCAGTGGGTAATACATGTTACATGGTCAACAGATCATTTTCATCAGCGTTGTATGACAAGACTCCACAAGAGGTATGGAATTGTAAGAAACCTTCTCTCACACATCTCTAGGTATTTAGTTGTGAGTCATATGTTCATGTTCCAAAGGAACATATGAGTAAGATATATAAGAAGGCTGAAAAATGTATCTTTATTGGGTATAAATATGGTGTCAAAGGTTATAAGCTTTGGAACCCAGAAACTAAGAAGGTAGTGTATATCCAAGATCTGGTATTTAGAGAAATGAAGGATGTTGTTAAATAAGAAGTCCTACCAAGTAAGGAAGAACCATAGAAAATAGAATTTGATTTAAAGGATGATGAATCAGACTCTATAAAAGAACATGAATTAGAAGAAGAAGATCCTCATACTCCAGTATTGAGGATATCGGTTTGAGAAAGAAGACTATCATAAAAGTATACTCCATATGATTTTTGTTCAAATTTTTCTTTGTCTATTACTGATGATGATCTTAGAAATGTTATGGAGGCAGTGGATTCATGGTATGGAAAGCTCCGGAAAAAAGGCCATGGATGAAGAAATGACATCTTTGGATAAGAATGAGGCTTGGGATCTAGTGGATTTTCCGACTGGAAGAAATCCCATTGGCAACAAATGGGTTTTTAAAAGGAAGTTGAATGCATAAGGAAAGGTGGAGAAATACAAAGCTCAGTTAGTAGCAAAGGGTTATTCCCAAGTTGAGGGAATTGATTTTAGTGAGATTTTCTCTCCTATTGTCAAGTTAAATTCTATAATGTTTATGTTATATGTTGTTGCTACATTTGATTTTGAAGTAGAATAGATGGATGTGAAGACAACATTCCTACATGGGGATCTGGAAGAGAAAATCTGTATGAAGCAACCAAAAGGAGTTGATGTGAAGGGAAAGAAGGAGTTGGTATGCAAGATGAAAAAGTACCTATATGGTTTAAAACAATCACCAATGATGTGGTATCAAAAATTTGATACTTTTATGTTGGGACTTGGCTTCACAAGAAGCAAAGAGGATCATTGTGTGCATTTTAAATTAATTGGTGATCATTTGATTTATTTGGTCTTGTATGTGGATGACATGTCGCTGATAGGAAACAACAAGGAGACTATCCAGGATGTGAAAACTTAGTTTTCCTCTAAATTTTACATGAAGGATATCGGTGTGTCAAATTTCATTTTTGTGCATGGAAATTAAAAGAGATCGAAAAAATAGGAAACTCTAGTTAAATCAGAGAAAATATGTCGAGACAATATTGCAGAGGTTTAATATACAGGAATTTAAACTGATCAAGGTTCCTATTCCTGTTGGTGTAAAGTTCTCTATGGATCAGTGTCCCAAGACACATGAAGAGGAGGAGGACATGTCACGTGTTCCATATGCGAGTGTAGTTGGAATTTTGATGTATGCAATGGTTTGTACTAGACCGGACATTGCACATGCAGTGGAAGTTTTGTGTAGGTATATGTCAAAAGCAGGGAAGGAGCATTTTAAAACAGTAAAAAGGGTTTTTAGGTATTTGCATGGCACTGCTAGCTATGGATTGTGCTACCAAGGAAGACCAAGATCGGATAGAGTGTTGGATATACATGGCTTTGTGGATACGGATTGGGCTAGAGATCTGGATTGTAGGAGATCTACAAGTGGGTATGTGTTTAACATGTTTGGAGGAGCAATAAGTTGGATGAGAAAAAGATAGGTTGTAGTGGCACTTTTAACTATAGAAGTTGAATACATGGCATATACTCATGAAATTAAGGAAGTAGTGTGGTTACAAAGATTGTGTTCATGTATTGGGTTGGTACAACAAGCTGTAAGGATAGATTGTGACAGTCAGAGTGCAATTTTTCTGGCAAAGAACCTGGCTTATCATTCAAAGACAAAGCATATTTATATTCAATATCACTTTGTGAGAGACATGGTTGAAGAAAATAAAGTGTTGTTGATGAAGGTGGACACTTTGAAGAATGTTGTAGATTCATTAACAAAATCTGTGAGCACTGAGAAGTTCTCTTGGTGTAGAGGATCCATGGGCATTGTTTCCCTAGATTGTTGACTATGTAACCCTGTAACCCCTCTATGCAAATAAAAAAACAAGTGGGAGAATGTTGGATATGTGTTATATTATTTTCCCCCCTTGAGGGGTGCAACACCCCTGAGAAAAAAAAAATTGCCTCAAGAAACGTGTCAAAATTTTGCCTCGATTTTTGTGTCCATTGTTGGGCGGTTTTTTGGCACATGGTTTTTTTCGATGGTTTTATATTTCCAGTTAAGGAATTAGGGTTGTTGACTAATCCAGGTCATTGGGTTAGGGTTTTGGATGTTGATGGCTCTTATATGTATATTGTATTGTAAACAATGTATCGCAATGAATGAATATAGAATATGCTAGTTTTCCTAGTTTTGGTCTCCAGGGGAAAAATCTATGTGTAATGTTTGTATTTTCCATTGTATATTTTTTGTTATTTTATTGAAAATATGTTTGCATTAAATATTGTACAAGATTAAAATCTACAATTTGGACCTAATATATATATATATATATATATATATATATATATAGAGAGAGAGAGAGAGAGAGAGAGAGAGAGAGAGATAAGAAAATTAGTATAGCCAGGTGTTATGAGGAAAATATCTCAATGGCTAGGGGAAAACCACAACAGACAGAACGACACCCAAAAATCAACTATAATCTCAAGTATGCTATATAAATAAAATTCTAACAAGACAAGGAAAAAATCTTACCTCGTGCAGATGTTCAAAGAAGACCACCATTCAACACGTGACCCAAAGCTTTATACCCACAACTTGTCATCAACAACCAATATACACAAGCATATGGTGATAATATATAATGTCAACATATAAATTATAATAATCCATTAACATACATGAAAAATACATCCATGGAAAGTAATTCAAATATTTTCAAGATATCAATTGGATGAGAAAAGAGTATTTCTATTAAAGTAATCAACATAATTTTATAGTTGACAAAATTCTGTAATGACACATGTCAGAACCGAGAAACTAAGTCACTCTAGCTGGTCCTCCACCACTTCAATCCTCTGCAAAATAAATCTCACATGTAGGAGTCAATGAGGTTCTCCATCAAAAAGTAGGAAGTGGGGGTTGAACACAAGAAGTTCAGACTTTCAAGGACAAAGGGATGCAAACTCAATATGAAGTCAAATTTCTCCAGAGTGTCTTTGCTCTCCAAGTTCCATTCTTAATTAGGATTAGATATGGCTCAATTTATATCCTCCAAATGGAACTGAAGGGTCGATTCAAAGTGTTTCCAGTATATGGAAGGTCAAGGATCATGTATCTCGTGACATGGCATGTAAACCCAACATAATTTTAAATTTTTGAGCACCAAACCCAATGTATGCAGGTTGCACTAGAGCAAATTGTGTATACGCTTGTTGTATAACTGATAGGGCACGTATATGTACAAAAATGTGTATTTTAGTTATAGTGTGAAAAAAAAGGGGACTTAAAGTATACAGAGGGAAATGGAAGTCCAGTCAAGCAAGTTGCATGGAGTGAGGCAAACTTTTCTGTAATAGATTCCCCCTAATATGTAAGGTCAAAGGAATATTTGCAATGGCCTAAATATATTATAATTCCTAGAAGTGGAGTAATGAAGACTCAAATGGAAGCACTAGTTACTCATGAGAATATTACAATCCATAATGAGTTTGTACACATGGCTTCTAATCTAAATTACACTGCAGATCCATGTGGATATATATCAAAGAGTTGTTCATGACCATGAATATGTAATACAAAGTGGACATACGCCATATTTTTTCATATTTATGAACAAGACACAATGGATTCCAGTCTCAAAATCAACTAAATATATCTATATACAATGGAGTACAATCTGATCTTCCATGATCACTGAAGTCATATAGGTATTGGTCCAATGAAAGACAACAACAGATATAGGATGCTACTACTGTAAGATGGAGGTCTTCTACACTATCCACCGAAGGTGAAAGTCTATATCACATGAATAGAGGAGTTGAGTTCAAACACAATGATGTTGGACACACCGACTACACTGAGAGGGAGGGGTGAACAGTGTAGGGCTCTTTTTCCCAAAACTTCCCCTTCACAAAACTCATAAGTTAGCAATCACCATTTACTCATTACTTATTGTTGTCATTTATAATCAGTTACATGTGAACATATATTAGCAATATATCATCATCAAGTCATCACCACAAGGAACACAAAGAACACAATATGTATCTACAATTTTCTTTTTATTACAGACTACAATCCTTGGGTTATCATTGAATAGAGTACAACTCTACAAGAGCACCAGCTCTATAATGCAATACTCATCTTACACACTCAACACCAACTGAGATGAGGCAACAATCCTCAATAGATATCAATATGTCAACAGGTAAGCGACCTGTTGGTAGTGCAACACGCATATGTACGTGCCCTACCAGTAGTAAAACTCGTGTATGTACGTGACCAGTCTGTACTACAGCCTGCGTATCACTTATGAGAATTTAGGGTTTTCTCTTCAAGTTGAACTCGGATCCTTTGCAAATTTCAATCATATTTTCTTTTGTCTTTCACTGTCCAGTCTGACCCATAACCAGTAACAACACATCCAATCTATCCAACAACTAACTCATGCTTCTCAACCATACAATATGAATGGTACTCATCATGTATAAACAACCAGTATACTATAGCAATCATATTAGCATCGAATCATAAGAGTGTTGCTCACTCCATCAACCAACACAGACCACATCACAACAACCATACAAAGAATGCCTTAAGAATTCACTACACAGAAAGCAAGAGTATCCATCAAGACAACAATGTAACCATACAAGAGTATCAGTGGTAGATCTGAGCCCATAGAATGAATATTTGGAACTTGCTTCAGTCTCAAGAGCCTATCATCAGCTCAACCACAAGTCTTCATGACTTCATCCACTGTACGTGCACTGTCCTCATTCATCCCACGTATGTACGCACCTTGTCTCACTACAGCCCGCGTATACCTCAGAAACTAGGGTTTCTGAACTTCCGATACTTTTTCCATCATGATCTCAGACTTGTTGAAACTTTGATGCATCCATGAGATCCTCCAGATCTCCTCTCTCTCAAAATAGATCTTCAATACATGCTCAAGAGATTCACACAAGATATATCCAAGACATGTTTTCACAAGAGACCCTTGCCTCTTATTTATACTCTCCAAGTAGCTTCTTTAGAGGCATCTTCTAGGTCACTTAACCCACTTCTAGGTCACCTTACCCATATCTAGGTCACTTAACCTATTTCTAGGTCACTTAACCCATTTTCCTCATTTTTAGGGTTAACCACTTTCCATAATTAGAAAGTTCTCCATTTAAATATTCCTCCTTGACTTTGTCACTCTTCTTTATCATTTAAATAATAATTTCTTATTTTAAAGATCTTTGACTTCTTTGACCTTTTGGGGCTTCAAGCCTACATATGGGGGTCCTTCATCTTCGTAGGGCCGTAACTCTCAAACCATGAGGAGTTATGTGACATTCCACATACCAATGGAAATGGAATGACAAGCACTATCCATCTAGGATAGTTTCACCAACAACTTCAATGATATTCATCTCATTATTCCACATATAAGCATGGGTTCTCCAACCATACTTCTAGGATAACTCAACCGTAAAGCGTCTTCCCATGAGGGATTTCACCATAAGGGGACCACTTTGGATTTTATCCATTTGTGAACCTTATCAACCATGATAAGACAATAATGATTCATCTTTACATCAATCCAACAATGCAACATATACCAATGAAACACATCAATCCATCTACATCTATGCATCATGTATAAATGACAACTCATTGATCTATCTTCATCTATGCATCATGACAACATATGACTATGATTCATACTTCATCAATATAATATGATAGGACATAAACCAAACCTTTGACCTTTGACATCAACCAATCATCCTTTGGCATCAATCAATCCCTTGACATCAATCCTTTGACATCAATTATTTAAACCTTTGGCATCAATGACAACATGATCCAACATTCTCCCCCTTTGGAATTGATGGCAATATCAACATTGATGTCAACATGTAGACAAGGCATGCTCTACATCAATAGTCATCAATCACATCAATGTGACTATCTCTCCACATCAGTAATCATCAATCACATCAATGTGACTATCTCTCCCCCTTTGACATCAATGGAAAAGGATCATTCTCCTCTTGGGGCTGCTCCCCTTGCTTGAACTCTTCTTGGGTTTTCTCCCCCTGCCTAAATGCCTTTGATCTTCCTCTAAATAATCTCTCCCCTTTTGAACAAGGGATATCACTCTAATGTAATGCTGAAGATACATCTCTCATGCTCCCTCTGTGACCATTTCTCCCCCTGGAATTATTCCTCTGTGTTATTTCTCCAAATATAGGGCTCTTTCCTAATATGCATCTGATAAATATCTCCTCCTAGAATCATGGGAAGAATAATGAATCCCCCTATGGGTATGTCTCCCCCTATCTTCTCTTCAAAATAAACAATATTCTACCATATGACGATCCTTGGACCTATCCATGCATCAAACTCATGCCACAAAACATCATGAAGAAAAATATATGTCAATGAATGAACAAATACATCATGTACCAAAACATGTGTCAATAGTATACCAATCATAAGCCTCCATCAACATGCCAACCATGTGCATCTACCAATATGCCAACCATGTGCATCTACCAATATGTCAATCATGTGCATCTACCAATGGTGTACTTTTATCCAAGTGCTATCATCCAAACATATACCATCTATGAGTGTACCATCATGCACTAAACATGCATCACCACTTGTACCAAGCAATTACATCAACCATGCACCAATAACAAAATGAATTCTCATACATGTATGTCAAATCCACCACAAAACATGTGCCAATCAAACTGCTAGTAGGTGCCTCTACCAATGCACTGGAAGTGTACCAATCATGCATCAACTATAGATCAATCTATGACTCATCAATGATGTACAACATGATAACCTCATCAACTCACAAACTACATGTCCCAATATGTAGTCCAACCATATGCCAAATACATATCCATCAAAATACATCATAAGATATATCACATAACCAAGGTACCATAACTTCACTGTCATAACCAACATTGTTCTTCAACAAAAAAATGACTCAATCAATACTCATGGGTTAGTGCCATGCATCCAAGATAGCCTTTTATTTTACATCATCACTTTACATAATCCAATATGTAATCATGAAAACCTACAGCAAACAATGTCAGAACCTGCAACAAACTATGCCAGACCCAACAACACAGAGTTATACCATCACATCAAGTTGCAACCCATGTGCATAGCCCTTTTCACTAGGCTTTACCACAGATATGTGTCTTGCTGCACAGATAGATCGCATATGTACGTGACCTATTCAAGGTTAGCATGTGTATGTATGTGACTGTTACCACTGTCACCCACGTATGCTTCATTAGATGACACACTTGAGCTTCCCTCAAGGATTCCATTCTTCTTTGGTTGTTCAGTCTTCTTCACCCACTTCTGAAGGTGTCCCTGCTTCTTATAACTTGAGCTTTGAGCTTCCATATTTTCAAAGATGTCTCCCTTTCTTACTTCATTCCTTCTTATATTCATGCTATATGAATTCCTCATCATGTACTTTCATCTTGTGTTCTAGCAATCTTGGGATTTGTGGCCAAATCCACTACAACTGTAGCATGTCATGTTGTGATAGTGAACAACAATGTGTCCTACTTGATCACATCTCCAACACCTTATGGTGTTATGAAATATTCCATTATCTCTCCTTGCATAATATCTACATTCCAAATCTTTGTGACCATATTCATTACATGAATAACATTGACCATGAAAAACACTTTCATACCTTTGCTTTGGTGTCCATCTTCTTTGAGGTGTAAGGATGGATTCTTGATGTCTTCCTTGCTTTGTTCTTTTAAAACTTTCCTTCCATTGTGTAGATGGTTGAATTGCAACATTATATTCATCCTTTGAGAGTGAGGGACTTACCTCATGCTTCTTTGAGGTGCTTGCTTCAGCACGTGTAGCTTCTCCCTTGTGTCCAAGACCTGATTTATCATTTGGTGATCTTTGACTTTCCAAGATCTCATTGAAGATTTGTGAGCTATTCAAGAATTTTTTTGACTTTTCTACTTTCTTTCTAATATCAACAACTTCATATTCTAGCTTATGACATGACTCTTCCATTTCATTTACTTGATTCTTCAATAGTTCCTCTACCCTTTTGGCTTCTTCAATTTGGGTCTTGAGATGGACAATAATTTCAAAACTTTTTCTTATCTCATCATCTACCTTCTTATCTTCCTTTTCATTATTTAGTCTTGTGATCTCTTCTTCTTTTCCTTCTAATTGAGTCTTATTACTCTTGTATTGTTCTTTGAGCATTTCCTTTAACTTCAAGGTGTGCATTTGACTCTTCTTAAGAAACCTTTTAGTGTTATCCGAAAGATAGATATAGTCTATATAATAGTGGTCATTGTTATATTCATATAGACCCTCTTCAACTTTCTTTTGAAGTTCTAATAGTTCTTCTTCTATTCTTTCCATAGGATAACTACCATCAAACTCTACACAAACTATTTCTAGATTTTCTTCTTCGCTTGTAGAGAAAAAATCAACTTCATCACATTTTGAATTATTGCAATCAAAGGTTTGTGGAGATTCTTTACCTTCATTTGAAATGTCTTCAGGATCATCACATGTTTCTTTGCCTTCATTTGTCTTGATGGATTTTTCTTCAATAGATCTATGTGGATATATATCAAAGAGTTGTTCATGACCATGAATACACAATACAAAGTGGACATACGCCATATTTTTTCATAGTCACGAACAAGACACAATGGATTCCAATCTCAAAATAAACTAAAGATATCTATATACAATGGAGTACAATTTGATCTTCCATGATCACTGAAGTCATATAGGTATTGGTCCAATGAAAGACAACAACATATATAGGATGCTACTACTATAATATGGAGGTCTTCTACACTATCTATCGAAGGTGCAAGCCTATATCACGTGAATAGAGGAGTTGAGGTCAAACACAATGAGACTTTGTTTGTTTACCGGTCATTAAGGTATATTGTTAACAAACACGAGACAATCCATCGATAATGAAAGTAGGTGTCAAGGCACCGAGTACATTCCACAAGTGTGAATAAGGGTGTTGAGGTAGAACACTTGAATAATCCATCGATCAAGAGACAATGACGTATTCCCAACTATCGATGATGGGAGAACTTGCCACTGATGACTGCAAGCCTTTAGGTACTCATAGGACTCTAGGTCTCATTTCCATAATAAATTATCTGAATTCGATGGAAGGAGACTCGCTGAAAGGAGAGCATTAAGGCATCTCTCACCATCCAACACAAGGTACAAAGAAATAGCTTGATTATTAGGAGGAGATCAGATGAATAGGATTTTCACGAAACAATGGCCATGTGCATCTCTCACATGCACCAGATGAAAGTAGTGCATGAAAGAGACCCTATGAATAGCAACCAATAAGGAAAACTTCTAAAAAAGGAGAGAAAATGACCAATAGGGCTAATGGAATCCAAGACACTAAACAAATCCCAATGTGTGAATAGATTTATTGTCGTCGAACACAAGGGAAACCCCCCAATCATCGACTAATGAGGAGATGTCATGTGTTGGGTTCAATGTTACCTACCAATGATGAAAGTAGGCCCAGGGTGCAAGGTAGGACAAAATATTCATGTGATTCTGAGATACACTGAGGGTATGGCCAACATACAAAGTCAAAAGTTCTGATAAATGGTTGACACGGGCTTTAAAATTCCTTTGAACAAGTGCACGAGACATATGGATGACTTAGGAAACACAGACTTGATAACGATCATTGATAAAATTTTGTGACATAGGGGGCATCAAAAAAATATCCATAGGGACTGGAAGAATAACCAGTCGGAGGAGTAAACTCTAAGTAATGAGCTCAACTTCCTAAGGTCATACTAAGACAAAAATTTGCATGAAAATGGACTCAAAATTTTGTGTTATGTTCAAAGGCGACACAATTGTTGCTATTAAGAGATAATATTTTTTCCCACCTGTCTTTTTTTGGTTTTCATAGGACAAGAAATGTTATGATACAGGAGAGGAAACGTGTGTCGCAAGTAAGAAACTAGTTCCAAGCAGTGGAACATACCTATGCTCAATGCAAGGAAGTGCATGTACGACATGGACACTCAAGGGTATGTTTCCTACATGATTAAAGGGTGTCAAGATGCAAAGGATATATGGAAAGCACTGCTTGGCTAGTGATACAAATTGATGAGGCAAGAGGCTTAGAACGAGAAAGCATGAACCAACAATAGGCTCAACAATGCAAGGAAGATGATGGAATGCAATTACAACTTCACTAAAAAATGTTCTCTTTCATAGATTTAGTCCCCTAGGCCCGAAAAAGTATAAAATAATACCCAAGAGAACTCTTATATCCAATGGTGACTAGAGTATTCATTTTTTATAAGTAGTCTACTTGGTCCAGAAAAGGGTTAAACTTATACCAAATAGACATCCTTTCAAAACCATTTAAAGCGTGTGAAAAATACAAGTTCACTCGACAATATTTTCATTTTTTTAGGAGTCGAAAAAAAGATTAACAAAGACTCATGGATGTTTTTCTAAGAAACATATCATGTGGGAGGCCAGGGCTCCCATGCAGGACTTCTGTCGAAAGACAACAACTCACTGGTATCTAGAAAAATCTTGGGAGAACCCAAAGCTTTCCAAGATTAGGAGGATAGAATACTTGCATAGGATCCTTCATCTACAATACATCAACGAACACCCATTATCTAGAAGGGTGCAGAAGAAGGAAGGTGAGGCTCTACAAGATCATTCCAATAAAAGGAAACCATCCTAGAACTTGGAGGGAGCATATTCTTAGAGAGTAGAATTCTCCCTTGTTCAGAAGGTACAAAACTAGAAATTCTAAGAACATGGTCGAAAGATGCATCACACCCCAAAAGAAGAGTGGGATTGATCGAATATTTCATTGTAAATGTCACTTCCTTAGACTTGTCACTCTCCAAGATAAAATTTGGATTGACCGATGATTTAATTGGCATGACCACTTATTCAACCACTAGTTGAACAATATGTGAGACAAAATGGTCAAGAGACACATCACTCCCTAAAACAAGAGTTTCATTGGCCGAAGATTGCATTGGCATGACCATTGTATCAAACAAAGAAGGATTAGAATGTTGGGAAACCAAAGACGACTCAGAATCCAAAGGGCCACTAGAAAAGGATCATGGTTCTTGTACCACAACAGTAGCAGGGCATAAGTGAGTTAGGTGACCTCCTTTGTAAAGTCTACAAAGGAACTTGGGCTTACATCCTATACATCTAGGATTCTCAATTGTATCAATGCCCCTAACATGAATTGCAGTGGCTAGTGACATGATCCCAGCATGACTTGTAGAGGCTAGTAGAATATCTCCAACATGACTTGCAAATTTGTGACTTAATGCCAATATGAATCTTAGTGATTGGACTTGTTCTTTCATCATGACTTGCAGCGGTTGGTTGCTGCATCAAAGACCATGGTCCCAAGAAAGACTGGTTTGGAGATATCGTGGGCCAAGCATGGTTCTGGTATACATTATGGCCCTGCTCAGTAGGATAGTATCCTCCTCCAAATTGATTCATAAATGGTTGTAATGGAATCATCACACAGGAAATCGCTTGCGAGGAGAAAGAAACATGATAAGGGTTACTCATGTGAGGATATACGTTCCCCACATATGAAGAAACTTCATGCAAGGGGTTTCCCATACTATAAAAATGTCTCCCTCAGGATGAAAAACCAGAGGTCAGAGGGAGGTTTTCCATGAGAAAAGAATTCATAGGAACCAACATAGAGGAAGAAGGATATATGGACGGGATATAGGACGTAAATTGATCACCCAATTGACGTCAACCTCCCCTCCAACTCCTTTGGGGCTGACGCGACCTCCTGGTCTAGGATCGTTCGATGTGCTGGGTCAGAGTGACTATTTAGATTCCTCACTGGAACCTGAATCTTCTATCACAGTTCCTTCCTTTTGTGGAGCAGGTTATGTGGCACCCACAGACCCTCTCCCTAGCATTTTAAAAATTCAACATCAATAGCACTAGTTGTCTATGCTAGGCTTCCTCCTCGATGTGACCATAGACTATTGTTGTGGGCCCGCCCCCTTCACGACCCTGTGCTTAGGGACTTTTGCAAGAGACTTGCTCCTCTTTCCCAATTTTTGAATCAACGAATACTTCGGGACCAATCTACGGTCCACGTTCCTCTCGCGAACAACAACTATGATCACTTACGCGAACTTAGACTTCACGAGTTCCTGTCTTGGGTGTTCCCTCCTAGAATTTACTGAACTGTGTAGAAATCTACCATGTGTCCTCTAGATACAATGGTCCATAATGAAATCTCTCTTAGCGACTTCATGAATATATTTGTTTTATCCCAGCAAACCTTACGAAGTTCCTCCTCCCAAACCTCTCAATCTTCTGCCACCTATCCTCTCCTCAACGATGTATGATCTCTTCATCTTCAGGACTTTGGCCAGTTCCCAACTCTTTTGCACACTTAGTGCAAATTCTACTTTCAAGACTTAGGTTGTTCTCGAAACTCCTTTTGCACTCCTTGCATAATTCTGCGCATACTTCCTTCTACGACTTTGCTCAGCTTGAAAACCTCCAAGGTTCCTAGTTCCCTTGCATCCTTCATTAGTCTTCTCATTCCTAAGCTTGTAATATGGACTTACAACACCTTGGGTGCACTCCTTGCACTTGTCTCAGTTCTTCGACGGCTTCTCCCTTTTCCTTATGGAAAGCTTTAAGGCATCTCCTTTCCTTTGTCGACGCACTTCTTGCAAAGCCTTCCTTCACCAGAATTTTCAACAATTTTGGGGTTCTCCAACACCTCCAACCATGTTGCTTCTGTCCACTCTCGCACTAACTCAATGCCCTCCTGGTAGAGTGTTTCAGAGTGTTCAGTAACTCTGAGCTGTTTTTTCTCTCACACAGTCTTTCTTTCCAAGGAACTTAACCGCCTTGAAATTTATTCCTGAGTCTGTAAATTAATCTGGTGTTCCCTCCTAGAAGCTTCACTTCTGACTCCACTGAGTTTACATATGCACTCCTTGCGTCATATTACAGAGTTTCCTTGCTTTATCGTGCACTCCTTGCACTTAGACTAGAGAACCAGAATTAACTCAACACACTCTCAGATAGGAAATTGTATCTCTATCCCTGCAGACGATTTCTAACATTCATCTACAATTCAAAAACATGAAAATAACATTCATAACACAACATCCATTACACAGAAACGTAGAACAGGAAAAACTGTCATTTTCTATTAATGGTGGAGTCCGAGCTACAACTGAGTATCGACTCTCTGTATCTCTCCCTATAATCCGACCAACTCATCTAACTTCTGATCTACAGCCAACCCAACATTACTTTGGAAACTATACATCAATTTATACAAGAGGGTCTCAATGAACTTCCCTCGCAAGCTAAACTAGTGGTGTCAAATCACCATCCCTAATGTCTATCAAACAGGAAAATTACAATTATGGCTATCTTCTCTGAATCGAATGTAGATCCATTCTTTCGTCAACTACTTAATCGCTACTTTATCTCCAGCTTGTGAAAAAGAACAATTTCGCTCCTTCTAGCTTATCTTCATAAAATGCCTAGATCTCACCTTGGATTCTCGAGGAAAAATGAAAGGGAACCACCTCTCCTTCCTTGAATGTGCATCACGCGTGAAATATGACTGACGCATGCTAAGGTGGAGGGATTATCCTGCATCATACTCCTCGGATACGAAAATCATGAGCTTTCCAACGTTGTTGAAATCCTCCTGGATCCCAAACTTTCTCTTGGAGCTGTCTCTTGGATCCTCTACCTCGTTGCTCCTGCTCCTGCATCATCCTCGTTGCTCGTGTAGTTTTCCTGTTTCCCAGATTCCTTATGCTAACCAATTCCTCTATCGACTCCAACATCATCTTCCTTATCTTCTGAACCACTTCGTCCAACTGCTCTATCAACTGACTTTCCTTCTTTAGATTATCTTGTTGCATTCCTCCCTTGTTCATGGGAAAATCATGCTGATTTCCCAAGTCATCTTGTCCATATCTTGTGGCCTTGCCTTAACACTCTGTTGCATCCTCCACTTATGAAGTCTTCATACTAAACTGTCGTTCAACTAATTCCTCTGACAGATTGACCCCTGTCATTCCCTCGACTGGTTCTGTTCCAGTTTTGACCAACTGCAACTCATGTTGGTGTATCTCCTCTGGCATGGATATTCCTCGAAAACCACCTTCTAGTTTTGGATTACCCAACCAATCCTCCAGTTCCTTTAACTCCAATTCCCACTAGTGAGTAACTCAACTGAGCGTTACCCTTTTGTTGGGACAAACATCAATATATATTCCTCTTCTTTCATGACATTCTCAGCTTGATGTCTCCCTATCGCATCTACAACATCCATGCTATCCTTTCCTCGGTTGCTTGGTAGGAATATCTCGACTCCTCCAATTATCAGAATTCTCCCCTGATCCTTCTCTTCGATGGTGGAAGTTTGCAACTTCTCATCATCTTCATTCACATGGCTCGCAGCTCTGCATGAATCTCCATTTGATTGAGGTATTCCTTTTGCCTCATCTTCATCTATCAACATCCCCTGACGTGAACTCTCAGCTGAGCTCATCTCTTCTCCCTTGCCCTCCTGGAAATATGGGATGTCTCCTCTTCCCACCTGGCAGTTTATGAGATCCAATGATCCCTTCTCATTGCCCACCTAGCAATCTATGAGACTCTTGCTAGATCTCTCTCCCTTATGACTGAGGTTTTTTGCATGCCCCAGCCACCTTTTTAACTTTTGTTGCTACCTCCTGGCCAACAACTTCTGAACAGGCCATCTGGTTGTTCTCTTCAAAGGCCATTCGTACCTCTAGTGTACCTTTGACTCCTACTGCATTTTGAATGCAAGCTCCTCCATCTGTGCTCAGATTTCACTGAGCTCCTTGTCCATCTCCTCTTTTCTCTTCTGTGAACGGACTTCCCCCTGACCATGCCCATAGATTCCAAGGACCATCTCGCTTCACTTGCAACCCACCTGGCTGTTTATCAATGGTTGTACACCTTGCAACACTTTCAACAGAGCATCACACTATGTCCCCTTTGCCTACAATCTGTATACAAAACAAGATCCAATACCACTCTGGTGGTATCAGACTATCTCCTTTGTCTCCTCCTTCACCTGCTATCTACGGGTGAAATCAAGCTCTGATACCACTCTGACGTCAACCTCCCCTCCAACTCCTTCGAGGCTGATGCAACCTCCCATTCTAGGATCGTTCCATGTGCTGAGTCAGAGTGACTCTTTAGATTCCTCCCAGGAACCCAAATCTTCTATCACAGGTCCTTCCTTCTGTGGTGCAGGTTATGTGGCACTTACAGACCCTCTCCTTAGCGATTTCAAAATTCAACACCAATAGCGCTAGCTCTCTATGCTAGGCTTCCTCCTCGATGTGACCATGGACTATGAACATGGGCTATCCCCCTTAGCGACCCCATGCTTTGGGACTTTCGCGAGTGACTTTCTCCTCTTTCCCGATTTCTGAATCGGTGAATACTTCGGGACCAATCTACGGTCCATGTTCCTCTCGCGATCAACGGCTATGATCACTTACGTGAAATCAGACTTCCCAAGTTCCTGTCTCAAGTGTTCCCTCCTAGACTTTCCTGAACTACATAGAACTCTGCCATGTGTCCTATGGATCCAACGGTCCACAACGAAATCGCTCTTCGCGACTTTGCAAAGATCTTTGTTTGCTCCTAGAAAACCTTATGAAGTTTCTCCTCCTGAACCTCTCTATCTTCTACCACCTGTCCTCTCCTCGATAATGGATGATCTCTCCATCTTCGAGACTTCGACCAGTTCTCGACTCCTCTGCACACTTAGCGCAAATTCTCCTTTCGAGACTTAGGTTGTTCTCAAAACTCCTTTTTCACTCCTTGCAAAATATGCACAGACTTCCTTCTATGACTTTGCTCAGCTTGAAAACTGCCAAGGTTCCCAGTTCCCTTGCATCCTTCAATAGACTTCTCCTTTCTCTCCTGGCAGTCCCTCGCTCTACTTCTTGAGCTTGTAATATGGACTTACAACACCTTGGGTGCACTCCTTTCACTTGGCTTAGTTCTTCGATGGATTCTCCCTTTGCCTTATGGAAAGGTTTAAGGCATCTCCTTTCCTTTGTCGACGCACTTCCTGCAAAGCCTTCCTTCACCAGAATGTTCAGCAATTCTGTGGTTCTCCAACACCTCCAACTTTGTTGCTTCTATTCACTTTCGCACTAACTTGATGCCCTCCTAGTAGAGTGTTTCAGAGTGTTCAATAACTCTGAGTTGTGTTTTCTCTCACACAATATTTATTTCCAAGGAACTTAACCGCCTTGAAATCTCTTCCTGAGTCTGTAAATTAATCTGGTGTTCCCTCCTAGAAGCTTATCTTCTGACTCCACCGAGTTCAGATACACACTCCTTGCATCGGCTCATAGATTTTCCTTGCTCTGACACGCACTCCTTGCACTTAACCTAGATAACCAGACTTAACTCAACACACTCTCGGATAGGAAACTGTATCTCTATCCCTGCAGATGATTTCTAACATTCATCTACAATTCACAAACATGAAAATGACATTCATAACACAACATCCATTACACAGAAACGTAGAACAAGAAAAACAGTCATTTTCTATTAATGGTGGAATGCCAAATTACAATGGTGGAGTCCGAGCTACAACTGATTCTCGGCTCTCTGTATCTCTCCCTATAATTCGACCAACTCATCTAACTTCTAATCTACAGCAAACCCAACATTACTTTGGCAACAATACATCAATTTATACAAGAGGGGATCAATGAAACTCCCTCGCAATCTAAACTACTGGTGTCAAATCACCATCCTTAATGTCTATCGAAAGGGAAAATTACAACGATGGCTATCTACTCTGAATCTGATGTAGATCCATTTTGTCGTCAACCACTTAATGGAGACCTTATCTCCATCTTGTGTGAAAGCACAATTTCTCTCCTTCTAGCTTGTCTTCATTAAATGTCTAGATCTTGCCTTGGATTCTTGAGGAAAAATGAGAGGGTGGCGCCTCTCCTTCCTTGAATGCGCATCACGCGTGAAATTTGACTGGCACGTGCTGAGGTGGAGTGATGCTCCTGCATCACCATTTGAGAACTTTCTCCTGGAAAAGTGAAGCTAGGATTGGGTCCATAGGAAGGAGGATTCCAACCTCCTACCATAGGAGATGTTTGAGGGATATGAATCCCACCTAACAAAAAGGGATAATAAGGAGGCATCGTGCCCCCATACCCAAAACTAGGATTCACATAATATGAGGAGACAGAGGATAACAAGTGTGAAGTCATGTCTGGCATAACAAAATAGAAAGGATTAGAGGCCCAAGGCATTGGATGAGAACTATTATTCAGTGTACCAATTTCAAATACAAAAGGATTCGTCCACATGGACTGAGCAGAGACCATGGGTAGGCTAGCACTAACTGGGGGAGTCACATGGGCTCCACCAACCATAGCAGTCAAAACTCACGATGCAATACAAAATCCTAAGGCCAAATAATAATCAAAGAGAACACTCCTAAATGAAGCTAAACACCAATGCACACAAACAAGATATGATGGTTGAAAGGGACCTCCCGAACTAAAGTAGGTATTCCTTGCCCAAGAGGGGTCTGAGACTCCACAACAATAGAGTGGAGGTGTCAGAATTAGTTATAAAGACCCTCGTAGGCTTCATATCACAGTTGGTCAGATTCCTCTAGAGAGCAAATCCTCCATAAATTATATGTGTTTTCTGATCCCTTATCTAACTCAGGGTACCTGCAGAATAACCCCTGCAAGTAACCTATGTGGCTACCTATGTCAATCAACTAAATTCACCACGATATAACTAATGCTCAGGAGAGCAGTCGCAAGTGTGGTCCACTGTATGGGTAGGGTAGAAAATCCCGAAATCTCAAAAGCATCACCTCTCATGGAGGTAAAGGTACTAGAAAGACCCACATATACGAATAGAACCCCAGAAATATCTCTGACGCTAGGAAGGTATTAGAGGGTTATCTCTGCAACCAAATTCGTGCGACCTCGTTCTTAACTCTGCTGTGAGAGGAGCCTCCAGAGGACACCAATTATACAACATGTTTTAACACTCCCAGGTCAGACACATATGTTTAGTTTTATAGCCTTGGAGAAGTTTACTCACAAAATCCTATTCCAAGGCCCTAATTTCTATACTTGTTTGTGTACCCTAAAAAATAAAATCATTTCTAATCAATTTTAATTATTCAATGTTAATTTTAATGTCTTCTACTTACTCAAGAGGTGCGATCAAAATTGATGGTATTAAGACTCGGAATATAAAAATAATAAAACATAAAAACACTTCTAGGTACTAGTCTTGAATTTCAAAAAGATGGTATGCTTCTAAATGCACTTTTCACAATGCAATCTCTACAACTTCAATGAAGTGCAATCTTTCCAAATGCATCAAAATCGATGCAAAGTAATCAAAAGTGCAAATTCCATAAGTACAATGCAAGTAAGAAAATATTTTTGTATTTTCGAGATAATGAAAAGAAAATGCAAGGACTGAATAACAACCTCAAAGGCAGGCCCCGCTGCAAGAAAAAAGAGACAAGCCAAGAAGGATACCAAGAAGAAAACACTCAGACCAGTATGCAAGGACAACCAAATGAGAAAGATGACACGAAAGGAGTTCGCCCAAAAATTCAACAATAAAAATGATTCCTATCACTATGTAGGAACTTAACAGTCAGAATAGGGACCCAAGAAGACTCAGCAACCAGTAGAACTTACCCAATAAACACCAAACTCAACTAGAAAGACTTAAGATATGATGTACCTGCTTGTTCAGGGAACAAACACGTATATACGCTCCTTAAACACAGACACCTCACGTATGTATGTGAATGTTAAGGGAAAAATCGTGTATACCAAGCAGAACACTGTCAAGGAAAGGGTTAAGCCAAGAAACTTAGATGCAAGGAAAAATACAGGCTTTCAAGCAACATGCGACAAGGAAACTCAGGAAAACAAAGAGAAAATCAAGGAGAAAAACAATCAATACCCCCAAAAAGGAGATCTCCCCAGTGGAGTCGCCAATTCTGTTATGAGGGAAATCTCTCTATGGATAGAGGAAAACCACAACAGACGAAACGACACTCATAAATAAACTCTAATATCAAATATGCTATATAAAATAAATTCTAACAAGATAAGGCTAAAATACTACCTCGTCCAAATGTTCGAAGAATACCATCATTGAGCACACGAGCCAAAGCTTTATACTTTCAACTTGTCCTCAACAACCAAGATACGCAAGCATATGGTGATAATATATAATGTCAGCATATAAATTAGCATAATCCATTAACATACATAACAAATATGTCCATGGAAAGTAATTCAAATATTTGCAAGATATCAATTGGACGAGAAAAGAGTATTTCTATTAAAGTAATCAACAAAAGTACATAGGTGACAAACTTCTGTAATGACACATATCAGAACCGAGAAACTAAGTCCCTCCAGTTAGGCCTCCACCACTTCAATCCTCCGTAAAGGCAAGCTCACATGTAGGAGTCAATGAGGTTCTCCATCACAAAGTAAGAAGAGCTTGGGGGTTGAACACAAGAAGTTTAGACTTTCAAGGACAAAGGGATGCAGACTCAATATGAAGTGAAATTTCTCTAGAGTGTCTTTTCTCTCCAAGTTCCATTATTAATTAAGCTCGGATATGGCTCAATTTGTAGCCTCCAAATGGAATTGAAGGGTTGAGTCAGAGCGTTTCCAGTATATGGAAGGTCAAGGATCATGGATCTCGTGACATGGCATGGAAACCCGACATAATTTTTAATTTTGATCACCAAACTCGATGTACGTGGGTTGAGTGGAGCAACTTGCACATATGCTTGTTGTATAACTGATAGGGTGCGTATATGTACAAAAATGTGTATTTTATCTCTAGAGTGAACAAAAATGGGACTTCAAGTCTGCAGAGGGAAATGGAATGCCATCCAAGCAAGCTGCATGGAGCGAGGAATTTTTTTATGTAACACCAAGAGTAAAACATAACACATAATTTAAATAAATCTAGAACCATCACCAGTACTAAGCTTTAATCCAAACTTGAAATACTCTGCCAACTAATCAAGATACTTGGAGAACCATAATTAATGCGTTTGACTGGGAAACCTCATTGATCCAACCATAATTCATTTAACCATTTCGAATCTAAAATTGCCAAGATTTGTCAAAGGGTCATGTTTGAACCTCATTTTTTTTTATTTTTAAGAACACCACTTCAACCAGGTTCAATTTCTAGGTTTCAAATGTTTAATCTTTCCAACATAACTATAATACGAAACCCATTTCTCATCTCACAAAGTGTAGCATAAAAAATCATTGCATGACTGAGTCTTGAGTCAAATAGCACTAAGGACAGAAAAAGCCCATGAACACAATCCTTTAAAGAACCACATTGTTCCCAAAACCCCCAAAAATGGCAACAAATTAAAAGAACTCAGGTTCGAGTCTCATGTATACAAACCAAGAGCATCCAGATTATCATTTCTTTTAAAACTGATACAAAAAGTTGTAAAATGAAGGTTGCGTGAAAAAAACCATCGACAAACAACCATTTTTAATTTGTTTTTTTCTTCAAGTAATGATAAAGTAGGGGAAAATAAAACATTTATGCACATAGTCATGCAAACCAGAACCATATTTGATCATTAATACAAACAAATTTACTGTAAAAAATGTAAAACAAATTGTTATCTCATACCTTGCTTCAAGGCACTTTTATACCAGTGATGAAAGTCAAGTTCATTATCAAAACTGATAGGTGTGAGGGTTTGGATTAATAGAGCTCATAGCTCATTTTATCAACCTTCAACAACACAAATTACCAAAATCCTTGGTGAAATGAGATTGATAGTGCGTAGGACTGTGGAGTAAATTCCAATGTCCTGGCGCTTTCAATGCATGGCCAGCTCGACAATGTCGCCAACCCAACAATCCATATCAATATATGCCAAGTTAACAATCTAAACCCTCAAAGCATGCGAGCTTTCCCTCATATCAAATATAATAAACATCGAGTTTGTTTTTCATAACGTCAAAATAAACCATATCATGAATTAATATACCACATGCAATATCAACTAATTCAGGTGGCACTATATCATATGTGCATTAACCATCAAATGCCAATGATGACCTGTGGGATGTTTGCATATGTTAGCTATAACCAAAGTCATGAATCGTGTATCATGGTATGACCATATGTTTATTGCAATGAACATCACTTTCTTTAGTGTCACTTCAATAGGATGTCTTAGTAATTGAACCCAAAAAATTTTAATGCGCCCCTCATATCTATAACATATGCTCATCAATTTTGTAGTTAAAGAATAATTCATTTTCAAAATATTATAATGTAATGCCCAAGATAATAAAGTTTCATAATAATACTTTTACAAAATACTAAATCTTATAGCTTTGATATGTTTGTTTACAGGGCACTTATTTATTTTTCCATGGAACTCAACAACATGTTTGCATTCTTAGTATGCATGGATCATACACCATTTTTTAATTTGAAAACTAACCTTTTATGTGGTTTGAAGATATATGAAACTTTTTGAAGAGACCATCAAAACTACTTAATGAAATGACATTATTTCGTCTTAAATAAACCTCAAACCATTCAACATAATATAACATTGTTAACATTGTTGAGTGTTACATCATTGCAAACATAATCTTCTGTTTAGGAAAATCTTAAAAACCAATACTTTTGCATTTTCTCCTTGGGGACCCCACCTATTAGCTATATAATATATAGTTATAGGCTTCATAATAATTTGAGAGATTTTAAATATTAGGTGACGATATTTAGAGTCAACAATGCCTATGGATGCTTTATTTCTCTGTCAATGGGTGACTAAGTGTATATATATGTCATCTATTTTAGTACTTCCATTATTTATCATGAGTATGATTATGTTAGGCAACCTTATTGATTTGATATTGACTTGATTTTCCATTATTTATCATGAGTATGATTATGTTAGGCAACCTTATTGATTTGATATTGACTTGATTTAGGTTGTGGTTTCTCAAATTTAATTGGTAGTCATCTTTTATTTACAAATTGAATTTGATAATTAATGATTGCCTCTCTCGAGTTAGGTTGTGGCTCCTTGGAAGTTGTTTTTTTATTTGACATTAAATGGTTGTATTTTTTATTTGATACCATGGGAAAACTCAATGCATATAAAATCTTGGCTCCATTTTTTATTTGATATAGTAGGTGTTCTTGACTCCTTTGATAATCTCCAATTCAATGCATATGACAACTTTATCCTTTGATACTTTCTTACAAGAAGGAAATAGAGTCTAATATTTCTAAGCTTATAAACTTCAATATTACTCTGATACCATGTTAGAAAATTGACTATACATCACATAAGAAATTAAAATGAAAAATATGAATACAAATAATTGTATTAATGACAAAGTCATGATTACATTAACATTAATACTTTTCTATTTGAATTATAAGTAATTTCATACCCTAAGTACATTTTTCCTTAATAACATATTAAACTAAAACCTATCCTATTAAATATTAAAGTCATCTATATAATGTATGTTTATTACATTACATATATTGAAGAGTTATACTCCAACTTACCACCCTAAGGCTAGTTTATATTTCTTATAAAACTATACATTTTAAAAGGTATATAATGGATGATGCAATACATGAATAATGTGTTGAAATGTTAAATGATTATAGCTTTCAAAACCATTTCTCAATAAGGGATGTCGAATAAAGGGCATTACATACTTTAGGGGAAGTCATATTTGAAGATGATTGATATGATTTTTAGGAATTATTTGTTGGAAATCACATTTGGTTACTTAAAAAATAAATGAATTAAAACATGTTAGATTTATATGGTCTTTATCATACTTTTCTAAACAAAGAAATTTAAAAATAATAAAAATCAATAATATGATTGCGATTTGATTGGTAAAGTCTATGAAGGTATACATACCCTACTCCCTTATGGATTTGAATTTGTGACTTTTTAGGAAGAAACTGGTGCAAACTCCCAACCCGCAGGTCGAGATCTGCTCACAGGATCGTTCAAATCTCCTTGAGCCAAAGTGGCTCTTTCGGATCCCTATCGGAACCTTCAACGAATCAATCCATAGGTCCTTATGAGTGTTCCCACGTAATCAAACACCAGGCATCACCAAATTCTCCTTGACCACAACAAAGTCACACCCTTCCTAATTTGGTCTTTCGGGTTTCGCAATATCGCGTTTTCCATTGTCAAGTTTCCAGCTCCTGAACCCGCCGAAACCCGAAATGTCGATTCTCTGAAATGTAGTCAGCAAAGGCTGGCTTCTCACAAAACTCTCCACCTATTCGGAGTTTCAGACTTTGCGAATCCTGATGCAAGGATTTCGTCTCTCCAACCTACGAGACCCCGAAACAGTCAACGAAGCTTGACTCCACTTGGCGACAAGTGTGCCACCTGTCTTCTCCGTTGTCCTCTATCTCTGACATGGATCCTTGCCACCTGTCACTCTTCCCGGTTTTCGGGAATTTCTCTCCCAAAGCGCTACCTTCTCCATTTCCTGACACCCAAAGTGTCGAAATCCCGAAACTCCCCTCCAATTCCTGTCGCAACTCGCAACTTCGGGACTTTCGTTCCACTGCGCTCTGGTCCTTGTCGTCAAGATCCTCGAAATACCGAAATGATCTGACGGCTTGTGCAAAACACGATCAATGGTCCACATTGATTCTGGATCCTCGAGTGATGAGTTCACCTGCCTCTAACCACCCTGCAACTTTTCTGGATCCTACAGTCCTCGTGGTTTTGTGAATTCTCCACAGAGAATTTCGACCGCTCGTTGCTCCTGGACAACTTCTGCGAAACAAACAAATGTTCTTTCACTTCTGAACTTTACTTCTACTGGATGACTTCGAACCTCGTCTCCCTTTGAAGTAGTTTGACCTCTGTCCTCCTTTGACTGTTCAAAGGTGTTATCCCTTCTGAGCTTTCTCTTGCAACTCAAGTCTTAAAAAGGATTCCTGCGTGCACTCCTTGTGGAAAACTTTAAAATACTTCTAAGTATTTGATTTCTTTGACTTTGTGCACCCCCTGCAACAACAGTCCTTCAAATCTCTCCTTTGGTTGATAAGTTATGAGCTTTCAACCAACCTGCACACACCTTGCACGACTTTTGTGCTTCACTTGCACTTCTATTGGAATGAGAACAACGGTATCCCTTCTGAGCTTTCAGAGATAAACTTTGAACCTTCATCAATGCACTCCTTGCGAATGTTTCACTGCACTCCTTGCATGAACTCTCACTCAGGAAGAGAAACAATTGAAACGCATTCACTCTCTCTCTCTGACTTCAAACATTCAACATGAAATCATACATACACCGCATAACATCATAACAATTGTATAATAGAGAGAATAAAACCACTGTAAGCATACCATTCAATAAATGTAAATAGTAAGCATCACAACACCATGAAAATTGAGTCAAAGCATCATATATTAATTCAAGCTTTTGTACATGGGATTTTCTACAGCTCTCTCTCTGCAACTCTCTTCTTATGTGCTATGTTAATAATACTATAATACAAGAATGAGGGTGTCTATATTCGTTTTCCCTCCTACTCTCTAAACTGTCTAATCTATTAATTCAAACCTACCTACTTTCATTAACTGGGCTTAAATGCCTTAATGTTTTACAGATGAGAGAAATCGCTCAAGATCTATCTACAACCTCCAAGACATAAATGCAAGTATGCCATATTTCTAACTATTACATTGATATCTGCTCCCTTAAACTTTTGAAACATTTCAAAATGTGAAAAATGTGTGTTGTGCTTTCCAGTTATCATTCGCCTCCATGCTCACTTGACTGCTTACGATGCTCCTGCATCATACTCCCTCGCTTGAAAATTTTCATGAACTCCTGTTCATGAGCTCTTGCATGGTCTGTCCATGCTTGTGAATTTCTACTTCATCTTCCCAGCTGGCATCTTCAACTACATGTCCCTTCCATTTGACCAATTATTCAAAATACTCTTTTCTCCTGGTCTTCCTGCTGACTCTCTTGTCAATTATACTTTCCATCTGTGGATTTTCAGCTACAGGCATTTGTTTAGTCCATTGAACTTCTGTTTGTTCATTCTCTGCCCTTGTTTCTTCAACTCTGTAAGGGTACAAATCTGCGACATTGAATATCGGTGAAATTCTGACCCCATAGGATAATTCAATCTCATATGTGTTTTCCCCAAGTTTCTTCACGACTCTGCATGGTCCAATCCTTTTCATCTTTAACTTATTATATGTTCCTCTCGGGAACCTCTCCTTTCTCAGATGTGAAAGAACCAGATCACCAACTTCAAATTGAAGTTCTTGCCTATGTTGATCTGCTCTGTGCTTGTACTCCTGATTTGAACTCTACAATCGCTCCTTAATTCGACTGTAAATCTCCTTCATCGCTTCTGCAAAGTCCTCTACACTAGCACTCCTTAATTCATTTTGTTCTGAATCTCTAAATTCCGAAACTCCCCTTGGCTACATTCCATATACAATTTGGAATGGACTCTTCCCTATGCTTCTATTGATCGAATCATTATAAGAAAATTCCGCCTATGGAAGAATGTGATCCAACTAACTGTGGTGTTCAGTCACTAGGATTCTCAGTAAATATCCCAATCTTTTGTTTACAACTTCTGTCTACCCATCCGTCTGAGGATGATAAGCTGAGCTAAAAGACAAACTTGTCCCCAGCTTCTTCCATAAAGTCCTCCAGAAATGTCCCATGAACTTGGTATCTCGATCTGAAGCTATACTCCTTGGAAAACCGTGAAGTCTGACGACTTCTTTGAAAAATAGGTTCGCAATACGATTTGCATCATTGGTTTTCTAGCATGGTATGAAATGTGCCATCTTGGAAAATCTTTCGACTACCACAAAGACATAATCACATCCTCTTTGCGTTCTTGGCAGCCCTAATACAAAATCCATGCTCACTGCATCCCACGACCTTTCTGGTATGGGTAATGGTTGGTATAACCCTATGTTCTACTTTCTTCCTTTAGTGTGCTGACAAATTCTACATCTGTCCACAAAATTCTTAACATCTGTCCTCATTCCTAGCCAAAAATACGAGTCATTCATCTTTGAGAACGTCTTATCTTGATCGAAGTGTCCGGCCAATCCTCCACTGTGTTTTTCCTTCAGCAAAATTCTCCCTCATGGAGCATTTTGGAATACATAGTTGATTTCCCTTGAATAATAATCTGTCCTGGATCATATATTCAGTCCATTGGCTTCTGTCCCTGAGAATTGGATTCTCATATGCCTCATATGCTTCCTTAAGATCTGGATCATCCCTGTACATCTCTTTGAGGTTATCAAAACCCAAAGTTCTGACTTTGAAGTCCTGCATAAGCAAACATTTCCTGCTCAAAGCATCAACAACTTTGTTAGCAGTTCCAAAAATATGCTTAATCACAAAAGTAAAATTTTGCATGTATTCAACCCATTTTTCATGCTTTTGATTCAACTTGTCCTGTTGAATCACAAATTGCAAAGCATGATTTCCGTTGTACAAAACAAACTCTTTAGGAACCAAATAATGTCTCCATTTCTTCAGCGCTTGTATGACAGCATAGAATTCTTTGTCATATGTGGAGTACTTAATCTTTGTTTCATTCATCTTCTTGCTGAAGTATGCAACAGGCCTATCATCTTGGCTCAAGACTGCTCCAATTGCGAATCCACTCGCATCACACTTGACCTGGAATGTCTTGTTGAAATCTGGAAAAAACAGAATTGGTTGCTCTGTGATCTTCTTCTTCAATAGATTGAAACTTTTCTCTGCTTCTTCTGTCCAATGAAAATATTTATGTCTTTTCTTTACCGTATCCATCATTGGTGCGCTAATCCCACTAAAATTTCGGATGAATTTCTTGTAGAAACTTGCCAAACCATGGAAGCTTCGAACTTCAAACACATTTTTTAGTGATGGCCAATTCTTAATCGCTTCTACCTTTTCCGGATCCATCTTCAGCTCATTTGCAGAGATAAAAAAACCCAAGTAAATGAGTTTCGTCCTCATAAATGATGATTTCTTCATATTTATTAGCAATTTCTCCTATTGTAACCTCCTCATCACTGTAGCTAAATTCTTTAAATGTTCTGCTTTTGTCTTTCTAAAAATCAATATATCGTCAAGATATACGATGAAAAATTTCTCGATGAACTCCTTCAGGAATTCATTCATCAATCTCATGAAAGTACCAAGTGCATTTGTTAAGCCAAATGGCATAACAAGCCATTCATACAGCCCTTCATTCATCTTGAATGATGTCTTCCATTCATCACCTTCTCTCATACGAATCTGATGATACTCACTTTTCAAATCAATCTTTGAAAAGAATCTTGCTCCACTCAAGCAATCCATCAAATCACCCATCCTTGGTAATGGGAATCTGTATCTGATGGTAATATTATTGATTGTTCTTGAGTCTCTACACATTCTCTAGCCTCCATTTTTCTTTGGGCTGAGCACTATTGGAACAACGCATGGACTCAAGCTCTCTCTAACCAATCCTTTGTCCATTAAATTCTGGACCTGTCTCTTAATTTCTTCATTCTCCTGTGGCGTCAATCTATACGCTGCTTTGTTTGGTAAACTGGCTCCAGGTATAAGATCGATGTGATGGCTTATACTCCTGATCGATGGCAACGAACGAGGTAGTTCGTCCACTACTATATCAGCGAACTCTTCCAGCAACTCCTAGATTTCCTCTGGTAAATCATCCACTCTTGTACTGGTCAAAACAATTCTAGGCTTCTTGGCCACAACAAATTGTGTGTCTTCCTTCTTCTTAACCTCATTAAGAAGTTCCTTCCCACTCATGAGAAGTACAATGTTTCTCACCTCTGTTTTCACTTCTTTATCTTTAATTGGCAACAACATGTGAGTTCTCCCATTTTTCTCCAGGGTGTATGTGTTCTTTCTCCCATCATGAACCACATTTATGTCATATTTATATGGTCTACCCAGAAATAGATGACAAACATCCATGGGAATGACATCACATAATATTTCATCCTTTTATCCTCCTATTTTAAATTCAACTAAACATTGTTTAGTGACATTTACCTGATGTCCTTTTTGTAGCCACGAAACTCTGTATGGGCTTGGATGTACGATAGTCTCCAGCTCCAGATTTTCTACCATCTTAGTAGAAACGAGATTTTCTGTGCTACCACTATCCATGATGACCTTGCATACCCTGTATTTGGTTTTGCAAGCAATCCGAAACAGTCTATTTCTTTGGGTTGGATTCTTTACCTCCTTCTCTAGCTTCAAGAGAACTTTCCTCATCATTAAGGATCTTCTGCCCTCAGCATCTTCTGCCTCAACATTCTATCCTTGTGCTTCGGCAATGTAAGTTTCACCACCTTCTTTCTTCCTATTTGGACACTCATAAGATTTATGTTCGTTTTTCCCACAGACAAAACATTTCACTTCACCTCCTCGGCCTCTTCCTCTTCCTCTAGCTCGAGGAAAAGTATTTCCATCAGCATACTGCCCTCTCTGTGAGCTTCCTCCTCTCCCATGCTGAGTTTGAGGTTTCTTCCCCTCTTCTTGAGGTTTCTGAGTTCTGTCTTGGGCAATTCTCTTGCCTCTGGCTTGAATTCTGCCTCGGCCTCTTTGACCTTTCTTTCGGCTCAGCTTTTCTTCAGCTTTCAGAGCCATCTGATAAGCATATTCTACATTCCGAAGGATCATCATGCTCATCTAATCTTGGATGTCATATCTCAGACCATTCATGTATCTGGCAACCTTTTCATCATCGCTTTCCCGATGACCTGCTCTGATGTTTATCATGTAGAATTCCTCAGTGTATTCCTTCACTGACATCATCTTTTGTCTCAAATTCTGCATCCTCCAAAACAAAGTAATTTGATAATCCTTGGGTATGAATTTGGCTTTCATCTTTGCAACCATTCTATCCCAACTCTTGATTTTCTACTTGTCTTTGCAACGTCCGTTAGCCTGCAGTTCATCCCACCATAGTGTTGCATGCCCTTTAAGTATTTTGACAGCATGTTTGAACTTCCTATCTTCCTCGACATCCTCATAGTCGAAGTATTTATCCAGAGCTCTAATCCAGTCTAGAATCTCTTCAACATCTAGGTTTCCCTCATACATGGAAATCTCCATGTTTGCTCTGGCACCTATCCTTGCAACAAGCCTGAATAGGTGTTCATCTGTAGCATCTTCGACTGTGACTTCTTCTCCTTCATGTCCAGCTTCATTTTCACTATCAGCCTCACTGATATCCCCAATGTCGACTGTGCGCCTTTGTGTTGTCTCCACGGCATCAAGCCTGGCACGTAGTTCGCACATTTCCCTTTCCACTACTGGATCAGGCATTGGTCTATCTCTTCTTCTCAGTGGCATGGCTAAGAATGTTCCTCTTTTCTCTGCTACAGAAAACAAAGAACTTTTTCTAGGCTCTGATACCAAATGGTGCAAACCCCCAACCCGCAGGTCGAGATCCGCTCACAGGATCGTTCAAATCTCCTTGAGCCGAAGTGGCTCTTTCGGATCCCTATCAGAACCTTCAACGAATCAATTCATGGGTCCTTATGAGTGTGCCCATGTAATCAAACACCAGACGTCACCCAAGTCTCCTTGACTACAACAAAGTCACACCCTTCCTAATTCGGGCTTTCGGGTTTCGCAATATCCCGTTTTCCATTGTCGAGTTTCCAGCTCCTTAACCCGCCGAAACCCAAAATGTTGATTCTCCAAAATGTAGTCAGCAAAGGCTAGCTTCTCAGTGAACTCTCCCCCTATTCAGAGTTTTGGACTTCATGACTTCGTGAATCCTAATGCAAGGCTTCTGGCTCTCCAACCTACGAAACCTCAAAACAGTCAACGAAGCTTGACTCCACCTGGCGACAAGTGCGCCACCTATCTTCTCTGTTGTCCTCTATCTCTGACACGGATCCTTGCCACCTGTCACTCTTCCCGGTTTTCGAGACTTTCGCTCCCAAAGCACTGCCTTCTTCGTTTCCCAACACCGGAAGTGTCGAAATCCTGAAACTCCCCTCCAATTCCTGTCGTAACTCGTGACTTCGGGACTTTCGTTCCACTACGCTCCAATCCTTGTCGTCAGGATCCCTGAAATACCGAAATGATCTAACGGATTGTGAAAAACACGATCAACGGTCCACGTTGATTCTGGATCCTCGAGTGATGAGTTCCCCTGCCTCTAACCACCCTGCAACTTTTCTGGATCCTACGGTCCTCGTGGTTTCATAAATTCTCCACAGAGAATTTCGACCGCTCGTTGCTCCTGGACAACTTCTGCAAAACGAAAAAATGTTCTTTCACTTCTGAACTTTACTTCTACTGGATGACTTCGAACCTCATCTCCCTTTGAAGTAGTTTGATCTCCATCCTCCTTTGAGTGTTCAAAGGTGTTATCCCTTCTAATCTTTCTCTTACAACTCAAGTCTTAAAAAGGATTCCTGCGCGCACTCCTTGCGAAAAACTTTCAAATACGTCTAAGTATTTGATTTCTTTGACTCTGTGCACCCCCTGCAACAACAGTCCTTCAACTATCTCCTTTGGTTGATAAGTTATGAGCTTTCAACAAGCCTGTGCACACCTTGCACGACTTTTGTGCTTCACTTGCACTTCTATTGGAATGAGAACAACGGTATCCCTTCTGAGCTTTCAGAGATAAACTTTGAACCTTCGTCAATGCACTCCTTGAAGATGTTTCACTGCACTCCTTGCAGGAACTCTCACTCAGGAAGAGAAACAATTGAAACTCATTCACTCTCTCTCTCTCTGACTTCAAACATTCAACATGAAATCATACATACACTGCATAGCATCATAACAATTGTATAACAGAGAGAATAAAACCACTGTAAGCATACCATTCAATAAATGTAAACAGTAAGCATCAAAACACCATGAAAATTGAGTCAAAGCTTCATATATTAATTCAAGCTTATGTACATGGGATTTTCTACAGCTCTCTCTCTGCAACTCTCTTCTTATGTGCTATGCTAATAATACAATAATACAAGAATGAGGGTGTCTATATCCGTTTTCCCTCCTACTCTCTAAACTGTCTAATCTATTAATTCAAACCTACCTACTTTCATTAACTGGGCTTAAATGCCTTAATGTTTTACAGATGAGAGCAATCGCTCAAGATCTGTTTACAACCTCCAAGATATAAATGCAAGTACGCCATCTTTCTAACTATTACATTAATATCCGTTCCCTTAAACTTTCGAAACATTTCAAAACGTGAAAAATGTGTGTTGTGCTTTCCAACTGTCCTTCGCCTCCACGCTCGCTTGACTGCTTACGATGCTCCTGCATCAGAAACACATGTTCTTAACCATTAGGCTCACTTAGGCTATGATTGATTAACATATATTAACATATAATTTTGAATTAACAAGTGGTGATTGACTTCATAAACTACTCCAACAATAATTAATTAAAAACATATCTCCAAAAAAAAAGTAATGAAAATTAAGTTGGTGAGTTGTCAAATTTATTGCTTGTCAATATTATCCCAAATGAAAAAAAGGATTAACACAATAAAACACTTCTTGAACTTGAATATATAGTTTTTTCGTATATTTTGAAGATCATATATTATTTGTTTGTTTATTTATTTTTAATAAAAATGAATGATCTCTCTATTATATCTTTATCATATTTTATGTTCTACAAAAGTTTACTATTACTATATTTTGAAGGAAAGTTTTTAGAGAATGGATTTTTAATACACATTTATGTTAATTCTTTAAAAATATATGAATAAAAAATTGATATATCATTTTTACAAAATGGCCTCAAAATTTAATAAAAAATGGGATTAAAAAATCCCCGTATTTCTCTAGATTTTCAAAGTTTTCATGTATTCTTTTGGATTTACATAGATTCTCCTTATGCTCATAAACTTAATGCCCCCCACCCACATATCATCCCACATATGTGGGTGGGGGAGCATTAATAGAAAAACATATTTAATATGTTTTTCTATTAATGCCCCCCACACCCACATATGTGGGTGGGGGATATGTGGGTGGGGGAGGAGGGCATTAATAGAAAAACATATTTAATATGTTTTTCTATTAATGCCCCCTCCTCCACCCACATATGATTAGATTATACATAGTTGTAATTTAATGTGATGTTGAATCCTTTAAATAATAATTTGTTTAGATTTACCATAAATACCAATGATGTATTTTATTATTTTTAATAAACTCAAAATTTTTGAAAATAGTAAGGAGTAATCTTTTTAGTCTTTAGAATAATGATTTGTTTTATTATTCTTAATCAACTCAAAATTTTGTAGAATGATTGCACGTGATATAATGTATTTTTAAAGAATAATTGGTTTAGGTTTATATTAATTCCCAATGATGTATTTTATTATTTTTAATAAATTCAAAATTTTCCAAAATGATTGTACTTGAGTATTTTACATGTTAGTTAATTAAATATTTTCCTATATCATGAATTTCACAACATATTTACAATAATATCATATAATATTACATATAACAACAACATATGTGCAATAATATCATAGAATATTACATATAACAACAATATATCATGAATTTCACAACATATTTACAATAATATCATATAATATTACATATAACAACAACATATGTGCAATAATATCATAGAATATTACATATAACAACAACATATGTGGATAATCAATTAATTAATAAAATATATAAAAAAAAGTTATACAACCAAGGAGAAACCATTTTTCTTTCAATTTCATTATCCTAGAAAAAGGTTTGAGAGTGGCCCTTTTAGTGGCTAAAGATCAACAATGATTAAATGAAATCCCTTAGTGTGAGGAGAAATTCCTACTCTAGCACTTATAATTTGTAAATGACACCTTGCTCATGGAAAAATCAACCTTAAGGGGAGCTAAATAATTTAAATCAATACTAAACTTTTTCTTTCTTTCTTCTATAGGAAAGATAAACAACAAAAAAATCCCAATTGTTCTTCATAAACATGTGAAATGGAGAACAAGGGACTATATGAAGAAATCTAGTTCCCAATTGGTTCCTTTCAATCCAAATACCTAGGGTTCCCTCTCAATGAAAATATAAAGAAGAATAAATAATGAGGATTTCTTTCTTTTGGAATAATTGAGTGGTAAACACTCATCTTAGAATTTTCATTATCTTTCTTTTATTGATTGTATCTTGTTCACAATATTTTTTCTGCAAGCAAGTCCTCTATGTATTTGATCGATACTAACAACTCCCAAAAGAATCATTAAAAAAATATAGAGTATTCAAAAATATTTTCTTTGGAGAGGCCTTGTGATAAATAATAAATGGCCCCTAGTCACTGGGAAAAAATATTCTTAGTTGAAAACAAAAGTGATCTATGCTTCTAAGATGTCAAATAGATGAACTCTACTTCGTGAGGGAAGGTGTTATGGATAGGGATCAAATAAAACAACTCCCTTTTCAGTATAATATGGAAAGTGAAGCATGTAAGAGGTATAGCCAATGAATATCTAATAAGAGTAAACTAGATCGCCCAAGCATATTTCTTTTGGAATAGCATTAGATAAATTCTTCATTTCATTCAATAGGAAATAATTTAGGACACGAGGTTAGGAAAACAATTTTTTTTGTGAAGATCCCTGGCATCATAAATTACCTCTAATAACAAATCAAACTTAGCATGTTTCAAAACAATATTTTCATATCCAAGGTTGATTCCAAGTACACCACTATGTAGAACCCCTTAAATATAATGAAACTTAGCCATGGTTGGTATATAAAAATTACAATGAATGTCTTAAAATCCCAACAAAACAAGAAAAGGTGGACTTAATAGAACCCCAATCTCAATGAAAATTAGGGTGAAGAGTATGCCATATATTCTAAGATGGGGAATGCATGTAGCTGGTAATTACAAAATGAAGAAAGTTTACATCATATGTCAAGGAACTCAACTCAAAACTGAAAGGAAGAACATATGATCTACTATATGGGAACCATTTCTTTGGCCTAATATAAATTCCTTCATTTGGCTAGTATTCAACAAGGAACTTGTTGTTGATTAAGGTTGGTTGTCATTGATGTCAACCTTTGAAGAAAGCCTTGTAGCACAAAGGTTTGGGTGATGGACCCAAGATTGTTTGATGTAAATATGACTCATTATTTTTTTTTCATGGTTGATAAGAAGTAAATATGGATGAACTCCAAAGTGGTCCCCTTATGGTGAAATCCCTCACGGGAAGACGCTTTGCGGAGTAAGAGAACCCATGATTAATTGTGGAATAATGAGATGAAGGATAGTGAATTTGTCAGGGAAACTATCCTATATGTATAGTGCTTTTCATGCCATTTATGGTGGTAGGTAGAATGCCACATAACTCCTCATGGTTAGAGAGTTATGACCATGTGAAGTTGGAGAACTCATGTTTGAGTAATGGACACAAGTTTGTTTGATGGATAACAGTATGATTTTTGATATATTTGAAGGTAATAATATTCTATATGGATAGTACATGTCATTCCATTTCTGGTGGTATGTGGAATGTCACATAACTCCTCACGGTTTGAGATTTATGGCCTTATGAAGTTGGAGGACCCTTATATGTCATCCAGAAGCCCCAAAAGGTCAAAGTACTCAAAGTGGTTTAAGAGATTTTAAAAGGTAAATAATAAAGTGAAGTGATGACTGTATTATAATTCAAAGTGAATACAAAATAAATTATTTCAATAATAAATTTAATGGAGAAATTAGAAGTGGGTTAACCCTAAAATAAGGAAAGTGGGCCAAGTGACCTAGAAGATGTTTTTAAGAAAGCTACTTGGAGAGTATAAATAAGAGGCAAGGCCCTCTCATTTTCATTACACTTGAGAATATTGAATATATATAGGTGTCTGAGGTAACCACGGATATCTAAGCCGAATTTATAAGGGAAGGTGAAGAAAAGAAGGCCGAAATGCAAGGAATGATAAATTCTTTTGATGGTGTTTTCTAAGGTATGTTATTTACAGGTCATCTCACCATTTTCGCTATAAATTTTTTTATATAATTATTCAGACCGTGAAATTGCTATTCCATTGAGAAAAAATACCCACGTATATATGGTAAACAATTCATCTTGTGGTTCGTTGTATTTTTGGAGTTACACTCCGTGGAAAATAGGGTTTGTGGCTAGTCCTGAAACTAGTCAAAAATAGGTGTTTCGTGTAAAAATGTCATAACTTCTTCATAACAGATCCAAATTCAGTGAGACCAAATGTGTTAGTTAGGGTACAATATGTAGTATTCTTTTTAATAGTTTCAGTTCAATTCAACGAATATTTCATGCAGGGCATGCTCTACAAGGTCTCTCTCTAGAATAAGCCAAAATTCAACAAGGTATGCCATTTTTGCTATAACTCATTTTCTGAAAGGTTCCAAGTAGTCAAACCAGGAGGAATTGCATAAAACACATTGAATAACATTGTGTATCAGTTTTCAATCTTTATACATTACAGGTTCAAATTTATGATAACTTCAAGTTAGGGTTGTTGACTAATCCAAAACTAGGCATGTGAGACTAAAGAAAAGTTTGATGAAAATGCTAGTTTCTTGTTGTTAAAGTTAAGGAAGGTTTGAATGAATGTGATCATATAAAATGGGTCTATTACAGAGCTACAAATCAGATTTGGATGATGAAATTGATGAGGGATTTTGGTTGAGGTACATGTTGAGTACATGGTTGAGACAAGTAGTTGATGAGATGGCACATACATGAGGTGTATAGTTGATGATGTTGGTACATATTTGTGAGTCATATTTGATGAGTAGTTGACACATGATTGGTACATACTTGGTACATGGTTGGATGCACTTTTTTATGGTACAGGTTGGTGCATGGTTTATGCACTTGTTTATGGTACAGGTTGATTACAGGTTGATGTATGGTTGATGCATGGTTCAGATTTATTGGTATAGGTTTACAGCGGTATATCTCACAGTGATAGTGTAACAGTGGTTCCATCATTCTACTTCTACTTCAGGGTGGCAAGACGGGGCAAGGATAGGTGGTTGTAGCCACCTTCTGGTTGTAGCCGAAGAACATAGGGGCTTGTAGCCTCCTTCTAGTTGTAGCCAAAGAATTGGGGAGTTGGAGCTTCCCTTAGGTTGTAGCCTGAGAAACTAGGGGGTTGGAGCCTCATTCCAGTTGCAGCTAGAAAACAAAGGAAGTTGGTGCTTCCAATGAATGTAATTCTTCAAGACATATAAGAAAAATCATTCTGTGGTTTTCTCCCGATTTGGGTTTCCACGTAAAACACTGGTGTACTGTGTATGTGTCTGAAGTTTATTTCTTACTACTCATTATTGGATAATAATTCTACATTGATATAACAATTGAAGAAAAAGGATTATAATTATGCTATTACTGATTCACCCCCCCTCTCAGTAATCCAACAATTGGTATCATAGCAGTTTCCTTTAGAAATCAATTTAACCACTGAAAGGTAGATCATGGAGAGTACCAACTCCTATAAAAATGGAATACCACAGTTTGATGGACAGAAGTATTATTTTTGTAGCATAAGGATAAAGACATATATACAGGCATAAGGATTTCAAGTTTGGCCATCAATTGTAGATGGATACATAGCACCAACAGTTCCACCAACAAATGACAAAGCAGTGAAACTTGGTGAGAATAATTCCAAATCCAAAAATGCACTTTTGAATGGTCTCAGTGATACGATATTCACCAAAGTTTCACATTGTAAATCTCCTAAAGAGATTTGGAACAAGCTTCGAAATATTTATGAAGGAGATTCAAAAGTCAAAGCAGCAAAGCTTCAAACTTACAGAGGTCAGTTCAAACAACTCAAAATGTAGGAAGATGAATATATCATAGCCTACTTCTTACAATTCGATGAAACAGTGAATGCAATCATAGGATTGGGAGAAGAAATCGAAGAATCTATAATTGTTCAAAAGGTACTAAGATCTCTTCCTTTGAGATTCAACCCTAAGATATTAGAACCAGAAGAAAGATCAGAGCTAAACTCAATAAGCATGGACGAACTGCATGGAATCTTCACAACATATGAGATGAGAACTGAACAGGAAAATCCAGATGTAAAAGAAGCAGCCTTCAAAGCATACAAAAGATCAAAGAAAAAGAAAAACGAACAAAAAGAATATAGCAGCAACAACGACGTCTCGGAAGATGATGAAGAAGTGGCCAACTTCGTCAAAAGACTAAACAAGGGAACCAACGGTAGGTATAGAGGTCAGCTTCTTTTAATTTGTTTTAATTGTGATGGTATTGGTCATTTTTCTAACAAATGTCCTCATAAGAAAAGAGAAATGATGAAGGTTACTCAAAAGGAAGACAAGCATATAAAGGTAAAAGAACTACAAATAAAGTTTTCAAGAAAAGATTTTGCACCAAAGAAGACATCTCATCATCAGATGAAGTTAGTGTCAGTGAAACAGGGAGAGTTCTATTCATGGCAGTAGAAGACTCTGATAAAGAAGACTCCGAAGAAGAATATGAAGAATCATATGAAGAAGAAATTGAAGAGGCAGAAGTTGACTTCCAAGAAGAATTAATGAGTGTCATAGAAATTATCAGAAGAGAAAATAAGAAAAACAAGAAACTACAAGCAGAACTAGATAAGAAAAAAGATACTCAAGAACTAGAACAAATGATCACAAAATTGAAGGTTCAAATAGAAGAAGATAAAAGAATTGAAGAAGCACTCAAAGAATAACTAGAAGGAAAGGACAGGATCATTGGAAACCTGGAAGCAGAGATTGTCACACTAAGAAATGATATTCAAAATAAAAAAATGAAGAATAGCTCAAAAGTTCTGGATGACATTATCAGCAGTAAAAAATCTCATCTTGACAAGTCCGGACTTGGATACAATCAAATAGAAAATGGATCAAGTTCCAAAACAACAGAGCAAGAAACAAATACAAAAAACTATGCAGAAACAATCAAAGGGGATAAAAAGATATACAAGGAAGATTATAGGGACACTCCTCCACCGAGAATATTCAGATTTCAGAATCAACAAAAGATAGACAAGCCTCAAGAAGAAGAAGGATTCATAAGAGCACCTCCTTTTAGAAGATATTAAACTAACATGTATCAAACTATATTTTTTGGTTTATGTTATGCATGTAATAATTTTGGACATAAAGCTGTAAATTGCAGAGCTAACAACAGGAACAATAACTACTTTGAGAGCCATACACAAAGGCGTTATTCAAGAAGACCTAGTGAAACACAGAGACGAAGTTACAACAGGTTTGAATCTTTGAGAACTGAAGTGGAATGTTACAAATGTAACAATTTCGGACACATGGCCAAAAATTGCAGAATGACAGTTGTAGTGTCCCCAAGGCCGAGCCCCGTTGTAAACCATGTTTGGAAAGGAATTGTAATTATGTTTTATAGGCTGGTGAGCCAAGTTTTTATAAGCTGGAGGCTTATGTGTTGTTAGGCCAGGGAGCCTGAGTGTTAAAGGCTAGGATCCTGTTGTTGTATATGTAATCACACAGAACACTTAATAAAACATAAACACCACCATGTGCAGACCGACCACGATGAATGAGTGAAGGGGGACTGAGCATCCATAGAGTGGGCAAGGAATTAGGGGCTGGAAGGTGGGAAAATGGGCTAAGGTTGAGCATAGGGGCTAAGCCTAGGGGGCTTAAGCCTGGGAATAATATTTTAATATTATCCCAAAAGACATGTGCATTTTATTTTTTATCCTAAGTTTATGGCAAGGGGAGAACATGCAAGGGAGATGCGTGTTGGTGGAACACATGCAGTTTCATGGGTGAAAAGTGTCAACCCTGACGCATGCGAATAAAATTTCCAAGGTGAGCCGTGAGAAGGGTTCCTCCCCCATTCTACCCGATTGTCTGAATGCGTACGGAGCCCTAGATAGTACTACCAACCCGACTCCTGCAGAGAACCTTCGTGCGTCCCTGTGATTCGAAAAGTCTGTGTCTGGCTCTGAGGAAATTGGTGTGTGTATTCCCTGAACGAGAAGCCTGCGTGGATTTGGGAAAGAGTCAGTGTTTGTTCTGGAAAGTTGGTATACCCTTCTCTGTTCTAATCCGGGGAGTCTGAATCGACCCCTACGTGGACGACTCGTCACACATCCTTGAGAATCCAGAATGTGAGTCTATTCCATGTTGCCAAATTGAGAAAACAGAAGTGTCTCGTCCCTGCTAAGCCTGGTTATACTGTTTCACCTGTCTGGAGCTGCCCTGGGGTGTTCGTGTCTGGATTCTCGTGGAATGTGGTGGACGTGTAGTGTTTGATCCTGTGTGGTTTGTTGGCCAATTTGTACAACACTCTCTCCAGGTGAGAGAGGTGGTTGAAGATTGGAAGAACAGGTTGTTGGACCTGTGAGTGACTCCCTCCAGGTGAGAGAGTGTGCAGAGGAAGGAGAGAACTCCTGGAAGGAACCCTGTAGCTTCCATAGAGCCCGGAGACTTCCAGTCCAGCCTGTTCCTATAACCCAAGGCAAGGGAGATTAGCAGCTGAAGGACTGTCCAGGTGACAGAGAAGGTGTATACTCCTGGGGTGGAACAAGCATTTGGGGAATGAGGGTCTGTGGGCAGTGAGCGTGGGAGGTTCCTTGGAGAGAATCCCTTCCTTGTGGTTGTGTGTTTTTTTCCCTGTATCCTCAGCCTAGCCTAGATTTCCTTGCCTTGGGGAGGAGCTTAGTCCCAGCTCGGGGGTGACCCATTGCTGAGCTGATGAGCAATGCGGTCTGAGGCTGGGAGGTTCGTGGAAGGCCTGCACTTGGTTGGTGGATTCTACCACTATTAAAAAGATAAGTATATGTTTATGTTTTAATCATATTTTTGCATGACTCTACTGCTTATGTTATCATGATTTCCGTTGTGTATATGTATTAGTATGAAATGATATTGATTGTTAATTATGGCAGTAACGCATATGAATACTCTATGTAGAATGTGTTTATTTGTTTAAATGCATGGGATTTATAATACCTGTATGAATTATGTATAGAGTGGTGTTATAACCTTCTCTTAATAGTGATTAAACCTTGGTAGCTGAAAAGGTGTGCTACAGTTTGGTATCAGAGCCAAGGTTTCGACACTAAGCCTAGATGGGCCAGTGGAGCGGTCTTTGGACCGATAATGCGAAGGGAAATTGGGTTTGGAAGGCCAATTTCGGACCGTGGTTTGCTCCAAAGTGTCAAGGATTTACTTGACGAGTTTTTAAGCTCAGGAGGTATAGCGGCGTTATGAAACTTCCGCCAGTGTGGTATAAGTCCACAGGGAGAGAGGACTCCACACCAGAAGTGTAGGAGCTTTAGGATCTGTTCGGGAGGGAAGGTGAACCCTCGTGATCGTTAGATCTGGAAAGTGTGCACGGGGTTTAAAGCCCTTTGGAAATTGCACAGGAGTGTGGAAATCGCGATACGTGAAATCCTGAATTAGTTAGGAACAGTCTGAGCCGTCAGATTTCGGCTGGAAAACCCGACAACCGTTGGATCTATCAGGAGATATCCGAGGGTTAAAATCCTAGTGAATAGGGACAAAAGTCCCGAAATAGATCTGAACCGTTCGAAGGATGGAGGCCACGTGTAGTGAGATTACCCATTTTGGGAAATCGAGAATCGCGGAATCGGAAATCCTGATGACGAGGGCTTGGGTTTTTTCATGGTGAAAACCCCAGGATATATCTAAACCATCGGATGGACGGAGGTTACGTGTCGAGAGATTAACTGCATTGGGAAACCAGGGATCGATATTTTGGGAGTCCCGTGATCGAGAGTTCGGACTCTCGTGATGATAAACCTGATGAACGAACGAGATTCTTTCGGAGGATCTCAGGGTCTGTGACGACCATTAGATGTGAGGAAGAGATGTCGACTTTAAGTCAGGGCGCGAATGTGCATTAAGGTAAGTAACGAGCATATCTGGACGGCCAGAGTCCACCCGCCCATATCTACAGCTGAGGTTCAATTTCGTAGCCCCCTTGATGTTCTACCTTTAGCGGTGGGGGAGGGGGTCCGGAATCGGACGTGCAACTCTCGAAAGGTTGAGATTAATTCACCTTGATCAACAGTGCTCAGGTGAGTTCCAGACCCCCCCTTTCCATTCTTCCTTTAATGGGGGGGGGGGTCTGGAATAGTGTGGCGTGTGAAATGGGGCCCCCTCTGCCACCTGTACTCCACTTAAAGGTGTGCGATGTGATTGATGTCGTAGATCTGAGAAAGATCTTACCGTTGGATTTTTCTAGGAATGGAAGTGGACACATGGAGATGTACCATGTGCCAGTGGGTCGAGAAGAGAAGCGAGAGAGGTGGGACCCGATGATGTCGTTAAAAGCGACGTGGACCCTCATGAACGTACCACGTGCCACTGTAGTTGTGGGTGACCACTGTGCTAAGTGGGCCCAGAGGGTAAAGTAAGTCGAAATTTCAGAATTCGGGGGTTGGAAAGGAAAGCAAGTTTGAAAGCCTCGTGGACCGAAACCCCGAAACCCGAAGACCCTAAATCCCGAAGTGCTGAAAATGAAAGTTTCGAAAACACGAAAATTGCAGAACCGAACGAGAGCTCAGAAAACTTAATTAAATCAAAATGTATTTCGTTCTTGTTCGTATTGGCTTATAAATGTTATGGATTGTTCCGAAGGAGTAATGGCCTGACAAACTTCGAATTTAATTGCACAGTGCGTGTGCAGAGTTCAACGGAGGTCAGGACTCCAGTTAACAAACGTCGAGTATGGAGTGGGGAAAGGTACAGATTACCCCCGAAATAGAAGACGAACATGAAGGAAAGGATGTTAACCTGGGAGTCGAAGGATCAAACTCCAATGGGCATGGAAAGGAGGAGGATAAGGAAGGACACATAATGAAAATCATTGAAGGATTGCAAAGAGAGGCCAAGGCTCGCTAAGTTGATAGTCGAAAGCTCATGAAAGTCAGGGATCGACAGAATGAATTAAACTTAAAATTTTTAAAGAGCCTGGAAATAATAGAGAGGAAACTCGAGAAGGGAAGAGACTCAAGTACGACGGAGAGTCGTAGAACCCATGGGAGAAGAAGTAGTTCGAGGAGTGGTAGCCGACATATTAGTCACTCCCAAAGACATTCTGACAGGAAGACACATAGTAGTTCAAGCTTGTCCCCCACCAGAAAACATCAAAAATTTGGAAAGGAGGAATTGAAAGGGGAGATGAACAAGATTAAGCCTCCAACATTTGATGGAGAACATAAGAAAGAGGAAGATGCTGAGACCTGGTTTCTTGGCATGAAGAAATACTTCCAACTGCAGAATTATTCTGCCTGTGCAGAAGGAAGAATTGCAATGTACCAACTGAAAGGAAAAGCATCCATGTGGTGGGATCAGTTTGTGCAGGTGCAGCACATCAGAGAGAAAGAGGTCACTTGGAAGGAATTCAAGAGGTATTTCGAGAAGAAATACCTGATTAAAAGATACTATGACAGAAAGATGAAGGAGTTCTTTGAACTCAATCTAGGCAGCATGACTATTGATGAGTATGAACGGAGTTTCCTAGAACTACTGAAGTATGTTCCATTCATCAAAGATGAGGCTGTCAAGATTCAGAGATATCTGAGTGGACTGCCACATTCCATGAGTGACAAGATTCAATATGATGATCCTAAGACCATGGAAGAAACAATAAGAAAGGCGAAATGCTTGTATGAACAGCAAGGAGAAAGGCCTATCCTTCGGAAGGTTTGGAGTGATCAGAGGAAGTTTAAGAAGGAATAGAGGCAGAAGGGAAACAAGCCTTCCTTTTTCAGAAATAGTCCTTGGGGACAGTCATCTTTTAGAGAGCCCAGGAAAGTTGAAGGGAGTGAGCAGGTGCCAAGACTGCCACCTATGGAGTGTTGGGGTTGTAAAGGGAATCATAGGTACAGAGACTGCCCCCACAGAAAAGACAAAGCAAGAACTGTCCATACTATTCAGCAAGCTAAAACAGTGGAGGATATGGGCAGCAAAATGTTGAGGATCTATGTAGCCCTGGACAACAAGCAAGCATAATTTCAATCACACATGATTGAAGTGGAAGGTACGATCAACAACCGACCACTTGTTATTTTAATTGATTCAGGGGCTAGCCATAGTTATGTAGATCCTAGAGTGGTGGAAAGTTTGCATCTAACGAGAAGCAAACACGAGAAGTCTTGGTTAGTGCAGTTGGCCACAGGGACCAAGAGGAAGGTCACTAAATTGGTTAAGTCTTGTTCAGTGGACATGAAAGGAATGAGCACTAAGGCTGAATTGAACATTCTGCCTTTAGGCTCATACGATTTCTTAATTGGGATGGACTGGTTGGACCAGCACCATGCCCTTCTAGATTTCCGTAACAAGAGGTTTACATGCCTGAACGAGGAGGGAAATCAGGTAACAGTCCAAGGAATTCCCAGAGCCGTGGCTGTGAGGGAAATTTCAGCCATGCAACTGAAGAAATGTTATCGGAAAGGCTGTCAATTAATTGCATCTCGGGTGGAAGAAGCATCCCGAGATGTAGTATCGAATCTGGAAGATCACAAGGTACTCAAGGAGTTCAAGGATGTATTTCAGGAGGTACCTGGACTACCTCCGAAGAGGGACATCGATTTTTCTATAAATTTGATGCCTGGAACAGATCCAGTTTCGAAGGCTCATTATAGTCTTGTAGTAAAGCTACAGCAATGTGAAGAACCACAGCCCAAGGAAGGTTACACCTTGGGAGCTAATGGTTTACTTCTGTATAAAAACAGAGTGTATGTACCTAATGTCCGAGAATTGAAGCTGGCAATTCTAAAGGAGATGCATAACGTGGCTTATGCTGGACATCCTGGATATCAGAAGACTATGGCAGCATTCAAAGGCCATTATTTTTGGCCGGGTTTGAAGAAAGAAATTGCGGAATACATCACCAGATGTATGGAGTGCCAAAAGGTTAAGGCTGAGCACAGGCACCCAGTAGGGTTGCTGCAGCCTTTACCTATTCTTGAATGGAAATGGGACGTGGTAACAATGGATTTTATCACAGGATTGCCCAGAACAAGAAAGCAGCATGATTCAATCATGGTGGTGGTGGACAAGCTTACTAAAGTTGCCCATTTTATTCCACTAAAAACCACCCACAGAGCAGCAGATGTTGCTGAAATTTTCCTAAAAGAAGTTGCACGCTTGCATGGAATTCCTAAGACAATTGTGTCTGATAGGGACCCAAAATTCACTTCGAGTTTCTGGAAAGGACTGTTCAAAGGATTCAGAACGAATCTGAACTTTAGTACAGCGTATCATCCCGAGTCTGATGGACAGACAGAGAGAGTAAACAGAGTAATAGAAGACATGTTGAGAATGTATGTGATGGATAAACCATCAAGGTGGGAAGACTACCTGCATTTGGTAGAATTCGCCTACAATAATGGGTATCATGCATCATTGAAGATGAGCCCGTTCAAAGCGCTTTATGGAAGAAAGTGCAACACTCCAGTGAGCTGGGATAACCCAACTGACAGAGTAGTAGTTGGGCCTGAGCTGCTCAAAGAGATGGAAGAACAAATGATAAGAATTAAACATAATCTAAAAGATGCCCAGGACAGGCAGAAAAGTTACGTTGATAGTAACAGAACCCATAGAGAATTCAAAGTGGGTGATCATGTTTTTCTGAAAGTGAAAACTAACAGGAGTTCCCTGAGGCTGGGAAGTTGCGCCAAGTTGGCAGTATGCAAGATGAAGTCCTGCAGGAAAATTGTAGGCAGTTTTGTGCATGTGGAAAAATCACAAGGATGAATGCATTCATAATGTGGCAACAACCAAGATCAATCATGAAATAGGATGTCATGTTTTGGGAATAAAAGTTGAATTTCCTTTCGAATTAATTGGAATTCCTAAATGAATTCTTGTATGTTCTCTCATGATAACTGCATGTGGTTTATGCAGATGAGATGATGTTGATAAAAGTTAAAATGTTGGCTACAAAGAGTATCTCGGGTAGATGCTTCTTGGAAACCTTTGAGGGCAGTTGGAACTCCTGGAGCCACGGTGCTCTAAGACTTCCGGTCCGGCCTGTTGCTGAGCCCAAGGAAGGGAGGTGTAGCACCGATGGACTGTGCTTGTGAAGGTGTATACTCTCGGGTGGATAGGCATGTGGGGAATGAGAGACCGTTGGTTGGAGTACTGTCGAGGTTTGAATGGTTGGAGTGTTGTTGAGGTCTGGTACCTTGGCCTAGGCCATGTGGATAAGGATTGTGGACCATGGCTATCTTGGGAAGCCATTGCCCGATGGAGTCATAGCTCTGCTCCGAGGTGGAAGGTCTCTCAATCAAAAGATAAGTACAATTCTCTATTTATT